>CM021109.1:350996851-351452620 GCA_007115665.2 Sequoiadendron giganteum | reverse complement strand
TTTGGGCTCTACAAGACCCAGGAGGGTGATCCCTTAATGTTTTTACAACCTCTGCACCATTATCATAAACAACACTAACAATAACATATAATATCACTTAATAGCTCAATAGAATGGGATAATACTGAATATAATTGGCTATTCATCAATAATATCAACCATTTGAAGCATGAGATAGTCACAAAAATACTTCACAGTAAAAGATATTCATTGATTTTCAATTTGTAGCAAGCTCCAGGTGAACACAAACAAATACTAAATCTCACAAATAGATGCAACTTAGATCAGTGCCTTATATCCATTAGAGGAGTCAAATTCACAAATATCTAAGGGTTTATAACAGATTCAACACATAGCATATAAGATCTTTGATAATATTTCCTTACAATATCACCAATATGCACCCTAACTCAATACTACTTATCAAATCCTTGTACAAAACATATCAACCTACAATCTCATTTAAGCATTTTAATTAATTCTTTGAATTAGAGTTAAAACAAGAATTGCACAGACCACAATGGTGAGATGAACAACATAATCCTTGATCATTTTATTCAAAATTCAAATATGCTTGTACATAGGAGAGACATGAGCTTGAATTTATCAATTTAATTCAAACACTGGTACTATCATAAAAAATCATATCTCGATGAATTCAAAACCTACAACAAATGACTCAAAACCTAACTTGCATTTTCTCTATAACTATCAGACTTTACAATTTCTCTGCAACTTCACCTAGACTCGATCAAAACTTTCTAACTTGTTAGCCCGTACTTCTTATAGAAAATGAAGGATAAAACAAGCATCAGGCCAGAAAGAACACATGTCACTAGCCACTTGGACCACTTTGTTGCATTTCAAAATTTGGTTACAATAGCAACCTCCCCGGAGAATCTTCTTGTTCTAGTAGTAACAAATCTTCAAGAACTTTGTGCTTAGACTGCCACCAAAACAAAATTGGAAATTTTTATAACTGCAATAGTTGGCTAATTAAATATTAGCAACCTAATCCTGCTTCACTCTTCCTCAATTAAACATATATTCACCCACTGTTGATAATCTTCATCAGTTGGCCAATTAAAATTGATTACCTCATTTACTTTGATACTATAAGGCATGTATTTAATTGCCACTTGGTTTTCCTATCATTCAAAAGACTCAAGGAATGAGCTGGTGCTGATAATTTTATCCATACAGCTCACTAATAAATCAAAATTTGAGTCATCACAAATTAAAGTAATTTGAGCATTGATGACCTCATTAGCCCGATCTTGCCACTATTGAAGTGACCTGATATTTCCATGCTCATCAATTATGTTAGGCAGCAGTGTGTCACTCCAATAATCAAAATTTTTTACCAGTTATTTGATCTTTCTACTCAAGTCATTTGGTAAGGCTTGAAAACCTTGTAATGAATTAAATAAAACTTGAGTAGTTCTTAATGACTGGGGCCTATTATTGACATCAAACCTTGAGGCCTTATACATTACATCTAAATCATTGGCCCTAGCGATCCACTTCTCAATTAATGGTATTACTACCTCTTGATCCCTATCAATGTTCTTTATTGCACTCAATAATAAAGAATAAGAAGAATACACAGCTGATAATCTATCATCAACCTTCTCATTTAAATTCTGCAGGACAACATTAATAATATCCCTTTGTCTTGAAAATATCCCCTCCTCACTCACCTTAGGAGATGCTTGTAGCTCTACAAATTTCTGCATTAACTGCTTCTTGGTTGGATCAACAGGGCATTCTATCTCTTCCTCAATTGGTTCCAATGTAGGGCTGAGGGAAGGAGTCTTACTGGGAGATCCCGGTGTAGAGACAATGGCGAAAACAAGAGGTAATGATCCTAATGTGGAAGGTAATGATTTAATCCCTAGAGTAACTGATGTTTCCCCAATCTGACCATATTTTAACCTATCCACCTTTATTTGCAGCTCAATATTCCTCTATTGTACCTTATTATATTCTCCAATCATAAAATTATATTTTTCCATGAGGCTCCTTTTTTCAGCTTCTTCTCTCTCTATAGTCTTTTGTGCCAATTTGGCCCCATTCATAGTTAAATTTGTGGCCTCTATGGTTGAGGTCTCTGAAGCTCCTTTTATTATTAACCCCCCTCTCAAATTTGGGTTAATATCAGTAATATTTGGCTTTCTTCCTTGGGGGCCCAAAGCCCATATTGCCAAGGTTTCATATTCCTCCCTATAGGAAATCTTGCAATGCTGCCTTGACCTCTGCTTTAGAATTTTGGAGGGGATGCTTGGACTTCAAAATAGCATTGAAAGCTACTACATCAACAATATCCCACTCAATTAAAATAAAGACACCAGCTTGATTGAATAACTTTCTCCCTTCTTTCGGAGTGATGTTCTTTAATTCATTTAGTACTTCGGCCCTTACCACATCATCATTATACTGATCTAACCTATTAGGCCTCAGTTCTCTTCTCTTCTTACACTTCTCCTGATATTCTTCCAACTTCATTCTCCATACCAGTTGCAAGAAGAATTGTGTTTTCACAAAGGCATCATCATCCAAAAATTCTTTACAAGCCTCCATCCTTGCATCTTGTGCACATTTACCTTTCATATCTAGGTTTGATAAAACCAACTCAACTAGTTTTGGAGGAGAAGGCATGCCCATTTGCATATCCTGATAAATAACAATAATCTCATCCACAAAGTCCTCCTGGGACTATTCAATCCTTCGCCTCTTGGGGCTTGGCAATGATGGTGGTGGTGAGGAACTTCTCTTAGGTGATGACTCCAAATCAATTATTTTATTGCCCCAGGTGCTTTGAAATGTGGACCTGGTTGTTCATGAAATTTCATCATCTGCTTTCCCTTTCTATATTCTTCTTCTTCATCACTGTTGTCACCCCTTTGCCTCCTGTAAATAAGCCTATCATCTAGACGTTGGTAGATTGGCCTCTCTGCAAGTGGCCTTGCAACTTTTTCCTGTATGGCCAAGTCCAACTCCATATTTATTTTCTTGGTCATAAGAATATTCATGATTTCTTTGAAATTCTTGATCAAAAAATAAATCTTTTTATGATAGGGATTGAATTATATCAATGGATCATACTTTGGATCCATCTTGTGCACAATGGCCAATAGCTTATCATAAGCTACCCATTTCTCTTTGTTCAACTCCTGCTTATTCAAATCAAATTCATTTTTGACTAGGTCCTCAGGGAAATAAAACTCATGGAAAAATTTGGAACCTTTTATTCTTTGTCTAAATAGAGCAAAGAAACCCTCGGGATCATGTTGCCTCCTAGGACCAAAAATCGAATGGTATACTTCAAAAAAAATTCCAAAATGAACTCGGCCTCCCTTTTTAATTAAAAAATCAGACACCACCCTATAGTCTGGGTAAAAATTCCCCGTACCCTTTCCTATAAGGTTATATTTTTGAATACATCCAATCTGCCACATAACCTTAGCAAATCCAACTCTGGGTGGCACATTATAAGGAAAAATATGTGGGTTCCCTTGAAAACCATATACCCTCAAAACATTGCTGACCAGGTATGGGATAATGCCACCCCAATTGTGGAAAATCTTCAAATATGGCCTCCTCCCCTTTGGCCAAAGGAAATCATGCAACTCATCAAGAAACTTGGATAAATTTACCATCAATCTGGCTCTTAGTCTTTATGCAAAGAAATTGTCAAACTGTACATAAATGGCATTCTCCCTATTGTATTAAAGGTTAGTAGTCCACACTTGTACAGGCAACCTTTCTCCATTGAAAAATTGCTTCAATCTCATCTTCTCAGAGAAGAAATCATCATTCTTGAACAAAAACATGTGGATTAACATAGAATACCAGTAAAAGGGGGTGCATGCATCATTCCTGCTAGAATTTCAACAACCCTTCATGTATCATTTCAGCCAATAAGAAAGAAAAATCATATACTACAGAGAAATTGGGGTGTTGTATTTGCACCCCCATGAACATATAAGCTATAGGCATCATTGTATTAGGGATAAAACCCAAAATTTGGCACAATGAATATAAAGTAGCCAAGAAGTGTTTGGAAAAACAATCCAACCTAAAAGGGTCCTGATCGCTAGGGCTAATATAAACAATTGAACTTTGTACCCTAGCCAAATGAGGTGGGAGCATATTAGCTCTAAAAAGGGATTTCATCTTCCCATACTCTTGTTTCATTCCTTCAAGCTCAATAGAGACCAAGAATACACTAGGCTCACTCAAAGCAAAGACCTCTTGAAATTCCTCTTTGTTAATACTTAATGGAACCTTTCCATCGTTATCTCTAACCACCCGTGTGACATGATCATATCTTATGGCCACTGCCTTGACAAAATCCACATCAGGGAACACATTTGGAACTATCAACTTCCCCATATCATACATCCATCCATTTGAAAAAGGATTGGAAAAATTTCTCTATCCAAACCAAATCTAAACATCTCCAAACCGTTAAGGGGAACCCAAGCATCAACTTTATTGAAACAATTATACACTAATCCCTCCCCTAGGGTTTTTCCTTGCATTAAAACCAACCCCATCTTCCTATCATTTGTTTACAATGACAATTGATCTAGGAAATCATCATATAGGTTTCTATTCAAAAATTCAATTTGGTCGGAATGATGTTTTAATGGTGCCATCTTGAGCAAACTAGGGCTTCCTTGTATTTCAGACCTCAAACAAACTAGGGCTTTACGAAACCACAAAATTAAAAAACAACTACCTTGCAATTTCCCACAATTTAGCTCACCTATAGCCCTAAGATAATTTTCAACAAGCTTTCCGACAACCAAACAAAATATTCCCCCAAATTCAGATTATAATTTGACCAGGAGACGCAAAATTCAACTTACGGCTTTGTGCTTGCAAAAAACCTAATTCTTCACTTCAACAGCTCATGAATTCATCCTCATCTTTAAAACCACTCTTTGAAACTGCTTGAATGCTTTGTGATACAATAGAACAGGAAAATGGCCACTTTATTTCAATTAAATTACATCAAAAAATGTCTCATCCGCCATTAAAGCTCACTCATGCGCTGCACCAATGGTTCCAATCACATTTGATGTAGATTCAAATATTACCTATTTATCTTCCACTTTGGCTGGATCATCAAATGACTACCTTCAAATCAATTTGACATGACCATTCACTGTGGCAAAATGGCCCACCACATTCTACGTCACCAAGGAAATCCATGTGGTGCTCGCCCATGATATCAAAATCAGTAAAATCCTTGCAACTTCCAATCACATGATGGTGGGCAACCATAGATCTCAATCATTGAAGATACTGTTCATTCAAAATAGCATCCAACTTTGTCGTTAAACATCGAGCACCTTTCCTACCAAGATTAAAACATCTTTTTCCATTTGAAATAGGTGCATATTATAATTGCTTTAGTAACCCACCAAATAATGTATCAAAGCTAGATTAATGTATTAAATTATTCCTCTCATTCCTTCGGATTCACTAGATGTGGCATGTGGTGCTTGCCCATGATATCATGATCGGCCAAAACTGTGTGGTGGGGTCATCACGGGATAGTGGGGAATGACTGATATCAAACAATGATTCATCAATGTTCATAAAAATTTATCGCTTTGCAAAATATAAAACATTTGTTAAAACAAGAGGGGACATTACTAGGCCGACAACAAATGATGACATAAGTTGTTTTTGAAAGAGGGAGTGTGGGGCCATCTTAGACTTAGGAAAGAATAAAGTCTAGCAAAATAAATAAAATGATGGATCAAAAGGAGGCCAAACCTAGACAAATCAATGAGGCATAAGTTGTTTCTAAAATCCCTCCTCCAAAAGTAATGACCAAATAGATCCTAGCCATGGTATAAGATAAGACACTAGGGTTTTGCATAAATACATGAGAACAAATGTAAAACCCCAACCATAGGCTCTCGTCAAACACCACATAGAACTAGAAACATAGGCATGATCAAATGGAACTTATAATAAAAATTGAAGTTCCATCAGTTGTATGAAGGAGATGCACTAGTGAAAAGTGCTAAGCTACAAATTTTAAAAGGAAAGTGGGAAGACATGAAGATGAGTGAAGATGAGAACATCCTCTCTTTTTCTCAAAATATAAATGAACTGGTGATGAGCATTAGATGTGTGAGTGGAACCTTGGATGAAGAAGAAATTGTGGCTAAGATACTTAGATCTATGCCTCCTTCCTACAAAAAAAAAGCTCATGCTATTGATGAACTCAAGATAGTGAAAAATATGACAAGAGACATGCTGATTGGAAAATTTTATGCCTTTGCATTAAGTGAATTTGGTGAATCTAATCCTAATACCGGGTCTACATTTAAAGCTATTGTATCCAGAAAAATCCAACAAAGATACAATTTGGGAGAGAGCTCCAAAAGGACATTCAAATATGAAGATGAAATGAAAAAGATTGAAGATCAAGAAAAAGAGTTAGAAGAACTAGAAGCATTTATTGTGAAAATATAAGCCAAAGGTAATGGTAAGTACAAAGGAAAGTTACCTATCAAATGTTTTTATTGCAGTAAAATAGGTCATTTTGCATGTAGATTTATTGAAAGAGTTTCTAAGTAAAAACCTGAGAAGACTAGATTTGAAAGGAAATGTTATTATGTTGAAGAAGGTGTTACTGATGATGAATCTGATAAAGAAAATGGAAATGAATATGAATGGGTATTCATTTCTATCAAAGAAAATGGTCAAGTGTCCACTGAGTTTGCTAGTAATGTGAATGTTGAGAAATATCTTGCAGCAAAAATTAAAGAAAAGGATGAGTGGGTAATTGGCAGTGGATTCTCACATCATATGACTAGTGAAAAAATCAAGTTTGTAAGCTTGGAAGACTATGATGGTGGTGTTGTAATATTTGGAGACAACACTTTTGGTGTGATTCATGGTAGAGGAACTATTTATTTTTGTGGTAAGCACAATACTGATGATGTTCTTTATGTAGAAGGCTTAAATCATAACTTGTTAAGTGTTGGACATATGGTAGATAAGGGTTACAATATTTAGTTCAAGGATGGTAAGTGTAGAATAATGGTAAGTTCTAGAAATATGATTGCTTCAGGTACAATGACAAGAGGTAATATTTTTCACTTGAGTTCTACTAGTAAAATTTGTTTAATTTCTCAAATTGATGTAAGCTGGTTATGGAATAGGAGGTTGTGTCATGTGAACTTTGATAACATTGTCAAGATAAGCTCTACTCAAGCAGTCAGAGATCTTCCTAAGTTAGTGAATCCTACTAACACTATGTGCAAGGAATGTCAGATGGGAAAGTAGACAAGAAATTATTTTTGGAGCAAACAATACAACTCTAATGGAATATTGGACTTGATATATACCGATCTATGTGGTCCATCTAGAATCAAAAGTCTATAAGGTGAAAGGTACTTTATGTTGCTTATTGATGATTACTCTATAATGATATGGGTTTCCTTCTTAAGAGAAAAACATGAAGCATTAGAAAAGTTCAAAAGCTTCAAAGCTATGGCAGAAAATGAGACAAGTTAGAAGATCAAATGCCTAAGGTTAGATAGAGGTGGTGAATTCACTTCTCAAGAATTCAATTCTTTCTATGAGAGCATGGAATTCAAAGATAATTATTTTCTCCCTAGACCCCTCAACAAAATGGAGTTGTTGAAAGAAAGAATAGAACCGTTCTAGAAACTGCTAGAACCATGATGTTGAAAGCAAATGTTCCTCATTTCTATTGGAGAGAAGTTGTTAGTAATACTGTGTATACCATTAACTGGGTGAATGTCAATAGTAATTATGGTAAGAATCCTTTTGAGCTATGGTTTGGTTATAAGCCTACTGAAAAATATTTAAAAAATTTTGGAAGAAAATGCTACATCAAGAGAGATGATGATATAGGAAAGTTTGATGCTAGAAGTGATGAAGGAATATTTTTAGGTTACTCTACTAAGAGTAAAGCTTATCGGTGCTTTAATAAAAGGTTGAAGAAAACGGTTGAAAGTGAAAATGTCAAAGTTGATGAAGATATTGTTAGACCATACAAATGTAGTGGATATGATTCAGATGATCAACATGATAGTAATAACAATGGAAACAATTATGATATTGCTATCAGGATTCAACCATGTAGTTTTCAAGTCAAACTCATTGACCCATGATTCATGAGTAGTGGCTCACAAGAACCCATCTCTCATGATAATGAATGGTCCACTTAGCACTCATTGCATCTAGGTGGTGCTCATAGAGGTGAAGCATTGGTCCGTCTTGGGAGGTCACCCATCCTAGTACTACTCCAGCTCAAGCGCACTTAACCATGGAGTTTCCCCCAAGGTTCAGACACATAATCAACTTCAGATTGTTTCGGTGAACCAAGAAAATCAAGAAGCATAAACTAGCACAAGTGTAGAAGAAAGAACACAAGAAAAAGAATTCAAAGAAAATATTAAAACTCCCAAGTATGTAAGGAGAAATCATTCTAACAGTTAGATCATAGGACATAAGAGCAAAGGTGTGCAAACTAGAAGAATAATTTTAGAAGAGTATTGTCTAATTTCCAAAACTGAGCCTAGCAATATCAATGAAGCATGCAAAGATGAATATTGGATGGAAGCCATGAAAGAAGAAATCATGCAGATAGAGAAAAATGATACATGGGATCTTGTTCCTAGACCTTAGAACAAAAATGTGATTGGAACCAAATGAGTGTTTCAGAATAAGCTGAATGAACAAGGTGAAGTGGTAAAAAATAAAGCAATACTAGTTTGCAAAGGGTACTCATAGATGTAAGTTATTGATTTTGAAGAAACTTTTTCTCCTGTTGCTAGAATTGAAGTTGTAAGATTATTTCTTTCTTATGCTACTTTCAATAATTACAAAGTCTATCAGATGGATTTAAAGTCAGCATTTCTAAATGGTGAGCTAGAAGAGGAATTCTATGTTGAACAACCAGATGGATTTCAACTGACTGACAAAGAAAACATGGTATACCGATTGAAGAAAGCTCTATATGGAATTAAGAAATCCCCTAGAGACTTGTATGATAGATTGGATAAATACTTGTTGAAACTTGGATTCAATAAAGGTATTGCTGACAACAATATGTATTTCAAGCTGGATCTGAATAAATAATTGATCATTCAAGTATTTGTTGATGATATTACTTTTGAAGGTAATAATGATTTGTGTATGAATTTTTTTGATGAAATGAAAAGTGAGTTTAAAATTTCAATGATAGGAGAGATGAAATTATTTTTAGGATTGCAAATCACTCAGCTAGATGATGGGATTTTCATATCTTAGTCTAAATATGTAAAAGAGTTATTGAAAAAGTTTGGCATGGAATATTCAAAGCCAGTTGGTACACCTATGGGAACTGGATGCAAACTTACACAAAATGATGATTCTCCTAAAGAAAATCAAACAAGATATAGGTCAATGATTGGTGGATTACTCTATTTGACTTAGACTAGGCCTTATATAATGAATGTTGTACGAATGGTTGCTAGATATCAAGATGATCCTAAAGAGTCTCATGTGAATTTTGTAAAAATAATCTTCAGATACCTGAAAGGGATAGCTTATCTTGGTCTTTGGTATCATAGTGATGATGATCTTATCCTGATTGCTTTCACTGATGTTGATTGGGTAGGAGATGTGGATGACAGGAAGAGTACCAGTGGCGGTATAATATTCTTAGGGAAGAAGTTGGTATCTTGGCTAAGAAAAAAGCAGAATTTTGTTTCATTATCTACTGCTGAGGTAGAATATATGCTTGCTGCAAATAGTTGTACTCAAATATTATGGATGAAGCAAATGTTGAGAGATGTCAAAATTGAGTATGAAGAACCCATTGCGATATTCTGTGACAATTCAAGTTCCATAAAAATTTCTAAGAATCTAGTGTTGCATTCAAAGACAAAGTATATATCCATCAAATATCACTTCTTGAGAGACAAAGTAAGTGACAAATAAGATATACCTACCAAGGAGAAAATTGCAGACATCTTTACTAAGCCATTGCCTAAGGATACTTTTGAGTATCTCAGAGACAAGTTAGGGGTGATTTCCCCTCTTGATCAGAACTAAGTGATGCAGGTCCTTGCATCAGTTCGTGAATTCATAGCCATATCCTATTCCAGATTGATGTTGGGGTGGATGCTACTCAGGGGAGTAGTCAGATGTGCTAAATATGAGGATCAGAGCATGTGTACCTTTGCCATTGATGTCAAAGTGGGAGAGAAGAGCAATGTGAAAAACATAGGAGAAGAAGGAAATAGGAAAATAGTGCACAATCTTAGGGGGGGTTGTTGGAGAAGAGTTAGTTGGGTTGATGGCATTATTTTTCACATAATGTGCTGCCATCAATGCCAAAAGGGGAGATTGTTGGATGTTGTGGTTGTATTGCTGATATGTGGTTCTCATTGATGTCAACACTATTAGTATTGGTGATGCTTAAGGCTGTATATATCGAGGAGATTGAGAAAATTGTAAAATAACATATTGTAGACAGCCAAGGAAGCTGAGAAGGTCAGAGTAGTAGTAAGTCTTGTAAGTTGATAATCAGGTGGTGCACACTAAAGGGTTTGTTGCTCAATCTATCTATTATGTTGTCTGAAATTTTTAGTGGTACGCATCAAGATTTGAGAAATTTATAAAGTTCTATGTTCCTACAGTCATTATGTTACTCTAGTAGGTTTTCTTGGATGAAGAGGATGGAATTCTGGTAGTTTCAGTTGTTGTGCATGTACATATGATGTTCATGGATGAGTCTAGATTGTACTCTATCCTTTTTATACATCTGCATTGATCTGAGTGTTCATGATCAGATATTTTTCTGATGTGTGCTCGAGTTTTCATGTTCTTGGTTGACATGATGGTGGTAACATGTTGCGGATCCATGAGGATTAATCTTTTACTGTTTGGCATGTTCGAAGGTGTTTTTTTGGGTCCTCACTATGTTGTGACCAACTTGTGTTGGTGCACATTAAAATTTATTCATGTATTGAGTCCAATAGTTGTAATTCATTCTTTATTTGTGGCCGATTGAATAGTTGATGTAAATTTGTGTGGTGGATATATAAGAGTGATTGTTTACTCATTTTGAAGTGTGCTCAAGGTATGATCAGCATGTGTATGTTTAATACATGCACAAATAAAGGTCAAATCATTCAGGAGCAAAGAAAAGTGTGAAGAAGGTTGAGAAAAGTGTATTTGTGCCTAATCGGAACTGTAATCAGGCTTGTGAAGAAGCTAATTTCTCAGTTCATTTCATCAGATGGATTTAATCTGATCACTATATGTAAGGTAGTGAGCCTTCCTCTGAGTAGTAAGCTCTAGGTAGTGTTCCTAAATGCAAGTGCATTCCTTATTCATTCTTCATTATACTTCTAACCAGGTATAATCTTGTGGACTAACATCCACCGTGGTTTTTCCCCTAACAGGGTTTCCACGTATAAAATCTTGGTTTTCATATGTCTCTGATATGTTATTGATTTATTTTTGCACTATTAGTTATCCGATATGAGATTTAAGGTTGATTAATGTTGAATAAGTTTGATTTTGGTAATAACTGATTCACCCCCCTTCTCAGTTGTCTATCCTTGTTTTTCCAACATTATGGTAGTAAAGTGGGCTACAACAAAATACACCATGAACTTATTTTTCAATGCATCTTGAAGAGACACATATCTATGGTTAAGAGATGATGATAGTCCCTTATGCCTTTGTACAAAGAAAGCAGCAAGGGTGAAGACTATGCAATATGATAGGGACAACAATTATAACATTCATATTATAGTTGTAATCCTACATCAAGCTTCAATAGAGGCCCAAGGTCATCACAAGGTTTTTATGACAGTCCTTAGGGAAATCTTCCATGAATTTAAGAGTATGGTATTTACTCCAAAAGGATAGTCATTTTCAAATTTAATGCATGAAAGGCAGCCCTTTAAGAGTAACCAAAGTAGGAAAGTCACTGAAGGAAGCAATAAATGTTCCCAAAGGGTAATTAAAGAGGACTATCATAGATTCCAAATGATAAAAGGGTAGAGACAATCTTTTAAATCTCATTCTCAATGAAAAGTCAAAGCAAAAAATTTTGAAGACAAATCACAAGTGATCCTTCACAAAGGTTGCAGTCACAATGCATGTATCAGTGTTAAGATTGGATTCAAAGGATACAATGGAAAGAAAAGGATAGTGATCTTGAGGCTGATAAAGTAATCTTTGATAGTGATCTTGCAATCATAATGTGAAGGTAACTGTGAAAATAGACTATGAGGTGGTAGTGTTTAGTTGAAGTGGCATATGATTGTGCATTGAAAAGGTAACCTGGTTTGGAGCATGCATGCATGATCAAAATCATCATCATTATGCAATTAACATGTCAATAAAGAAACACCAATGTAAAAGGGTGGAGTTTTAAAGTTTAAAATGATAGAGATGTTACAATGTGGATTAAACATTATGCTCTCAACAACATGAGCATCATGAAGATATTGTAAGCATTCATGGTTACAGTCTAAGAAGGGATTAATAATGCTATTATAGGAAAATTGATGTTGCGAATCCTAAGAAAACATGTGTCAAAGTTGTCTAATGTATGGCCTACATTTAACATCCATCAATGTACTACAAGAAATGAAGTTTTCATCAGAGGTTACAATTGTGAATGACTTGTTAAAATTGTATGCAAAAATGTTAAAGCATGTATAGGGAATTGTAAACTTTTAATAGAATGTATCAAGGTCTATAATCATGCTTTGAAGTTTCATAAAGATACCAAGCTGTGTATGAGTAATGCATGTATAACATCCATAGATATGCTTGAAGGGGCAGTTTCAAAGAGAGCACATCCATGTTCAAAACAAGAATAGTGACAAATTTTTTGAAGCCTTAGATGCAAGATCAAATAATATTTGGGGAAATCACCATAAAGAAAACAAAGACAAGAATATATAAAAGACCGTGCTCAAGAAAGGACATAGTGAAACCCTAAAGCTTACCATACTCAGAAAAGAGTGAATGAAAACCTGTGATATTTTCCAAGGAACACTGAGAATAAATAGTTCTTCATATTTTCTTTCAAGGAAAGGAAAAAATAAATATAAGAGATAGAGGATGTAGACACTAAAAATTGGTCTAGGCCTCCGACTTCAATTTTTGACATAATTCTCATCTTCATTGTCGTAATTAAATAATGTTAATTGTTTAATTATTTTTTAAAGTCACCCATTCTCTATTAATTAAATAAATTTAATTATTTAATAAATTCATTTCTCACCTTTATCTCTTCTTGACTAATTAAATAAATATTATTTATTTAATTACATCTCTAATTAAATATATCTTCTTTCTAAAAATTAAATAAATTGTTATTTAATTTACCCTCATCACATTTTGGACTATAATTAAATAATCATCTAAAATTATTTAATTATTCTTTAACCTTTTCTCAAGTCAATTAAATAAATCTTTATTTATTTAATTTAATCCCCAAATTTTTAATGTTGAATTAGATAACTATTTAATTCATAAAAAAAATTATTCCTAGCATATTCTTCTATAATTAGATAATCACTTAGTTATCTAATTAGTCATTTACCACTTAAGTCAAGATTTAATTAAATCGGTCAGTTATCTCCTGATTTAATGTCTGATTATTTTTAATGAACAAGCCTTCTAGTTTAATCAGTTAGTTATCTAGTTTTATTATTCTGCGTGCAAACTTTCATTAATTAAATAACTCTGTTTATTTACTTAATTCATTTGTGCATTCAAAAATACTTTTTCCTCTATGTTAATCTTTATCCTTTACATGCAATCATTATTCTTCTGAGTTTCAAATAGTCTTAACTAAAGATTAAATTATTATTTAATCTTAATCCCCACCTTTTATGCTTTATCACTCATGTTATTACTGGCACTAAACTCTATCACATGTCATATCTTTAATCTCAATCGTCGATTAATCTGAGCCTATAATTCAAAAATCAATTTTCTATAAATTGGCTTGACCTTGATCATTATTACTCCTCCCAAAATCTTTATACTTTTTGGAAGAAACTTTAAGAATCTTCAACATTTTTCTAATCATTATCAATAGGCCATATTTACATACTTAAGAGAAATCTAAGGGCAATTATCATACAACATTAAAATGAATAAGTGTAATGAAGGTGATTCATGGAATTACATAGATGTTTGATGAGATCTTTTTGTTATTTATGCTTTTTTATATTTCCATTGTTCTTTGTTGTTAACATAGGTTTAGATTTGAGTTTATTACATTGTATTGCTTAATCTTTCTTGTAACTAACGATGGAGTTATTGATACTAAAACCTTACACCCAAGAACAGTCATTAAATTTAGAGGAAACAATCCCTCTAATGACACACCTAATAGGCCAATCAAACTACCAATTTCATCCAAAACACACAACAACCATGACTGCAAAGGAGGTTTCCAAAATGCGAGTTCACTCCCCTAGGGGAACCGATCGAATCAGTCTTCAAAGAACTGATGAAACATAAAATCATACAACTTCCTAAGCCAAAACAATATGATCCTAGAAAATTTAAACCCTCTTGGTGGGATGACAATTCTTTTTACGATTTCCACTGAACTAAGGGACATAGTCTATCACACTGTCGACAACTGAAGAACATTATACAAGGTTTCATTCAAAACAAAACTATTGAACTTAATGGAGAGAAACATGCATCCTCAAACATCAACCACAAGGTCTTTTTTGATCCATTACATGACCATGGAAAAGGAAAAGCCTCTAGTTTGGGAAATAAGACCAATAATTCAGCCAACTATACTAATGCCTAGTATGACTATACCCATGGTACAATCATAAATCACATTCGAGCGGCCGATGAAAATGTCAACACTATTACCATAAATAAAACCCCCAAATGTGTTGTCAACACTCATCAAACTAAGATAACCCAAGCCAAGGTCCTCCATCACAACAAAACCCATAGTCCTCCAGGTCCTAGTACAATTTACTTGACTTGTTGGGGAAGACCCCAACAAAATCTCTATCTTGGAACTGTTGACAATATCACCCAACCATCGAGCTATCTTAGATAAATCCTTGCAAATAATTACCATCCCCACCAACCTAAATGTCAATTTTTTCCAAGAGATGGTAGGCTACTTGACCAAATCTCATCATGCTACCTTCTCTGAAAAAGACTACTCAACTAAGAAGACACACCACAATTACCCATTACACCTTGAAGTTCTTGTTCACAAAACAAAATATCGATGAGTTTTGGTAGATGGAGGAGCAAGGTTGAATCTTTGTACCTTGAAATTGGTTAAGGCATTTGGTTTCTCAGAGCCATGTGTGGAAAATACTAAGAGCATCATCATTAAGGTATATGATGACTAAGAAAGATCATCTAAAGGAGTTTTAATGCTCCCTATCAAAACTGGTATTATTTTTATGGATACTAATTTCCAAGTCTTGGATCTCATCCTTCCCTATAATATTTTATTGGGTAGATCATGGATAGATTCTTGAAGTTCATCCCCTCCACTTACCATCAATGTTTTAAATTCACATACTATGGCACCAAGATCACAATAGATGGTGATCCTGATCCTTTCCAATATTGCACGAACCTACACAGGATCCCCAATGATAGGTGCATGTTAATTAAGAGGCTTCATCATCCAACTCATCTCACTATATAGATCCATCAACTCTTTCCAAAGCATTTGCATCCCAAACACAATCTTCCACTCCTAAAGTCGAGATCCAAGACAAGGGTTGTGGAGAATATCAGATGAAAGCATCTTATTGTGTTAGTTAGTTGGTTCCTCCTAAGTTATATGGTCTACCAACAACATATAGGAAACAATCCATTGTCACATTACATGTCCCTACCACAATGACTTTCAAAACATTGGGAGAGTTAAGTAGAGAAGCTATAGATAAAGAAGATGTGACCTCTTGGTTATTCAAAGAAGACAATGAAGACCCTCCTCCACCTATTCAAATACCTAGAGATCAACATGGAATAGGTTTCACGATAATGCAAAGAAAAGGATATGACGGACATAGTGGGCTAGGACTACATCAAAATGGAAGGACTGAACCAATATTTGTCTCACAATGACCAAAAGGACTAGGGCTAGGGTTTCAACTGATTAAGATTGACATTCCTAGTATCTCGGCACCATCACAAGAGGAAGTAAGCACTTCTAAAGATATCAAGACATCCAACAAACCATTTGACCCATTCCATTGTGATTCCCCTGACTCAAACGAATATGAATGAGAGTCCCTCTATTCCACCACCTTTATGGACCTAGATAAACTATTTGGGGAACTTCACCAAATCCACCTGACTCTCATCCTCAAAATTCCTTGACAAAAGAAGAATGGCTCAAACATTACTATTGGAAACCTTTGATCTTGCCTCTTGGGAAATTGATGAACCCACTTCTAATGACCAAACCTTTATAGTGGGCCCACCTCAGAATCTACCTATCCCCAAGAAAAAGAATAAGGAGTTGGTAAGAAAATTTTGTGACCATATCAACAGGTCTAACCTCATTCTATCAGCTTCTAGTTTTGATAATTCTGATGATGACATGCCCCTTGTATATCCCCAACTTATCGATTGGGATAAAAAAGACACCCCCATATTAGACATCTTTGAGAATGATGAAGTAATAGATTAGTTCATGGGACTACGAGAAGGCACACCTAGTTATGACCATAAGGCTGGATTTAGCATTGACTTGGAAAATAAGGCTTATTTTGGGGAGTCTATTCACCCCTCTAGTCACAAAAGTAAGAAAAAAAATAAAAATAAAAATGATGAGTTCCTAGGTGAAAACTGAAAGGAACCTTTGGACAATGAAAAAGTAAAAATAAAGGATGCATCCAAGGGTGAAAACCTCTCCAAGGCACCCAAGGATGGAGGGTTGAAAATTATCCCTGTTGCTAAGGAAAAGTCACCAATGTTAGTTGAAGAATCTATGGAGATCAACATAGGCATTGAAGACAATCCTCTGGTAATTTATTTTGTGGAATCTTTGATAGAGACAGAGCAACCGGAGTTTCATGACTTCTTCAAAAAAAGATAGATTAACTTTGGATGGTCATATTCGACATGTCCGGACTAGATCTCAACCTTATATTACATAATTTTCCGCTACAACTAGGTGTTAAGCTTGTGAAGCATAAATTAAGGAAAATGCACCCATAAATTGCTTTATTAGTCAAAGTTGAACTAAAGAAACTGTTGGATGTCGAATTTATCAGATCAATTGAATATGCAAACTAGATTTCCAATCTTGTACCAGTGAAAAAACCAGCAAGGGGTATCCACATCTATATAGACTTCAGAGATATAAACAAAGCATGTCCTAAAGATGACTTTTCTTTGCCAAATATTGACATGATTGTGGACCTAAAAGTAGGATATGAGATGCTATCCCTCATGGATGGTTTCTCTGGATACAATCAAATCAGAATATCACCTAAGGACCAACATAAGACAACCTTTACCTACCCATGGGTAACATATTGTTGGAATTTCATGTCTTTTGGACTCAAAAATGTTGGAGCTACATATCAATGTGCCATGACAACCATATTCCATGATCTTGTACACACTCTCATGGAAGACTATGTGGATGATCTAATAGATAAATCATTGACAAGAGTTGATCACTTATAGGTCCTAGATAAGATTTTTCAAAGACTAGAAGAATACAAAGTGAGGTTAAATCCAAAAAAATGTGTATTTGGCATGCAATCAAGAAAACTTCTAGGATACATTATTTCTAGACAAGGCATAGAAGTGGACCTAGCAAAAGTGAAAGCTATAATGGACATGCCTCCACCAGGTAACATAAGTCAGCTAAGGACACTACGAGGGAGACTGCAATCTATCAAATGATTCATAGTTCAGTTAGCAGACAAGATACATCCCTTCCAACATCTACTCAGAAAAGGGGTACTGTTTGTATGGACAAAAAAATGCCAAGAAGCTTTTTTCCAACTAAATCTTCACTTTCACACCTATAGCAGCTAAACCATGAGAAATTTGAAGATGATGCAAACTAGTGATTTGTGACATTTTGTTCTCTAGATTCTAAATATATTTTTTTCAAAAATTTTGGAATCACATTACACTTGGTTTTTCATCTCCTTTGAAAACTACTTTTTTTCAGTAAACACCATTTTTAATGAGTGATTCTCAATGTATAACACATAAAAAAATTTCGATGAAGGATAAAATTCTATTTTTTTTGAATTTAGATTTGTAACTACGATATCTAGTGCTTCCAACTAGTTTCATTGTGTTTTTTTGAATATTTTTTCCTTAATCAAGTTTCAAAGTCAAACCAATTACAATTCAGACATAGGCGGACCGTATAACACATAACCCTTTTTGTATGTATCAAAATTCTTTTATTTTTTTGTTGGATCAAGGACTCCAATATCTAGTGCACTCTTATTTTTCAAAAAAAAATTATAATCTTCCATTTTTCCACATGTGCAGAACATAGAGCTTGATTTTCAGTGAAAAACCTACATTCACAAGAAATCAAAAATAAATATAATAATTAAATTAAATTTATTTAAAATTATACTTTTTTGGAAGCTTACAATAAGGACTACATACTTACAAAAGATAAATTTTAAATGAATTCATTTGATCCCCCAAAAGGTAAATCAAAAGTGGTTTTTTATCAGCATTTTGATAGGTGTAAAGGAGACTCGATTATATGTATGATTTAATACTAGCGTCGTTCTATCCAAGGGGGTTTGATCTAAGGTCATTTGATCAAACCCTCTTTAATTGGAATCCCTAAAATAGAAATTTTTAAGGCTTAAATCATTATATTTTTTTAAAATATGTGATTTCAACAAAAATCAAAATCTCCTAGAAATTGTAAACCAGCATTTTGGGATCACCCACTGGTGACTATCCTGAAGGTTTGTATAAAGAAAAAAGAAGTTATTTCATACTTCAAGTCATCCCTTATGTTGTCATAGATGGATTTTTATATATGAAGTACTTTCATGGAGTAATGATAAGATGTGTTGAACTAGATTAGACTGATAAAATTCTGGAGGAGTTTCATGATGGACCTTCTAGAGGTCATTTTTCACCTAGAACAACAACTCTTAATATTATGAGAGATGGTTATTATTGGACTGATTTGTTTAAAGATTCTCATGCTTGGGTTAGGAAATGTACCAAATGCTCATTATTTATAGGAAAATAGAGGCTTGCAGCCTTTCCTTTGCATCCAATTTAGGTAGAACAACCCTTTGTAAAATGGGGTATTGGGCCTATTAACCCACCCTCAAGTGTAGGTCACAAATGGATATTGACTGCAACTAACTATTTTACTAAGTGGTCAGAAGTTTTGGCATTGAAGGAGGACAATGAGACTGTTGTTTTAAACTTCTATAAAGACCTAGTTGTAAGATTTGGTATTCCTTATTCCATTATTTTTGATAATAAATTGGCATTTATTGGTTTGAAAGTATCTGATTGGTCTGTTAAGAATACTATATATCTGAATACTTCATCCAATTATTACCCTTAGGGTAATGGACAAGCTAAATAAACTACTAAGAACTTGATTAAAATCATCAAGAAGATGATTGAGGATAATCAGAGGACTTGGCATGACAAGTTGAAGCTAGCTCTATGGGTTGATATGGTTACTCCTAAAAGAGCTATAGGTAATTCACCATATGTTTTCACTTATGGAAAAGAATCTAAGATTCCAATTTCAGTTGAATTGCCTACCTTGAATTTGATCGAAGAGCTAGAAATGTTAGAGGAATACCATATGGAAATTAGGCTTGCACAACTGATGGAGTTAGAAGAGATAAGAAAGGAAGCACTGAGAAACTTAGAGATCCATTAGGCTCAAATGAAAAGGAATTTTGATAGGTAGGTAGTCCCAAGAGTGTTCAAGGAGGGTGATCTTGTTTTCAAGTGGGATGAGCTTAAAAGTAAACCTGGTAAGCATACCAAGTTTGATGCCATGTGGGATGGCCCTTATATGATTACTGAATTCAAGCAACATAATTATTTTCAGCTTTCAAAGCTAGATGAAGAGGTGTTACCCATCCCAATCAATGAGATTCACCTCAAACATTTTTTCTAAAGATCAAAGTTTTCAAATGTACATATTAGAGTAGAATTTTCAATTAATAAGTGTTGATTTCACATCTATTTTAGTTTAGTTTTTTTTTTCAATAAGTGTTGATGCATAGTTTGTTGGCCTTGTTTAGAGCCATTGTAGTTTGCTTTCAAGTTTTTTTATTCTGTAGTTCAATTCTAATAGCTGAGTTACAAAGGTTTTTTTGAGTTGTAAAGGACAAAAGTTGACTCCTTTTCCCAATGGATAAGTTTATGCTACTAGTCTAAGATGCTTGGTAGGAAAGAACATAACAAATATTACCAAAAATATTACCAAATTGTTCTTTTCAATCTAATTTGGCCAGGCTAAAACAACATTGATGTTTTACTTTGAAGAAAGAGAAAGGTACACAATTTTTTTTTGCTAAGGTTTTCATAATCATACAAAATAGTTCCATAAAATACAATAATGTTCATTTCATGTTATGCAATTGATTTCAAGAAAGAGAGATTTTACACAAGTCATTGTATGAAATAACTATTTATATTCAAAAGAGAAGTGTTTATATGATCCCACACAAGCCATGGGAGTAACTATATATGATAGAATGAATAATAACAAGTAAATTAGAACTAAGGGAAAGCATATAAAATAAAGGTGAGACATGTCATTGCTTGAGTGAATGATGAATCCCATTGTCCACATCAATATCTCCAACTATCCTAGTGATAGCTCCAAGAAAAACTTGTAAGAGGAAGAAAACATGATGTTAGAGCTCAAGGTCTCATCTCTACTCTTATATGCACTAATTCAAAATGTACTTGTTTTGATTAGAGGGAGAAAATAGGTTTTGAAGGGGCCTAGAACCCTTTACAAAAAAGATCAGCTGAACCAAAAGATACAATCAACTAGAACATATCAGCCCAACCATAGTAAAACAACAATAAAAAGTCAGCAAAAAGGGAGGACTGGGCCACCCAAAAACATTACGTATTTTTTAGGATATCAGAAGCCTCCACATCACATGCCACATTCTTCAAGCCCTCATCCCCAACAATAAAAAAATCTTTACCAAGAGTACTAGCCTAAGCTTTGGTCTTGTTATGGGTCCTAGCCCCAAGCCCACCCAATTTAACCTCACTAATCAAAACATTATCCTTCTCACCACCCTTATCACCAAGCACCTCCCTTTCCATCAACATGCCATCAACACTAGTATCATCAGCCTCCTTGTCAATTTTGACACTATCCACATGAGAAGTAATACCAACATATTCAACATTGAACCCATATTTATTCCCCTCCCGGGACCTTTATCCATATTAACATATAACCTTTGAATGTGATTTTCCAAGGTGAGGACTCTTCCTTCAAGATTCTGCTTCATTAGAAGTGTTTCCTCCACCACAATTTTCAAGGAATTAATCATATCATCAATCTCATCTTAAATAGGGGAATCATCCACTTTGGTCATCACACCACACACTTTCACATTTATCATATTGAGTTCATGGAAAATCCATTTAAAAATATTATAAAAAATAATGGACCCTCTTTGGTAGCTCCCAAAACATCAAAAATATTTTCTTTATCAATATTAAAAAAATCCTTACCCTCATCATCCTCCTCATGTGAGGAGATAACCTTGTCCACACCCACAAAAACATCCTTTCCCTTATCAGCAGCAATCGACATCTTGATTTTATGAATGAACTCCACAATACCCACAACAACCGTGTTCCTTTTCATCTTCCTATCTGGGTCCACCACAAGAGAATCCTTAGCATCCTGCCCCACCTCAGCAACAACCTTCTTATCCTTCTACAAATCCCTAACCCCACCCATAGAAACCACAACATCCTGTCCGCCAACAATTTTAAGTGGAGAATCCAACTCCAACATTTTATTTGCAGACCTCACCACCATCTTCTTACTGCTTCCCAGGATTATCTCCCTTTTTTCTAGAGTAGGGGGAGTCAAAGACACCTCACCAGCTGTATCCTTCTTCTCCTTTCTTCTACAACTCAACATTTCATCAGCTAGCTCCTCACTACAAGTGGCATAGCCCTAATTAGGGCTTGACTCCTCTTTCTTAAACTTCCCCATAGCAGGGAACAACATAGCCACATCCATGGTTGCCAAAGAGTTTGGCACAAAATCATCATCATCCTTTGAAATTGACTATTTTGTATAATGATTCAAAATGTACTTGTTATTCTACCTCTAATCAGAAAAATGAAGTAGATAAATAGACATCAGATACAAATATCAAGTAGATAAGATGGAGCAGAAAAGATGAGTCAAGATTATCAAATCATCATGAGAAGATTTGGGATTCTTGTTTTCTTAAATTTTTTCTTCTATGTGCAGCTATAGGTGTTCAATATACAGTAGCTTCATGATAAGATAGTGAAAAAGAGGTGGAAGTTATGAAATGATGACCTATGAAGCTTGAGGACAACAAATAATGAGTGCAACCACCTACAAGAGGACAATAAAATAAGTCTAAAAGATCAAGAAGGAATAACCAAAAGCCTAGAGCCATCAAATGTAGGATATGTAAGGGACCTATTATGAGTTATGACAGTAAACTAGGCTACAAAAAAAGACACCATGAACTTATTTCTCAATGCATCTTGAAGAGGCACATATCTATGGTTAAGAGATGATGATAGTCCCTTGTTCCTTTGTTGTACAAAGAATGCAATAGGGGTGAAGACTATGAAATATGATATAGACAACAATTATAACATTCATCTTATAGTTGTAATCCTACATCAAGCTTCAAAGAGGCCCAAGGTCATCACAAGGGTTTTATGAAAGTCTTTAGGGTAGTCTTCCAAGCATTTAAGAGTATAGTCTTTACTCCAAAAGGATAGTAATTGTCAAATTTAATGCATGAAAGTTAGTCCTTTAAGAGTAACCAAAGTAGGAAAGTTAGTGAAGGAAGCAATAAATGTTCCCAAAGGGTAATTAAAGAGTACTATCATAGATTGCAATTGATAAAAGGGTAGAGACAATCTTTTAAATCCCATTCTCAATGAACAGTAAAAGAAAAAAATTATGAAGACAAATCATAGGCAAGCCTTCAAAAAGGTTTTAGTCACAATGCATGTATCAATGTTAAGATTGGATTCAAAGGATGCAATGAAAATCAAAGGACAATGATCTTGAGGCTGAAAAAAGTAATCTTTGATAATGATGTTGCAATCATAATGTGAAGGTAACTGTGAAAATAGACTATGAGGTGGTAGTGATCAGTTGAAGTGGCATATGATTGTGCATTGAAATGGTAACCTAGTTTGGAGTGTGCATGCATGATCAGAATCATCATCATTAATAAAGTAGCACCAGTGTAAAAGGGCAGAGTTTCAAATTTTTAAATGGTAGAGATGTTGCAATGTGGATTGAACATCATGTTGTCAACAACATGAGCATCATGAATATATTTTAATAATTCATGGTTATAGTCTAAGAATGGATTAATAATGCTATTATAGGAAAATTGATGTTGCAAATTCTAAGAAAAAACAAGTGTCAAAGTTGTCTAATGTATGGTCTACATTTAACATCCATAAATGTACTACAGGAAATGAAGTTTTCATTAGAGGTTGCAATTGTGAATGCCTTGGTAAAACTATATGCAAAAATGTTAAAGCATGTATAGGGCATTGTAAGCTTCTAACATAATGTGTCAAGGTCTATAATCATGCTTTGAAGTTTCATAAAGATACCAAGTTGTGTATGAGTAATGCATGTATAAGATCCATACATATGCTTGAAAACCATGATAAATGGAGGGGAAATTTTCAAAGAGAGCACAACCACGTTTAAAATAAGAATAGTGACAAATGATTTGAATCCTTAGATGCAATATCAAATAAAATTTTGGGAAACCACCATAAAGAACACAAAGATAAGAATATATAAAGGACCGTGCTCAAGAAAGGACATATTGAGACCCCAAAGCTTGCCATACTTAGAAAAGAGCGAATAAAAACATATGAATTTTTTTCCAAGGAACATAGAGAATAAAGATTTATTCATATTTTCTTTCAAGGAAAGGGAAAAATAAATATAAGAGACAGAGGAAACACATAGAAAAAGGTGAATTTCACCATTCTCTACCACAACAAGAGAATATAAATTTCATTTCTTTCTAGAAAAGAATAAAATTCTAGCATTTTCATTCAAAAAGAGTAGCTTGCTAGTAGTGAGGATGCATACAACCATCCACCACCTCAAAAGCTTGACTGTTCTTCAAACCCTTGGCGGTGCAGAAAAAGATACAAATAGAAGGTGAAAATGAATACAATGTGAGCTCGTAAGTAAAGTTAGGTAAAGTTAGGGATTCTCTTTTGAGTTTCAATGTAACCCTAAATGCTGGATGCCCAAGTGATTTTTATCACTTTGTTTTATAAAATTACATCGTGACTAATACTTAGGTCATGGATAAAATCTGCTCCATTATTTTTTGCATGAATTTAAAACAAAAATAATTATGTAAACAAATATTAGGGGTAATGTTTTATAAATCACCTTGATATTTTTCATGTAAATGTAGAAGTAAACAATCACATAACAAATATTAAAGTAAATCATAACCGATTATTTTTAGTATTTGTTCAAATAGTTTACCCTTGTTCCAAAAACATGCAAAAAATAGAAGTGGGAGTAAAATGAAGCTTTACACATGCATTTGAAGATATTCAGAGTGATTTTTCTTTGAATTTTAGTCAAACTGGAGTGCTTTTGGAGTTCTTTTTGATCAATCAGATTGAGAGGGGGAGTTTAGAGCTCTTTTTTCTCAATTTGGATCAGTTATGAGCCCTCATTTTTATGCTTTTCTCTTTTGCTCGTGAGGCATATTGAGATGGATATTTTAGAGTGTAGTTGACTACAAGTGTCACCTCTTGGCACTTTGATACTATTTTTGTATTAAAGGAGAAAAAGCTCAGGCTTTTTTTCTTAGTTCTTTCTTTTTTTCCTTTGCATACTACAAAGAGGAGGTTTGTGTTGTAACTCGGCCATTTTTATAGTTTTTAGTAGCAACAAATTATTGTTATGTTTTGTAGAGATTCCTTCCATTTTCCTAATACAAATAGAGGTTCTGCTATCTGATTTTAGGTTTCTTGTTATTTTGTGAGTGATTTGATAGGAATTTCTTGCATTTTTCTTCAAAATCTCTAAATTATTTGTCTCATTTATTGGATGCAAGTATACAAATTTCAATTTATTATAGGTCACAGCTTGTGCAAGATTTTCTCAAGCTTTTATGTGAATTACTTATGTGATGAATTTTATCTTTTTGGATTGTAAGAAAAGGATTGTTAGAGAATGTTTGTGAGTCATATTTCAAATTAAAGTCAAAATATTGGCACATCACCCCCCTTTAGGTAGATTTTCAATTCAATTTTTTAGTACTATTCAATTTTTCTTCTATCTCTTTTCTCCATCAATTTATAGATCTAAAGGGTATTTAAAGGGAGCCAACTCTTTCGAAGGTTCGTTCTCATAACAGGACAAACCCATAGTCTGAGAACGTTCCCATGTCACACACGATTTCCAAGCTTGCAAAGTATTAGCATCAAGGGCACAATACTTCATGTCAACAAGTATAACCTATTTATCCATTTATCCTATGATTGTCTCCTTGAACAATTATTACTTAAGGGAGTCAACTTTTGAGATGAGCTTAATCTGATTATTAAAATTGTAAATTATAAGATTTTGGGAGCTAAAGACAGTGCTACATGCTCATTCCCTTATCATATAATTAATATTGAAGCCCACTAAATTGTGAATAATATAGTAAATGGCTCTCTTTTCTTATGTCATCATGTTGTGCAAGCGCAATTGATGTAACTAAGATATATAATAAGGGGGGATTTCCTAAAAGAGGAGCCATGAGGATTGGTGGTGGTTCTAAATAATATTTGATCTTTTAAAATTCCTACTAGGATTAATTCCATTAGAACATTTTGTTCTTATGGAGAAAGTGTAAAAAGGGTTGACATTTATTTATAAATCAGGTAATAAAGCATTGATTGGATTGGAGTTCTCCCTAGAGACTATGAAGCTACTTAAAAAGTTTAGTTGGTGGCATACTAGTCATTGTCATTACTTTAGTAGGGTGTACATCAATTCATATTTTAGAGATAGTGAATCCCAACAAATTTCTTTATGTGATATTAGAGACACACTTTTTAAGATTGAATCATAATTGATACTGAGCCAAATGCTCAAATATATTCTCAAGTACTTAGGATTCCATTGTCTTTGCTTAGATTTTCCCAAAATATCATCTACATAATCTTCCATGATACCAAGTAACATGTCATGGAAAATGAATTTCATAGCACACTAATAAGTGGCACCTATGTTTTTTAAATCCAAATGGCATAAATTTATAGAAGAATGTGTTGAATCTCTATTGTGCTAATTTGTCCTTGATGACAATTTGTACTATAGTCTAGCATCTTGATCTTGGTTCAGGTATTTTGGTTACACGTTTATGTTCCATTGCTCAGATTCAATCAGGTATTGCCTTCAAATATTTGTGGTTCTTGAGTTTATACAATACAATTTTCTTTTTAGTTTTAAGAAAACCCTATTAGGTTTCCTTAACCATCTGATAATGGTTTGGGCATATGTCATAAAATATTGTGTCATGGGCTTTGGGATTATGGTTTTTGGCATGGGTAAAAGGCATTTTGAATTTAGCATGAATGATAGTCTTTATCACTTCACAAGGCTTTGAACAATATTTGGCATATCTTTTGGCATTGGATTTGAATGAGGTGGAAAATCGGCTTTGGTCAAAGGTAAACAAATTAAAATTATTTGCATATGATTCAGGTTAATGATGGCAAATGCACATGGCTTAAAAGCTGGTAATAGGTATAAAGCTTGTCTTTGGTAAGGACACGAATGTCTTACCATGGTACCACTAGAAGTTAAGCCAGTAAACGTGATAGTGTGGTGGAAATAGTTAGCGGTATGCAAGGAAGCTATCGCTATACCATGGGTAGTCTAAAGGGAGACCGTGGTTGAGCGGTAAGGAAGCAGATGTCAAATGGTATAATGAATTTTTGACTTATTAATCATTGTCCTTTCGGACTCCAAATGATTATCATTTTATGCAAAGGAATTCGATTGATTGTTTTGGAAGTTTAGGTCATATTTTCACTTCTCTTGCATGAAGGGTTTGGAACCCTATTATGGCCACCACCATGGTATCTTACTCTCATTCATTTCACTATGTAATCGACTAGTTTTTTGCAACTCTTGGACATTGAATGGGAAAGCTTGAAAGACCATCACCATGGTTGTTTCTCTTGTCAAGTTCTTGGCATCGGGTGAATGCTCGAAATAGCAAAGTGGCATGGGTTGCTCAACTTAGCTACAAATCTGGTAAACTCTTTTGTGACAACAACTCCATCACTATTCTCAAGTATTCTTTCAGTTTGCTTTGCAGATCTGTTACTTCTCAAGAAAGGCTATTTCGAGTTTTTCTATGCAAAAATAAAATTGGAAAATGTCTATTCCTTTCATGCTAAAATCTTTGGTAACTGCTCTTAAATGCATGATTTTGGTTATGGAAGCATTGTTCTTTTAGTTACTTCTTTTTACAGCAGTTTTTCAGTCGCCATTATTTGAAAATTACATGCATGCCTTGATGTTGTTTGGTTAGAGCACTATTTGTGTAGGCTACTTGAGAGGATAGGTTTTAGTCTGCCTTCTATATTTACACTGTAACACCCCTCTGTTTTGCTTTCTGGACTGGACAGTGTGTCCTTGTTTTGCGTTGATTTATGTTTCTGGATATTCAGATACTTTACCTTATCTGTGTATTTGGTTGCTATTCATTGAGTGATAGACTATATTACATGATGTGATTTGATTTATCTGATGATTTAGTTTACATTCTTTAATTGGTGTAAAGATGTTACTTGATATAACATGTAATTGCTTATGAGATTATTGGAATTATGATGGAAGTGTCAGTTATGATGATTGTATTGGTGAAGGGGACGGGTTCGCATCACTCACTTGTGTGTGCCCTGTGAATCCATGATTTCTTCTTCACGGTGTGTATTATATGATAAATATACTATATGATGTTGTTTATTTGGTTTCAGGTTCCAGGTACATGACATCGACTCCACCTGGTTTCACAGGTTTGAGCATTTTGATCCAATGGTTAAGTTGAACGGGAGATAGTAGCTAGGTAACATGTGTCAAGTCTACACCCTAGCCTTAGTGTGTCATCAATTTCATTTGTTGAGTCATAGTTTACCTTATTTTAATGTTATTTGATTCTAAAAAGTGTGTGATTATTTAATCAATTTTTAGAATGATTGCATTGGTTAAAAGTGGTGATTATTTAATATTAAATTAAAATTACACTTGGAAGTTATATTTAAAGTTATTAATAGAATTTAATTTATTTAATTAATTAAATTTAATCTCAAAAGGGTTGAATTTAGTTATTAAATAATTAAAATTAATTAATTAAGTTTTATTTGGATTAAATTAAATAAAAGATAAAATTGAAAGATATTTGAAATTGCATTTTAAATTTAAAGTTGGTTTTCGAAAATGGGAATTAAATGGATATTTTAATTTTCAATATTGCATGCAAAATTAGATTTGGTTGTTTAAGATATTTTTGATTTGTGACTCAAGTGCATGTTTAATTAAGGAGAGTTGATTGAAAATTGATTCATTGAAGAAGAAGATCTTGGGAAGAAAAAGTTTCTGGAAAGCAAAGAAGAATTCTTTGGAAAGTTTTGATTGTAGAATTGATTTGAAGGAATTTTGTTTGCATTATTTGAGTTTTGGATTGGATTCATTGCATGATTGAAAAAAATTCAGGAGATCTTTGGAGGAAGCTTGCATCAGAAATTCATCTTTTCCTATAGCTTCGAAATCAAGGTTTTGTTCTGTGTTGTTCTTGTTCTTGTTTGTTCAAAACAAATATATATTGTTTAAGAAATCTTTTTGTTGAATTCATTGGGAATTAGGATTTGTTAATAGAAACTAGATTTGAATTAATCTAAAATTTGGGGAAGATTGTATAAATTTACTGTAGGATTTAATTTAGTAAATGGGGAAATTGTAGAATCATTGTTTAATTTAAACCTTAGATTGAGCTTCAAACATTTAGATTGTTGTAAGAAGTTTTTACCCCTTTAGAAAATAATCAAATCTAGTTTTCAAAACAAACCCTCTATAGAAAACTTTCAATGGAAAAATCAAGATCTGTTTTAATTTGCCTACTTTTATATTATTTGAAAATTTGAAGGAATGGTTTAAAAGAAATTAATTTTAAACCTCTTGAATTTAGGAAGATATTCTGGAAATTTTTTATTAGTTTTCCTGTAATTGGTTATTTTTAATTATTCTGTCAATTTTACCAGTAGGAAATTCTGTGTAGATATATATATATTATATATAATATGTATTATATTCTAGTAAATATATATAAATATAACATATAAGTATATATATATTTAATTTATGGTTGATAAAGATTTAATATTGTTATTTTCTTTTGAATAAAGTCGTTGTATGCACCCTGTGTGAATTTTCGCAGTTTTTGTCTTGAAGTTTTGGTTTTATTTATAAAAAGAAAAAAAAAAAAATTATTTACACAATGGACGGTGGCCATGACCCCACTGCCCACGATTTCCCATGGGAGACGCGTTGCCCATGGGGAAGTGCACCCACCACTTGGGGGAATGCACTGTCCTGTGGGGAGTGCGGCTTCCCCAAGGATTCGCCGGCCACTGTTCTTTATGTACAGTCAACGGATGGCGTCAGAGGGGTCCGCGCTAGTGTACCGTCCGCCCTTAATGCGATTTGACATTGAGTTTTGCATTTCAAAATTATTTTAAAAGATTTTCATGATTACAGTTAATAATATAAATGGTATATATACCTTATAATATATATATGTAAATATATACTATGTATTAGGTTTTTTTTAAATATATATATTTAGTGTAAATATAAATTATATATATATATATATATATATATAAATATGATAATGAGATACATTTTATTATTCTATTTTTTTCCCAAAATTATAAACTTGGTTTATTAAAATGAAGTTGTGGCATACTTAGGTACTTTAAATAAATAATTATTAAATTCAGTTTAATTATGTATATTTAAAAGTGAGCATGATTAAGTGGATGTGTATATTGTTTATGTAATACCCCTCTGTTTTGCTTCTTGTTCGGTTTGATTTATGCTATGTGTGGTTGCAGTTACTTTGATACTGGATACATTTTGTTATGATGTTTTGATCGCTACTATTGAGCGACAACTATTATTGTGGGATGTGGTTATTTGATTATTGTTTCACATGCATTATGGATTAAAGATGTTGTAGAGTTAGCATGAGATGTTATTATGAGATTATTGGAATTATGATGGAAGTGTCAGTTTTGATGAGTATATGGGTGAAGAGGACGAGTTCGCATCACTCGCTTGCGAGCGCCCTGCGAATCCATAATTTCTTCTTCACAGTGTGAATTATATGTTGGATATATTGCATGATTTTGTTTACTTGGTTTCAGGATTGCAGGTACATGACATCGACTCCACCTAGTTTCACAGGTTTGAGCGTGTTGATCCAACGGTTAAGTTGAACGGGAGATAGTAGCTAGGTAACGTGTGTCAAGTTTACACCCTAGCCTTAGTGTGTCATCAGTCGTGTGTGTCGAGTCATTGTTGGTCTTGCTTTAATGTTATTTAATTCTGAAGGATTCTTGATTTGGAAATAAATATTTAGAATAATTGCATTTAAATCATGTTGATGGTTATTTAATTTAAATAATGCAATGTGGATAAAAGTTTATATTTAGATTAATTAATTATATTTAATTTATTTAATTAATTAAATTTAATCCAAGGGGGTTGAATTTAGTTATTAAATAATTAAATTAATTAATTAAATGTGATGCAAGAGAATGAAAGGAAATAAAAGAATTAAAATTAATTTTGGAATTTAATTTCAACTTGTGGGAATTAAATTAGAAATTGTAATTAAATGTTTATTTGGGAAATTAGTTGCAACTTTGGAAATTAATTTATTATTTGAAATTGCATTTTAAATTGAAAGTGGGTTTTTTGAAAATTGAAATTGAAATTAATATCTAATTTGCATGCAATGTGAATTAGGGTTGTAAAAATTGAAATTGAGATTGAAATTGAAATTAATATCTAATTTGCATGTAATGTGAATTAGGGTTGTATTAGGTATTTTTGATTTATAAGGAATGCATGTTTTAATTTTTGGGGGAGAAGGTTTTTAGAAAAAATCATTTTTATAGCAGAGAAGAAATTTTGGAAAAATTCACACAAAGAAGGGTTTGAAGAAAGTTTGATTGTAGAATTGATTGGAGGAAAGATTGTTTGCATTTGTTGGTTTTGGATTGGATTCGTTGGATGATTGAAGAAAATTCGGGAGATCTTTGGAGGAGGCTTGCATCAGAAATTAATCTTTTCCTGTAGCTTCTTGAACCAGGTTTTCCTCTTTGTGTTCTGTTGTTCTTGGTTACTTTTAAAATAGTAGTGAATTAAGATTGTTTGATAAATATGTTGTTAGAAAAGAAATTTGTTATCTGAATCAAATCTAGAGGTTGAGCAACACATTAGATCTGTTTTGGAAAATTTAAAACCCTCTGTAGAAAGTAAATTTATTTTGAAAACCCTCTGTAGGAATTAGGTGGAGAAACCTCGAGGATTTTGAAACTTCAGATTTTATTTTAGATCCATTTTGGTTTAATTGTTCTTTTGTTGTTTAAAATTCAGGAAAATGGATTATAAATAATTAGTTTTTAGTCTCTTGAAATTTGAGTTTTTCTGGAAAAGCCTTATAATTTTTCCTGCAAGTGAATATTTTCACAAATTTTCCTCAATTTATCTTGAGGTTGAAATCTTTATTATATATATATATCCTTTATATATATATATATATGAATGCTCATATATATATATATAAAACATATATATATATAAAATATTTTTAAAAGTATATATATTACTGGTTTAAATATTATTATGTCATCCGTACAACGTCCATGGTTGAGGATTTGTTACAACCAAAATTTTTAAATGCATGTTTCTTTTGCCCAAATTTTATTTTGTGGGCTCCAAGTTTTGGTTGGGGGAGGCATGGGAGGTGCTGCCTCCACAGCCGCCCCCATGAGGGGACGACTGTGGAGGGAGACCTCCGCAGACCTCTCCCCTTTCCCTCTTAGACGCGACTGGTATGGGAGTGGGTCGGCTGAGATAGCCGCCCCTCTCCATAGTACATGTGGATAGGGTCAGTTGTGGCAGCCGCCCCCTCCCCACATAACCCTTGTGGCCGGCGCGAGTTTCATGCATCTACCCAGTCCAAACCCCGAATGCATCTGACTCATAAATTTAATAAGTTTTATTTAAGTTCATTTTTTTTTAATGTGTTAAGTGTAAGGGTAATATATATATAATATATATGCACAATCAGAATTTAGATATATATATATATTTTGTTTTTGTATATGTATTTATATTGTATAAATGTTATATATTGGTATCATATATTAATTTCAATATGATTAATTTGGTAAATAGTATATGTAAATGTTTAATTAATGTTGTTATTGATTACATGTACAAATAAGTTTATAGATAAAATTGTAAATTTAATGTGTCTTATTAAATAACTATTTGCATGCAATGAGAAATATAAGAAAGAATATTTGATTGAAGAATTGAACATAATGGTTTATGGGAATGGATTATTTATTTGTAAATATAATTGAAGAAAATGTTGAGATGTGAATATTGCATGAGTATTTCAACTAGGAGTATATTCAATATTTGTTTGTTTTGATTTAGTGCATGTAATTTAACTTTGCATGGATATTTTAAAAGAAAAGTTTTAAATTGCATGGTCATATAGATAAGGAAGAGATATTTTATAAATTTCATGTTTAGATAGAAAATTGAAAGAAATATAGTATGTGGTTAGAAAATTGAAAGGATGTACTTGCATGGGGTTGTGTTATTTTAAAAGTAAATTTAGAAATTGATTATTATGAAGAGAAAATTAATTACCTTAATTTAATTATTGTCTATTTGAGCAATTTAATTGTTGAGAATGTATATTTAATGGTTTGAATAAATGGATGCATGCAATAAGAGTTTGGAAAGGGAAACTATTAGATGAAATTAATATAGTGTGTTGTTGAACTAGAAGAAATATAAGGTTTGGGTTAGGAAATTGAAAAGAATTATTGTAGAAGATTTCTGTTAGTTTTAAAAGAAAACAATGGATTCGACTTAAATTATTTGAACTAGTCTATCCTTTATTATAAATTAAAGGCACTTAGTTAGTTATTTCAATTAATTTTGAAAGGGCAATAGTTATTATGTTTTATTTCCATTGAGAAAATTAATCGTTGTGATTGGAATATTAAAGAATCTATATAATTGAGTTTATTAATATATATGTTTGGTGTATACATAATATGGAGCATATATAAATATGTTAAGTGTAAATTCATTACCGTATTTCATTTTAATAAGATGCATGCAATATATTATTGAATAGAGATTTTAAAATGGATTGATTAGTGTATATGGTAAAATGGATAGAGAAACAATATTTTATTATATTAAAGTGATTGAATGTTTTAAATAGAAAATGGAATGAGATGTAAGATTTGGTTAGGAAGTGGAAAGAGTTTACTTGCATGGATTTGTGTCAATTTAAAAGTAAATTAAGAAGTTGTTTATATTGATGAGGCAAGTAGTTATTTTAGTTTATTATATTTCAATTAGAGCAATTAATTTATTGTGAATGAAATATGAAAGAAATATGGATTTAGTATATCCAAAAATAGTAATTTTCTCGTGATTGTCTTAAATGTTCTAGTTTCTCTGTATTTCGTAAAGGGATGTAAGTTTAAATTGTTTGAGACTTCCTATAATGGAAATAGAGATATGGGATATGATTATTTGAGTTAACCCTATAAGTGTGTCTTTGACCTTGTTAATGTTACCTATTGCATGAATATGGATTTAGGAAATCCAGATATTAGATTTGATTAATGACTTGAATGCTTTTGTTGCTATGTCACCAAGTTGCATTGTGGGTTTTAGGATTTAGTGATAGTCCTAAATTATAAGTCTTCCAGAAGAACTTAGAGGATAAGGTTTGTTGAATCTTTATGCCATCTAGTTATTTTCCCTTGGGTAGTGCATATCAACTTTTCAGTTTTAACCGGTTTCCATGAACGGGGATGTTTTGTGCCTCCTACGAAAGGAGTGGACTATGTGTTTATTGCCTCCAAAATATTTGGGAACGAGTTCTATCATTGTTTTCTCATTGTGTTGGAGTGGATTATGATGCCTAGTTGGTATGCACTTGTATTCCCCTTGGTGGATTGTTTGGGTGTGTGTTGTCAAATAGAAGAGTAGCTTCTGTTAGGGGTCAGAGCCCAAAGTGGTAAACTGGGTAACCTTCAGAAGTGAGTTAATCAAGTGATAATTAAATTAATTTACTTTATGATTAGGATGCATTCACACTAATCAAGATAATTTAATCCTCACTCATAGACACAAGGGCTCGTTTAGAATTGGGATGAGTGAGAAGGCTTGGAATGGCATAGTCATTTATCTTGTCAGTACAAGAGGTATATGATGCTGCATGAGTAAGTATGAGTGTCGGGATTCGGTTGAGGCCACTAGGATTACCAGAGCCTATGAAGAATGCCCAGAGGAGATCTCATGACTACTGTGCGATGACACTCTATCTAGGACAATAGTTGGTTTTGTTTTATGGGTATGGTTCTCTGAACATACTTGATCTATTTATGTCTGGAAGCAATGTGACCTATGTTAGTTATGTTTGAGTTGTATTTGATTTGTACTTGTATTGTAATTGAGTTGTACTTGTATTGTAATTGATTTGTACTTGTTAGCTCATTTGTTTGGTTATATCAGTATGAGTCAGGATGAGTCTGCCTTTGGTTAGTGGATTGTAGATCTTTGTCCATGTTACTTTGTTACTATCTCTTAGCATGGGGGGTGGGCCTTCAGGTACCACTTGGTTGGGTGGAACATGCACCAAAACCATTGGGTTCCCATCTATCTTCAGTACTTGGTGGCGAGACATCCAAATGGACAGCTGACGGTTCTTGTTGTAATTTCTTGCATTGTAATATTTCAATTTGTATAATTTATTTTATCCCTCTTATGTTTATGAGTTAGAATTTTGTAATTGTAACCTTATGTACTATTGCCTCATTCTGAGAATGAGTGATGTAACTATTGGATTAAGTTAATGATTATGAGATTGTATCTTGGTTGATTATCTTATTATGTTATGTGGTATTCTTATGATGTTTATTTTATAAAGTTCATAATGCTATGGTTATATGTAATATGTATGTGTGGGTTTAAGTAATCCTAACCTTGTAGCCTTAGAGGTTATTGTTAATTAGTAAGTGAATGTGTATGTTAAATGCACTTTAAAAAAAAAAACTGGTTAATTGCAACTTCCTTTAAGGTTATTTGGCAGGGCATTATAGTTTAAATTGCAAAATTGTAGAAATTAGATGAGTTAGTTGAGAATTTTAAAGAAATATTTTCTTGCATGTGCTATGTTTGAAATGGATTTAATATATTCAAACATAGCGTACTCCCTTTCCATTGCCTATTGTTGTTATCTTTTCCTTATATTCGTGATTGGGGAAAAAGGGTTTTATGAGTATTTGAGCTAACCCTGTTATCGTGCCTTTGATTTTGTCAATGTTACCTATTGAATGAGTATGGGTTTAAGAAATCCAAATATTAGATTTGAATTATGACTTGAATGCTTTTGTAGTTATGTCATCTAGTTGTATTTTGGGATATGGGATTATGAGTTAGTCCAAAATTTGTAAGTCTTCCAGAAGATCTTAGAGGATGAGGGTTGTCGATTCATTATGTCAACCAGTTATTTTTCCCTTAGGTAGTGCATGGTGTCTTTTTAGTATTTACCCAGTTTGCACGAACGGGGATGTTTTGTACCTCCTATGAAAGGAGTGGACTATGTGTTTTGGTTGCCTCCATTTGTTGGAGAGAGTTCTATTATTTTGTTTCCTCCTTGTGATGGAGTGGTTTTGATACCTAGGTTGCATGCACTTGTGATTCCCTTGGTGGTTAGTTGTTTGTGTGTTGTCGAATAGAAGAGTGGCTTCCAGTAGGGGCCAGAGCTTGCAAGAGGTAAGATTTGGGTAACCTATGGAAGTGGTTTAATCAAGTGATAACTAAAATTATAAATTTGGGGAGTACTACACACTAAAAAGATAAGTTCTAGCTTCACTCATAGTCAAGTGCTAGTTAAGGCTTGGTGTGAGTGGGAAGGCCTTAAATGGCAAGATCATCTATCTTGTCAGTACGAGAGGTAGTTGATTCTGCATTAGTAAGTATGAGGGCCGAGGGTCGGCAGAGGCCACTACGAACACCGGAGCCTATGAAGATCCGCTGAGGGTAACTTATTATGAGTTGTGCGATGAAACTCTATCTAGGACAACTGTTGGTATTTGTTTTATGTGTATGGTTCTCTAAACATACTTGATCTAATTTGTGTTTGGAAGCAATGTGACCTATGTCAGTGATGTGAGTGTTGTACTTGTGTTGTACTTGTGTTTGGTTGTGTCAGTATGAGTCTGCCTTTGGTTAGAGGTTGTAGATCTTTGTCCATGTTACTTTGTTACTATCTCCTAGCATTGGGGGTGGGCCTTCGGGTACCACTTGGTTGGGAGGAACATGCACCATACACCGTTGGGTTCCCATTTATCTTCAGTACTTGGTGGCGAGACATCCAGATGGACAACTTGCGGTTCTTGTTGTAATTTCTTGCATTGTAATATTTCTATTTGTATAAGTTATTTTATCCCTCTTATGTTATGAGGTGGAATTATGTAATTATAATCCCTTCTCCTATCATTATTGTTTTCAAGTCTTCCTATGTCATAGCCTCTTGGTTGGGCATGATATTGATCAAAATATTGGGTTTTCCTAGCCCTATTTTTTGGCTATGAAGATGAATTATAAGGATTTTTACTTGATGAAGGGTCTCCATTTACATAGGGGTTGGAGGATGATGTTTGAGTTTGAGGTATTTGGGCCTCAGGGGTTAAATTATTCAAAGTAGATTCTAGGAATCCTAATTTATGTTTCATTTCATTGCCCACAATCAATAATTCCATCTCTTGCACTTTCTTTTGCAACTTCGTATTTTCTCTAATTAACTTATCAACCAATGAGATAGAATCACCCTGAGATGTTTCCCTTTTAGAAGAACTTACCTCATTTATCTTGACTCCTTCAAGTGGTTTATTTCCCTTAACATCATTATGGGGAATGTCCTTGGTCTTCCTAGGGATAGGGTCAACTGGAATGGAATCCTTTACATTCTTATCAGTCCAAGTATTTACATAGGAATTTCCAATTAAAGTAGTGATAGGTACTCTTGCTACAATATTTGTAACAACAAGGTCAGTTGTTTGGGAATATTCAATTGCTAACCTATCCATCTCTTCCATCTACTCAACTTTTCTTAGGAGCATGTCTCTCTCAATCATAGATTACCTCAACCTCTTTCTCTTTCCTCCTCCCTCTTTCTCTTATTTTCATCACACTTCAATGCTCTGGCTCTAAGTTGTTGCATATCATTGAAAAATTCTTCTTCCTCTAGTAAAGTGGTATCAGTATCAGATGCCATTACAAGTTCAACATAGCCAGGACTATTATTATGAGAATATTCATCATTCCCAATGAACAAATCAAAAGGAATAGGAGTATGTGTGTTAGAGGTTGGGGTTGGATTTTCCTCATCTAAAGCATGGCTAGCATTTAAGTTATCTCATTGTATTCTATATCTCTCCCTCCTCTACATGGCCTTTAAGCCATGATCTAAGGGTTTCCCATTCACAACTGACTTCATTGTAACCTCTCCTCTCTTAGGAGAAGTGTTATCAGTGTAAATTAACAAGTTTCTTTCACATTCAGAACTAGAACTAGAGTGAATCTCATGTTCAGGAGTTGGATGGGGAGTGAACTTACCTATTCCTGCCTCCTTTTATTTTACCCATTTTCAATGAGTGTTCTTGGGAAATTCTCCCTCTAGTTTCTACTCTTGGTGTTTCTTCATGTGGCCACGATTTCCTCACATTTATGTTCGAAATTTCTTCACCTTTGTCAACTTTTCAACTTATTCCTATTCTTTATCTTTACTTCTTTGTCTTCTTCAAAATTTGGCACACACATGTGCAAAGATTCTAGAGTCGCCACCAAACTGATTGGGACAAATTCATAGCAATTATGTTGCAAATTATGCAAGATCTTTATGGTTTTAGAAAAAAATTTTGCAAATACAAATTAATTTGGGTTAAAATTTAAGAACAAAGCTCTTAATACACAAAATGGCGAGAAAATTAGCATAAACTTTGATGGGAAACTTTGATGGGAAACTTGGCAAAGACTCGAGAAATGGTTAGTAGAAAATTAAAATAATCTAACTCTATACATAAACATCACTATACAAAATACATAATAGTGATCTTTGATAAGGCACTTTGGAGATAAATAATTCTTAATCATCTCCCCAATAGAGTCACCAATTTGTTGGTTGTTTTTAAAGAACCAATCAGATCTCACCAAGTACCAATGAGCTTTCCAAACTCAATTATCGAATACTTCAGAGATAACTAGATAACGAATAGGAGGAAGCTTAGAGTGCCTCCCTCCTACACTTCGGGCTCTACAAAACCTATGAGGGTGATCCCACAATGTTTAGCCTACAACATTTTCACCCAATTATATAACACATTGCATAATAATAGATATATTCTCATCATAGGCTAAGTAAATGAAATCCTTCAAGAAACTGGCAATTACTTAAAATAATTAAACACCTAAAGCCGAGAATACCATTCAACACTAAATCACAACAAAGGTAAATAAATTAAGAGTGTATTCATGAATAATGTTCTCAAATTAAAGATCAAAACAAGATACCTGCATAAATGGCCTTGAATTCCATTTTATAGAAATGAGGGAGCAAAATAAGCTTCGTGTCAAAGTGTACACATGTCTGATTTTAGTTGGACCACTACAACACATATTCCCTTTTATAGTTATATTTAAATTTTTAATTGGAGGGAACATATGTGAAATAAAGATTACCCACTCGCTGAAGAAAATATAACTGCTTTCCAAAAGGCATCTTATTGGAAGGAATAACCTTCTAACCGTGGTATCACATGCACTCATTCCATCGAGCAAAATGAAAAAAAGGTGTAGAGAGGGAAAAGGTGACCAAACATCCTAGTTAGCATCCAAATCATCAACAACCAGCATTTACATTTGATATTCTTGATCAGGAGATACATATCTTTTATGCATTGTAACCTCAAAGGCCAGACCTATACTGTACTTGACCAATTATATACATTCTCCATTCTAGTATTCATAAATCCAATTCATCAATAAATATTATCTTCCACTTCTCATACTCTGCATCAGATGGCCAATTGAAATCAATGGTTTCATCCATCTTCTTTCTATATAGAGAGTAGTTTGTAATTATTGAATTAGTTTCCTTATCAAAATATAGAAAGTTGATGATGAAAGACAACTTCTCCAAAGAATCTCTCAACATATCAATTTCAACCTTTTCACAAATAAGAGCTACTTGGGAAATAATTATAGTGTCCATCTGGTTCTTCCATATTTGTAGGGGCTCTACCTCATCATAGGTATACTAAATGTCAGGAAATAAATATCAAATTTGTCTCATCATACTTAGCCTTCAATTCTCTTATTTTATGTTCTAATGGGGCAGCATATCCCTAAAAATTTTGTTCCCTAAGCTCACTAACAAATCTATAGGTTGGGAGCACCCTTGTATACCTATCTTCCTACTATTTATCCCCAATTTCCATGGATTTTAGATTATCAACCCTAGGAATACATTTATCTAGGATTGGGGTACCCAATTCCTTACCCCTCTGAGATAACTTTATTGCTTATAGCATTAAGGAATAATTTGCATGAACACTATTCAATTTACCTTGAATATTTTTATTTAGATGCTTCAAAACTGTATGCAAAATCTTGGAATTAATTTCACACATGGTGTTTTGGACTTGTTCAAGAAATTCCTTATATTCTTCAACTTGCAGCAATAATTACTCCTTGGTAGTCCCAGTTGATGGGCTACACCAAATGTTCTTGGCTCTTCAACTACTAATGGCTCTTGACCCATGTTGTTAGGAACAATTGACACTGACTGCTCATGTGATGGAAATTCAGGATGAATCATAGGAGAGGTGGGAGCCAGATGACTTGAACTAGCTAGTCCTTGAGACTTCCATGTATCCATTTGTTGCTTCAATAGTGCTAGCTCTATTTTAAGTTCAACAACCCTTTGTTGACTCATATTGTATTCAATAGCAAGCTCATCATGCTTACTCTTGTACATGTATCTTTCTTTAGTTAGGCCCTCAATTGTTACCTTTGTGAACTTACAAAAATTTATAACCATGTTTGTTGCTTCTAATGCGAGAGTGTTAGAAAATATCTTTATAAGAAGTTTCCCACTAGAGTCAGTTGGTTTTGCAACTATGGGCTTCCTAGAACCAAGAGACAATGACCATATAGCTAAAACATCCCTCTGTTGGTTGAAATTTGACCCCTGAAGTACCAATCTAGCTTCTTCTTTAGTTTGGAATAAAGGATTTTTAGCTCTCCTTATAGTATCAAGGACAACAACATCAACTATATCCCATTTAGGCAACAATAATACACCTCTTTGTCACACAAGTTTCCTGCCTTCCTCAGTAGTGATACTCTAGAATTACTTCCTCATTTCATCCCTAACATTAGCTTGCACAACCTCTTCTGGAAGGTTCAGGTGTAAACTTCTCTCCTTAGCCACCTTCTCAGAATATTCTTGAGCATTTTCTCTCCACACAAATTCCTCGAATGCTCTTGTCTCAATAAATTATTCATCTTCTATGAACTCCTTGCAAGGTTCTTTCCTTAAATCATCAACATTATTCAAGCCACTTAAATTTTATTTTCCTAGCATAAGGCTACTTACTCTAGAGCTTAATGAAACTTATCTTGGGGAGAAGGCATCCCCTACTATAGATCTCCAGGTGTTATCAAGATATCATCTTCATCAGTATCAAGGTAATCGACTACCCTACTCACCTCAATCTTTTTCTTTTTAGTCAATGACTGCTCTAGTGGAAAAGAAACCATTGGAGGTTAATCAATATCAACTATGATTATGTTGCAAAGATGGTTGCCATTGAACCAAAAGATAGACCTATTAATGCCTAATACAATTGTTGTATTTATACAAGATCCAAGATCCACAGGAGGCAGTTAAACCATGTCATGAAGCCTAAGAATCATGTTGGCCCACACCAAGGAGATGAAGGGTGACACCTTGCAATAATCCCCCCAAACACAAGAAAGGGGTTCGAACCTTTGACCTTGTCTCTGATACCAATTATTGTAAAGATGGCTATTGTTGCACCCAAATATCGACTTGTTAATGGTCCATACAACATCTAGATTAATACAAGATCCAAGATTCACAAGAGGAAGTTAAACCATCTCACAAGGCCCAAGAAACATGCTGGACCACACCAAGGAGACCAAGGGTGACACCTTGCAACAATCCCCCCTAGTGCAAGCGATGGGTTTGAACCTGTGACCTTAACTCTGATACCAATTTTTGTAAAGATGGGTGTCGTTTCACCAAAAGATCGGCCTATTAATGCCTGATACAACCATTGGATTTATACAATATCCAAGATCCACAAGAGGTAGTTAAACCATGTTAGAAGTTCGAGCGTCACGCTAGACCACACCGAGGAGACTAAGGGTGAAACCTTGCAATAGATAGGTGAAGTGCTCCTAGGAGATGAAGACATTGATCTCTCAAGAGAGTTTTCCCTTGATCCCTCTGATGTAGCAGGGGTTGACAATGTTTGTTGTTTCTTCACTCCCTCCTTCTTCCTAGAATAAATTCTTATCTTTGGCCCTGGATGGTATGAGGGTATTTCTTCAAATACTGTTGTGGGATCCTTCTCAACCACCATTGATTTCCACTTAATTTCCACTACATGTTCTACCCTCAAAACACCCACTATGTTCTCAATTGTTTCAAGAACATACATAACTCTATTTAATTCACCCTAAATTTTGGGCATAGGGTCATACTTGGGGTCTTTTCTGTGAGCTTGCTCCATCATTTTATTGAAGGAAAAATACTTTTCCTTTCTTTCTTCTTGCTCTTTGAAATCCATGATGTTTCTAATAACATCCTCAGGGTAATAAAAATTGTGTAAAAGAACACCACTCCTGTGCTTTTCCTTAAAAGTGGTGATAAAGCCCTCATGATCATGATTTCTTAGGCATACTACTCTTAATTGGTAGGTGCTAGGAGTTGTCCTAAATTCCATCCTCCTTTTATCATCACAAAATCTGCAAAGACTATCCACTCAGGGAAGAATGATCCCTTCTTCTACTGCTCTAGTAAATGTGCCATTTGTGATGCTCCCAAATGTCTCATGACTTCAATGAATCCTATTTTTAAAGGCACATCCCTTGGGAGTACATAAGGGGTCATAGGGGTGCCATAAATTCTGAAAATAGTTGTGTAAGGGTAATTCCATTATATCACCCTAGTTGTGATTCAAATTCAACTCCGGCCTTCTCTCCATAGGTCTAAAAAAACCATGGATCTCCTTAGGGATCCTTGGTGGGTTATGAACCAAAATTCTTCTCAACTTTGAGGCAAAAACATTATTGAAGATTACATAATCAAATTTGGAGTCATCCTTATCTAGGATTTGAGTCCACACTAGATAGGAAGATCAATATTACCTTCCTTCTTTGTCAATGTCATGTCTTTGCCAAAATTATTTTCCCCTCTATATAAGAACATATGCATTAATAAGGATTACCACCCAAAACCCACAGATTCCTTTCCTATTTTGACTGAGGATAAACCCTTGTGCATCCTTTCTGAAAAATATGATGCATAGTCATAGATTATGTTATATGCTTGGTGTTGGAGATGTGTCACCATGTATATGAGGTTTGTTGGCATGGTAGATGGTGCATCCATGCCAAGGATTTGAGAACACTATCTTCTTGAAATAATCTACAAAATATCTCATGGGAAAGGCTCTTGTTCATCCTTGCCAATTTATATTTGTTTTCTACTCTTCCCCATCCGAGTAATTGTAGTATTAATGGGTAAAAATGTTGTTCTGAATAGAACCTTTGTTTTTTTATACTTCTCCTTGAAGAATTTGATGTCAATAGGTATCATGTCCTTAGTCCATTCATGTAGATTGAAAATATCTTATATCTCACCCCTGGTTATTCTAACCATTTCTTTACCATCATATTCCCTGATTCCTTTGGAAATAGGGTCATACTTTGTAGTGATATCCTTCAACAGTTTGACATCCATATACACATTCGGCACCACTAGTTTTCCCAAATCTAATCTCCAAGGGTTGTAGAGAGGGACTCCCAAATTCCTATTCCCAAACCAATTTTAGAATAGTCGCCGCTTAGAAAACAGTAAATTAGCATCCTTGACAATGCATCTTTTATCTTTTAGCCCTTCTTGGATTTGATAGCCATAAAAAAATCTGCCCCCTCAACCTTTTTACTTGTGGAGGGTTTCAATTGATCAATTATATCCTGGGAGAGAGACCTTGTTATGGTTCTTGAATCAAAAGATTAAGTTTTGGGTGCCATAGGTGAAAGGTAAAATCAAACTAATCTAGGGTTTCAACAGAAAATGCTCAAAACCTAGCGCCTCTATTCAAAACCTAAGAAAAAACTTAAAGGTGCAATTTTAAATTGTTTGACAAGGTTTTCCACTCTTCAAAGTAAATTCAAACCCTAATGAAGGAATTGAAAAGTACACAGACAAATTTGACAATGATTTTTTTCCCTAACTCAAGGTACTTTAAACACAACATAGAGAAAAGTCTTCATTTAAATTACAACTTTATGCTGGCAAGAAACCCTGATTTTGATCAGGATGAACTCCACAATGCTTTCTCTCTATCTCTAGAATGTTTCTAAATCTTTAGCAATCTTCAATTATGTGGAAAATTCAAAATTAGATGCATTTAAGTTGAAACTAGGTAGCTCTGGCTATCATTTCTATAATTACTATTCACTCGCGTGAAAGGAAATGACTCTCACATTTGTAATTTCAATTTTGAATAATGGACATTAATTTGATTCTAAGATGGCATATCAGATGACCCAAATTGATTCAAACCGGTTTGAAAATATGTCACCATCATATGCCATTCCTTCAACCGATGACATCTCGCCATTTGAATGCGAAGTCATTTGCTCGTTGGCTCCACCCTTTCTTTCTCCATGCAACCGAGGAATCCATGTTCTATTCACCCTCTGACTCTGCGACTTATTATTTTATTCTTGCGGGACAAGTGGGGAATGACCAAGATTTAATCTGAGCCTTGCTTCCCTACCATTGATCTGAAAGCCTATAACATTGAAAAGAGTAGTGGATACTAGGCCCCACATATATGGCTGGACATGTGTTAGTAGCCCGCTGACCCCACAACCCATTATTTTATTCTTGTGGGGATGTCAAGGAATGACCAAAATTTACTTGTTTGATCCAACCATCACCAAAACTGCACATGAAACAAACTTAGTTTTAAAATGGGGCCACAACTAGGCCAACGAGATTATGACCCTTGAGAATTAAAGACTTAAGAGTTAAGTCTTTTGCTATAAAATATTTCGCTCGACTTCGGGGAAATTTAAATCAATATAAAGCATGAGGTGTCTGACGGGCCTAGGTTAAGGGGCTGGTAAAGACAACGGTTTGGATGACTTAAGTTGTAATTGAGACGAATGGAAATCAGGTATAGCAAGTCAACAAAGAATTGAAGTGCTAAGGGTTTAAGACTTAATAAATTTGAGACAAATTCTTTAGAGCTAAAACCCTAAACCCTACCCTTGGGCACAAAAGTAACAAACCAACACAAGGCAGAAACCAACTCAAATTTTCAAAATTTTAGGAGCTCTATCTGGACCATCATTAAAAGAAACATAGTAAACCTTTACTAGTACCATTTTCTAACAAGATAGCATGTCTAAATGCATGCAATATTTCATTAATCTACTCATAAGAGAATGATGTGGAACCAACATAAGAACATGCAAGTTCAAAAGAATGGAAAATAAAGTATGCAATATTAAATAAAAAAGGTGTAAAAAATGTATGTAGCTAAAGGTACATATATAAATATACAAATATTAGTACAAATTCTTATATGATCAAGCACTCATATGATACCTTATAGTATTGTGGATTCAAGAACACACTCATGAATACATAGTCATTAGCCACATCTACATAAAAAAGGTAGGATCACATTTAAGCATTCAACCCATTCTCATCAAGTCATACAAGTCTATATCATACCTCCAACTTCTTTGATGTTATATCTAATGTAAAGTAATACATCATTTCTATCAACTTATACTCACATCATACAAGTCTATATCAGACCTCCAACTTCTTTGATGTTATATCTAATGTAAAGTAATACATCATTTCTATCAACTTATAGTTTTAGCAACAAAAGCTTCTATTATTCCTTCATCAAATGGTCTAATGCATCTATCTCTTGATTTCAATTCAATAGGGAATCTTTGGAAATATTTACAAAAGGATAGCTTAACATGCAATTCCCTATTTTTGGCCCTTCTGGCTCGTTGTGAATGGTACAACGCCCTGAAAATGTTGCTTAACATTTAAAAAACATGCAATTCCCTAAACTTAGAGTCACCCTAATACAATGATAAGATAGGAAAAGACAACCATAATCGAGTATTCAAGGGTTGATTGCTTCAAAATAAAGTATTTTTACACACTACCATTTGTTTTGGTGTGTTGGGTTTTCTGCCTCTCCTTTCTTTGCCTATTGATTCATTAAGAAAATGCAATATATTTCCTCATTTTAAAATAAAAGATTCATCGAATTTGGCTATAGAGATTTTTTTGGTCTTTATCATAGAAGATCCTATCTTCAATCCCGTGACTTATCAGAATAGGAGATATGGTACACAATATCACATAATCATCATTAAATTGATGTGATGACCAATAAGATCATCATTATGAGAGGCCAACATAAAGGGGATGAGACATTAACAAAATGAACAATAGACAATTTTGTACATGCAAATTCATGGTTCTTGGTCAAGACGAATAATGGTGGGAATATAAATATAATATGCGAAGATGGCTTCATGATAGTGATGAGCCCATTTCAAGTTCCCAAGATGATGAAAGGGACATCCTTCATAACACATCACCACTATTTTCCAATTTCAAAAATTTTAGGGTCTGGTCAATCCTATATGAACTCACAGATGCATGGACAAGTCAAGAAAACCAATTCAAAAAGGACCCCCAAATAAGTGAGATATCATGATATGCCATAATTATGGATTATTCTTAGATCAAATTTTTTGAGAGTCAAAAGGAACTTAAAGGTAGAAGAATTAAGCAATGATAACCACAATTCCAAAATCTATCTCTATCACAACCCAAGTGAGAGCTTCGAATAGAGTACTTACGCAATCTTGCATGCAGAATGAGGAATGTATAGACAAGGCCCGAGAACTATATTGTTTCAAACCATCTTGTGAAGAAAATTTATTGTATTAAGTAATATTCTAAGATCATTTTCATACCAAATATACTTCAAGTCATTATATGGTTCATATTATTAATGAAATACTTACATGCATACGTATACACCCACCACATATACACATATACATATATTTATATATATTTGTGAGAGAGGGTGACCACCCACTGCAAGAACCTAGGTCACGAAAGGTCAAGAGTGGAAAGGTTTCCCTAACCCACCTCAGTTTAAAGGGAAGTTAGGATGACGAGGATGAGAATGATTAGGATTATGAACTCCTCGATCACTCTGCAATCTGAATGTAGGAAGGGGACCAGGTGAGTCAACCCTTTAGAATCAAACTCGTGTCTCAGGAAGCTCTCTATCTAAGTACAAAATCACAATTATAGGACAATAGCATGGTGCACTAGCATCTCACAGGTGTGTTGGTGTCCATACAACCAAAGAACCGAAAAGAAAAGATTCTGACTCAAAAAGGGAGACTACTAGCCTAGCCTAGGAATGTTTAAAATGATAGAATGAGATTAAGATAAATGAAATACAAATACGAATGTGATAAAGGAAATGTATTACCACCAAGGTGATGAAGATGATCTCATAGAATACTCTCCTCGCCAGCTTGCTCTGAGCTCTCTTTACTTGCACACATGAAAGGGAGAAGTTGTCGGGGCTATATAGTGGCTTGCCTCAGTTAGACCCCCATCTTGGTGTTTCCACCTCCATAAACAACCAATTTTGGAATATTATAGAGAAATGATAAAGGAAAGAACTACAAGCCATGTATACAAGAAACACTATAAAATAGTAAAGGCTTACTCAATCAAAAGCAAAAGGAGAGAAGAGAGGAGCCTTACCACCTCCATCCAAAGCACTCAAGGCTTGTGGAGGAGCGAACGAGAGGGAATCAACCCTCTGTTGCCATGGTGTATGTCCTATACTCTCCCTATTCGAGTGACAGAGTGTTGAGTTGCTGCAATGGAGTGAAGGATATTTCTACAAAGCTTAGAATGAATTAAAAATGATGGAGAAATGCCCAAGTGATCTTGAAAACTTCTCTCAAACCTCTGCTTCTTTTTTCTTGAAAAAAACCAAGGATGGAAGAGTGAAGAATATGAAGGGATGGATGAAAAATTACCATATTTTGGTTGGCCATTCAAAGAGGGGCATTACTCTTCAACTTCCAATCAAAAATGTAATGCCTCTGCAGTCTCAGCCATAGGAATCTGCCAGGGACGTCTGCACACCGCACGGGCATCCTTGATAGAAACGCCCCCACCGACATGCAAAAAATGCACCAAGTGGATGGAAGCAGTGGGCTTAAGTGGAATTAAGCCTCTGCCTTTGATTTTCTAAAGTGTTAAGGGTCAAAATGAGATTTGCGTTAGGGGTACAAATTCATGTTGATACATTTTTCCCCCACTTTAGTGAGCATGAATACTGATGAGTTCTTTAGTAAAGTAGAGTAGTAAGAAAGTAGCTGAGTAAGAAGTGTATACCTGAATCGACGAGGAAGTAGAGCACAGTTTGGCAAACCCAGAAGTGCAGGAAAGGACTTCATAGTTCCACAGAACTACAAAGCTGAAGTATGAAAATAGTTTATAGTTGCACGCTCCTACAAAGGTGGTATCCTTCAAGAACTATCACATGAAGGAGAATAGGAAAGCACCTTACATAAAAGCATAACTTCAAGGAAGGTATCCCCTAGGAACTCTCACATGAGGGAGACCAAGTAAAGGAGACTCCGTAGAGACAGAGATGGTGGCATGTTTACCCACAGATAGAACACATTAGGAAGTGGCTACATAGGCCAGTGAACGGACACTCACGTAGACCATCGCTAAGTTGCAAGACTTTCAAAGGGGTCTCTCGGGAACCCTTCAAAAGAAAGGAGGGTCCACTCAAGGGATGCACTATTTGAGAAGTAAAGTCTAGTCGGGATGCCCCCAAGCTAGATGCAAAGATGTACAAATGACCTAGTCGGGCTGCCCCCAGGCTAGATGCCAAGATGCGAAATAGGTCCAGTTGGGTTGTCCCCAAGCTAGACACCATAGAAAATGTTTGAAACTTTGTAAAAGGGTCCCTTGGGAACCCAATGTTAAGAGGAGGGGTCCATTCAAGGGACACACAATTCAAAAGCTTAACGTCTTCCTTCTTGAATCGATTCCTCACCAAGGAATCCTTTTGAAAGATGTTCACTTCATCAAGGAATTCAAAAGGAAGGATATATGCTCATACAAGGGAAAGACTAAGAGCATGCCCACTTTGGAGGAGGATTCCATGTCCTTTCTGTAGGAACCCTTGATGGAGGAAACACGTTTCATTGGGGTTCTAAGCTGAGAACGCAATTCTATCAAGGAAGTGTGAGAAGGCTCTTTGAGAAAATATTTTTTTGGCAATGAATGCATTTTCTAAAGACCATGTGATGTAGAAGATGCATTCTCACATATGAAAGGGACAACTCAAGCAAAGATGAGAGAAAGATAAAGATGAAAGATATAGAAAACAAATCACACACAGAGGGCACAGGGGGATTTGGTTATGCGGGGTCAGATCAACCTTTATTTATATATATTAGGTAACTATGGTAAGAGGTGAATTATCATCAATCCCCAACCAGATCAAGAAGAATGCATGAAAGAAAAAGTAAAATAAAAAATCAGGTCAACATGGAAGGAGGCCTAAATGCTCCCGACGCTTTGCATCATCCCCTATTTATCGAAATTCAATAAAAAACATGGAATAATGATGAAACATATAGAGGAAGGTCTAAAAAAAACACACCACATCTATATCCATGCACCAATAGGGGTGATGAGGGTCATCTAGGCACATACAATATGATCATGGGGAACACATGTCACAACGCGCACACATTTAGTCTAAAGATCAAAAAGAGGGTCTCCCCCTAACACTAGTCGACCAAGAGGTCATCAACTTCCCACTCTAGATCATCGAAGGAAGGAAGACGAGCCTACAATGGTGTAATGTTAAGGGGAGGAACTTTTGATCCTCCCACAACAAGGGCAAAGGCAGAGGGACCTGTAAGGTATCTGTCGCTCAACTCTTGTGGTTTCAGGGTCAACGACCTAGCGAAGATTGCTGACAGGGTCGAAACTTCATCTATTGAGTTAAACATGCACTTAATAGGAGTGTCATGTTTCACCTCAGTAGACGGTGGATTTCACACCCAAGGTTCACCGCTAGGCTCACCGAGTGACTCGGGAGTGGTGACGAACTCGGGGGAAGCTAGAGCTGGTTCCATGACTAGGACAAAACAAGTCAATTTGGGGCCACCTTTCGGAGAAGGTGGGCTCTTCTTACATCCTCCATTACTGGAGGGACCACATTCTACCTTCTTCATCAGAGGAGGTGAACTCCCCACAAATGAAGCAAGAATCGAGGGAGAAGAGGAAAGAACCATAGTGGACACAACTAAGATGTTCACCATGTCCATGGGCTTTTGGGAAAGGTAAGACATCCAAAATGGAAGTCAACAAGGGCAGCTCCGCAGAAGGATAAATAAACACATGCACCCTTCCAGGTGTAGGTGTGTTCATAGTGGGAGTCGAAAGAGGTATGAAACTAGATCAAATAGGGATAGAAGGAGGGAGAGAGGAAGAAACTGTAGGATTTGTGGTATTCTCCTCCTCTCTCTTTTGTAAGGATCCTGCTCAACCCAGTTTCTACAGCTCTTCACACTGGATGATGGAACTTGTGAAAGAAAAAAAGGATCTTGCACAACCATGTGAGTGTCCTCCATAGAGGTCTCCAGTGGAAGGGAAGTCTCCTGAATGGGAGCAAGAAGAATGGGTTTGGAAATGACAAGAGGAGTTACCTCTACGAACTTAGAGGTGGGCCCTTTTCCGTTCGAGGGAACAGGAATAGGTCGAGGGGAAAAATCTCTCTAGGAGCCTTTCTTTCTGCCATATAAATAATACCAGGGCCCTGGAAACCCATTAGGGTGATCCGATATCCTGATCTTGGGATTTCACCAAGGAGGCATCATCGGACTCAATGGATAGAGTCTAGGATTGTTCATCCAATACTCTTCCCAAGAGGGAGGAATGGATGAGTCAGCTTGAGAGGGAGCAAGCTTCCCCTTTCCCTTTTGAGAGGAGGAGGAAATTGGTTTCTTAGCTATAGGAAGGGTCAACTTTGGCTGTCCCTTACCTCCAATATTGTACATTACATAGTTCTTGTAAAGTAGGTCCATTCTTTGTGGGAGTAGACCGACAGGAGTAGGCCAAAAGTGATCAAATGAATATCCTCCATGGGATACCATAGGCTGATATCTAGTGTCATGCACCACATGTACGACACCTTCATGGGAAAACATAACACTTATGAACCACATAGGTGATCCTATTCATGGAAGCTAGCCAAGGTATGTCTAGCTTCACTCTAAATAAGTTTGATTCAGGAATAACATCAAAGACTATGTCTACGCTCCTAGGTCCAACCAGGATGGACAACGTTATCAATCCACATGTGTATGGATGATGGATTTTTTTTTCATATTCTTCCCTTTTTAGGGAATTAAAGAGTAATGTCTCCTTCATTACAACATTCACTCTACTCACAGGGTCGACTAGGACCCTTGTCACAATATTTCCATTGAGGCGAGCAAGGATATATAACAAAGAAGGTTTGATATTTGTTGGAACATCTTGAGAGGTAAATGTAACATCTGGCAAGCTGGTCAGAAGATGAGGAGAGGGAGTAACAGTAAATACATTAACATACTCCTTTGGGTGAGAAGTAGAATCAATGGGATCAATAATCATGTTGGTAGAATGTGACATAAACGGATCTGTGTATAACTACAAATCACTGTTAGCTTTCACCACTGATTTTTTTGTATTGTGTTTACTCCCATCAAGATGGATAGTACTGTCCTTGATGTGGTGTTGTATCTCATGACATAGGCGCATGCAACGTTCGGTATTGTGTCCATTAACTTGATGGTATTTACAATATGTATTCTCTTCATACCAGCTAGGGTATGGTTCTCTAATCGGTTTAGGAGTAGGCAAGGTAAGGATCTTATCCTTTACCAACTTCTACAAGATGGAAGAATAAGATTTTGATAGCTTTGTAAAATTCTGGTCATGTCTAAGCCCGTTTTTGTCCACAGTGTCTACTACGTTCATGATGGACTTTCCTTTTCTTGAGATCGACACGATGGATCTTCCCTCAGAATGGGAGTTCGAGGAGGAACCACCATCTACTAGTATTCTCATAGAGCCGCACATTGATGTGCGAAAGAGGGATACTTCATGAGGGAAAAATTCTCTTTCCAATGTCTCTGTAAATTCCCTATGAAGACCTTTCGCACATCTGAGTCAGGTAATGGGTACGAGATCTGTGAGAAGAGTGCTTGTTATCATGCTATAAATTTTGTAACCTTCTCATTATCCCCTTGCTTGCATTGAACAAGGTCTAAGAAGGTCATCTTCGGTCTAATACTGGCTTGCTACTATCACAAAAATTTGTTCACAAGTTGATCAAATGTGAAGATGGAATTTTCGAGCAAAGAACAGTACCAATCTAGTGCTATATCTTTGAGAGATCGGGGAAACAATTTAGCCATCAATACATCATGATGGAAGAAATCTATGCACAGTACATTAAAGGCTTACACATGTTTTTGTAGGTCCCCTTTACCACCGTATTTATCAAATTTTGGGATCCCCATCCCTAGCGGGAATGGGGTGTTTAGAATAGCTACCAACAACGGGCTTTGTTGGGAGAAAGGTTGAATGAAAGATAGGTTGAGCTGAGGTCTGGGACAAGTTCGCAATTTGATTCTAAATCTTCCCCATATTTTGAAGAAGAGTATTCAAGATAGGGTCATTAGAAGATAGAGAACTACCAGAACCACTGCCAAAGCCGCCACTAGAACCGCCACTAATGCCACCACCACCACCACCAGTGTGGCCTCTACCGACACCACCACCACCAAAGCCACCACTGATGTTGCCACCACTATTGTGACTTCCACCAGATCCACCGCTAGAGCCAAAACTACCACCATGACTTTCACTGACACTGCCTCTGCCAATGCCACCTCCACTTCTGAAGTTCCCAACACCAAAGCCTTCGCCCATAATTCCACCTAATCCTCCACCATCGGAGGCAGAAGAAGGGGTGAAGTGGAAACCCAAAGGTTTTTTATTAACTTTGACAATGTCTAACCTTTCAAAATTAGAGGGTATATTGATTGAAGGGACCGTGTCAGCCATGTACACAGATGTAGGAGGCATTGGCATCTCTAGTTGCCTCTCATGCTTTTTGAAGAGGCCACCTCATATTGTGTCACCAAGACTCAAGGGGGCACATACTCCAGCTAGACCGGTAAGACTAGCAAAGAGTTATATGCCTATCTAGTCCTTTTCTACCATGTATCTTATTTCACTGATCACCTTAGTAGCCCTAGCCAACTTTGGGTTGCCTTCTAGGTGATTTTCTAATGCACCTAACCCCTTACCAAGATTAACAACGTACTTGGAAGGGAAACAGACATCCTCATGCTCGTCTATGGATGAGGAGGTTGGTGGCATAGGGGGAGTAGGGATGAGATCAATTTCATCAAGAAATCTAGATTTGCCTCACGCTATGTGCTCCTATGTAGACAAACCAACCGCGGATCCAAAGAAAAGGCCGGTAATGAAACTAGAGGAGACCTTCGTATTTTCCATTGGAAGGTATCGTAGGCTTCTTCTAACAATATGTCCAGAGGTTTTCGACTAGGTTGTGAAGCTCATAAACTTTCACGACTCACAAGGGTATGATGACTAAGGGATATAAGTGAAAAAGTTTCAAACATCGACAAAGGGATAGATCTAGTTCACGTCAGGTTCACCAAGAATGTGAGAGAGGGGGACCACCCACTGCAAGACCCCAGGTCACAAAAGGTCAAGAGCAAAAAGGTTTCCCTAACCCACCTTAGTTTAAAGTGAAGTTAGGATGAGAATGATGAGGATTATGAACCCTTCGATCACTCTACAATCCAAATGTAGGAAGGGGACCAGGTGATTTGACCCTTTAGAATCAAACCTGTGTCTTAGGTAGCTCTCTATCTGAGGATAGAAGCACGATTACAAGATGACAGCATTACACACTAGCATCTCACAAGTGCATTGGCATCCATATGGTTAGAGAACCAAAAAGAAAAGATTATGACTCAGAAAGGGAGACTACTAGCCTAGCCTAGGAATGTTTAAAACAATAGAATAAGATTAAGATAAATGAAATACAAGTACGAATATGATAAAGGAAACGTATTACCACCAAGGTGATGAAGATGATCTCGTAGAATATTCTCCTCGCCAGCTTGCTCTGAGATCTCTTTACCTACACACATGAAAGGGAGACGTTGTTGGGGCTATATAGGGACCTGCCTCAGTTAGACCCCCGTCTTGGTGTTTCCACCTTCATGGACAACCAAGTTTGGAATAGTATAGATAAATGATAAAGGAAAGAACTATAAGCCACGTACGCAAGAAACACTACAAAACAGTAAAGGCTTACTCAATCAAAAGAAAAAGGAGAGAAGATAGGAGCTTTACAACCTCTATCCAAAGTGCTCAAGGATTTTGGAGGAGCGAATGAGAGGGACTCAAGCCTCTGTTGCGATGGTGTATGTTCTGTACTCACCCTGTTGGAGTGACAAATTGTTGAGTTGCTGCAATGGAGTGAAGGATGTTGCTACAAAGCTTGGAATGAATGAAAAATGGTGGAGAAATGCTCAAGTGATCTTGTAAACTTCTCTCAAACCTCTGCTTCTTTCCTCTTGAAAAAAACCAAGGATAGAAGAGTGAAGAATATGAAGGGATGGATGAAAAATGACCATATTCGGGTCAGCTAGCCAAAGTGGGGTGTTACTCTTTGACTTTCAATCGAAAATGTAATGCCTTTGTAGTCTCAGCCACATGAATCTACTAGGGACATAAGCACATTGTGTGGAAATCAACGCGCCATGTGGGCGTCCTTGACAGAAACGCCCCCATCGACATGCAAAATAGGCACCAAGTGGAATTAAGCCTCCGCCTTTGATTTTCTAAAGTGCTAAGGGTCAAAATGAGATTTGTGTTAGAGGTGCAAATTCATGTTGATACTATATTTTAAAACATAACTCATGAATATATCAGCATATTAATGACTGAGCACAGGGGAAGACCATAATAGTACTCATTTATAAATCATTTTGTAATAAGAATAGTGCATGTTATCATTTCTATCAAGCACTTCGATTCCCATACCAAATCACTGATTCACTAGATTTTTTGATTTATTCCAAAGAGATTGAAACATATTATGAGTATTTCTATTACTCAATAAGACATTGAAAATAATGGAAGCTATGGGCAGTATAATTTTTAAGCCAACTCTTCTGGTTTCCATACTTTAGGACTAACATATTGGAGTGAAGAGAAACAAATCGGAAAGTACAAGAAATCTGAATAGTCAATGAATCAAATGAAATGTGTGATGGGTCGGTGGACTTTCACAGGTTGAGGATAACTTAACACAAAAATAATATAGTTCTATTTTCCTCATACAAAAACAATTTAGAATTACTACCCATCTATTTCCATTTCTAATAATAGCAACTCATATTTATCAAAGCTAGAGAATTGCAACCAAATATTAGAATGAGAATCCAATCCTAATGAGCAAGGAATATCATTCCATGTTATTGACCCACATTGGAAAATAGATCATTTCAACTACCCAAGAATACTACTTGCATTGAGAAAGCCACTCGCTCATGACTTGAGGAGGTGGATTTCAACCATTCAAAGCTTGACCCAAGAGACAGATGCAAAGTTGATAGTTAGTTGGGATTCATGTTAGAGAGATTTGTGGCTTCCCTAAATTTTGGTGTCTACTAGGTGTGAGACATTATCTACTATGGTAGGTTTCAGCAACTAAAAAGAGATTATGCCAAGCATGAAGACATCTCAAAAGAAATCAAAATATTCACATGGTGGAAGGATTAAATGAAACATGATGCGACTCCCATCCATTTGGAATAAGGAAATAATATGTTAAATGAACCTATCAATCAAGATGAATATTTTTACAACATGTGTTCCACTATGTAATCATTTATATGAGTAGAATACCTAAAATCAATGAATGTGAAGGGTTCCCTTTGGATTTTCAGCAACATAAGTCTTGCATCACAAGGGATATCCATCACCCAAAACTCACTCCAAATCCCCCATGCCCTATTTTTCAAGCACTCTCTAGGATACATAAATTCTTGTCTAAGATACTGGTCTACCTAGTTCATAACATAGCCCAATCCCTTGTTGGGAAAAGAATCCCAACTATAGTGGGCAAAGAAGAAAACACAAACAAAAATAAACAGACAGCAACACAACGAGGTAAAATCTTGTATGTTTCATTAAACTATCCAAAATGATTACATTAAAAAAAAATCACATACAAAAACTCAAAGCTATGCTCTATACAATATTCATACAAAAAATTGTCCATGTTTTGGCGCACTGAAGAAAAATGTGTGTTTTGCATGCTGGAGACATTTCAGAGCTTTGGTCTCTGTTACAAACTTTTGTTGTTGCAGGTTCTCCTGAACTTCATTTGTTCTATTATGTTCTATTGAACATTCCTCTCCTATCTTCTGCTACACCCTTCTGTCATACCCAAAAAATATTCTATTCTTTTCTTTTGTCTTTCCAGCCCTTTCCAAAAATTGGCGCTCAATTCAAACTCACCCACCAGAAATTAATTCACTGCCAAAATTAATTGCCCATCATATTTTTCAGAGCAAGGTGGGTGGAGGATCTGAATGGATCAATTCTGGTAGTGCATTAAATGCACTCGATTGGTGGCTGCTCAAGATTAGCTTTTCCAACACTCCTCCTTAATCTTGAGTCTTTCTTTTTTACATCACCATTAAAAATTTCTAGAGCATCAACGCTCTTCTAAGTTTCCCTAAACACGTTCCAGAGCATCTACGCTTATAAGTTCTGGAGCATCTCCACTTTTTTGTGTTTCCCAAAACATAAGTTCCAGAGCATTTGTGCTTTCTTGTGTTTTTCTGAACCAAGGTTCTGGAGAATCTACGTTTTTCTGTGTTTTCCAGAACCAAAGTTCCAACGCATTCCTATATACCAAGCCTATCTCTTAGGTGTTCAAATGAGTCTTTTGACAATGCCTTTGTGAAAATATCATTGAGCTTTTGCTCAGATCTGTAGTACTAAAGTTCAATTTCTCCATGCTCCACCAACTCCATTATGAAATGGTAGCGGATTTCTATGTGCTTGCTTCATCCATGAAAGAAGAGATTTTTAGTCAATGCAATAGAAGACACATTTTCAAAAAATATGGTTGTACCATCTTCTTGCTGCTCATTCAAATCTGCAAGGATTCTTCTAAGCCAAATAGCTTGGCATGTTGCTGCATATGCTGCAATATATTCCGCTTCAACCACGGAGAGAGAAACTATGGGATGCTTCTTTGATGCCCTTGATATTGCTTCTAAACCCATGTGGAATGTATATCCTTCCCAATCATTGTCTGTGTACCCAACCAGTTGAAAGTCATTAGAGGCGGTTTACATAATGTCATAGACTTTTGTGCCATTGACATACCTTAGTATCCTTTTTCCTACTTGCCAGTGGGTGTCCTTAGGCTGATCCATAAACCTAGAAATTAGGCTTACCACATACATCAAATCGGGTCTTGTTGATGTAAATTACATGAGGCTTCTAACCATGCTCTTGTAAAGGGTTAGGTTAACATCACTGTTGGTGTCCTCTTTGCTTAATTTCAGACCTGTAGTTGTTGGGGTTGGGGCTGGTTTGTTGTCCAACATTCTAAATCTCTTCAAGATTTGATTAGCATAATTTGTTTATGAAATAAAGATTCCATCATCTATTTATTGAACCTCTATTCCTAATAAATATTTTAGCAAACCTAGGTCTATCATTTTAAACTCATTTTTCATTGCCTCTTTGAAATCAACAATGAAAAGATTACTATTTGTAGACTTGTAAAATTGACTTGACACCTATCACACAACACTAAACAACATCAAACAAAAATGAATGACATCAAACAACATTGAATGACATCAAAAAAAATTTGAACAAAATTGAACAACCTCAAGCAATGCTAAACGATATGGAACATCATCTCACATCATCTCGGAATGACTCGAAATCATCCTATAACACTTCAGAATGACTCCAAATCATCCTGTAACAATTTAAAATGACTTAGAATCATCCTATAACACTTCAGAATGACTCGAAATCATCTCATAACACTTCAGAATGACTCAGAATCATCCAGTAACACTTCTAAATGACTCAGAATCATCCTGTAACACTTCAGAATGACTCATAATCATCCCGTAACACTTTAGAATGACTCAGAATCATCTCGTAACACTTCAAAATGACTCAAAATCATCTTGTAACGCTTCATAATAACTCAGAATCATCACATAAAGTCTCAGATCATCTCAGAATCACCCCAAAATAGTTCATAATCATCCCATAACATCTTGGATCATCTCAGAATCACCCTGAAACAGTTCAAAATCATCTCGTAACATCTCAAAACATCTCAAAATCACCCTATAATAGTTCAAAATCATACCACAAACATTCCCGCATCACACCACATTGCATCACATAAAAATGACATCAAAAACCCTAACTCCTCTATTAATTGAATAAAACAACATTATTCAATTAATTCACTTTTTCATCATTTCAGACAAATTTAATAAATCTCATTTATTTAATAAAGTCTTAATCCCACCTTATTTCGTCTTGATTAATTAAATAAAGCCAATTATTTAATTACGTCACTAAATCACCTTATTTCCCTAAGTGGATTAAATTATTAAATAATAATTTAATTACGACACTTTCCCTCCAAAAAAAATGAATTAAATCAAACTATTCAAATCAATTATCAAAAATCAAATCAAACTAATGCAACTTTGTTTACAAAAGTCAAACATGATTTGCACATTCAAAATCCCAAAAAGGAATTAATTAATTCATATTCCTCACCCACTTTTTGATTGAGAAAATTACGATTGTTGACTAAGAAATCTAATTTGTTAACTAGTCAATCTATTTTGTTAACTAATCCATCTCTTTAGTTAACTAAACATCACATTCCTAACTAATCCATCACAAAGTTAACTAATCCATCTATTCAGTTAACTGATCAATCAAAGTCTTGACTAGCCAATCTATTTCCCAATCACACAAATTGTGCAATCAACTTTGCATAACTATATCATGTATAAATCCTCTCAACACACTCCAACCGTTGATCTATATATTCTTCAAAATGATATTGATCGTCCATTTCAAAAATCATTTTCTATATAAAAGATCCCTTTCCTCACAAATAAGGATTGAATAATTCATATACATTGAGCAACGAAGTTTTGTCAAGATCTTCCTTGAGAGAGAGCTACATCCATCATCTTCGATCAACCAAAAACAACAAGCATTCATCCAAACTTTGCACACAAACTTTGGAGGCATTGCTATGATAAGAACAATCCAAAATCAAGCAAATACACTCTCCTATAGGATGGTAAAAGCTATCTTTTGTTCTCATTTTGGTAATTAGTAGATTCCTTATCATGTTTGCATTAGTATAATTCAATTTTGTATGTGTAGGTTTCCACATTTTAGATTTTGAGCTTTTTGGCTATAGATCAGTTTTCTTCATCAGATTGCTCTAATGTCCCTCTTGGATCATTGATCTAACATCCTCATTCCCCCTCACACATTTTGGAAATGGTAGTATCTACATCAACCTCGATACCCCATATGCAGACCTCTTGACAAGTCTAACCAAACTGAGCCTCATAGGAATAAAAAATCGACCCCTGCCTCTCACCAAATTGATGACAAACTTGATCGGGTAGATAACGCTCTATCACATATGATGAATGACCAAGCAACCAACGGGTCTATTGGTAGCATACAAGCTGATTTGAATCCTATGGCCAAACCTCATAGCTCATGTAAGGTCTCCATACAAAACCAAGCATCTCGTCGAACACACGACGCCAATAAGGCAGATCGCCAGGAAAAGTGTAGTGCATAAAATCTCCATAACGATAATAGTATGGATCATCTAGAGAATGATCCTAAATCCCATCAGGATGAGTAACTACAATATGCTCCCACACCTAAACATGCAAAAGGGATACACCTATAGATAATGACCTCTCGCTTTGATACACTACCTCATACATATCTCAGTAAAGATGGGCAAGCAAACAGGCACCCCAGGGATATCTCGTACCATGCTCAAGCATAATCTCAATACATACACCCCAGCCAACTACAAACTATCGACCTCATCTATTGGGAACAACTAATCTTGATACTAAGCCGCAAAGGACAAGAACAATAGAGTTCACACTATCTGCAAAGTTAGATAAATCAATCTCCGCATTTCAAACATCCACACCTAACAATCGCTACATAGCATGGGCACCTCAATGAATATAGTACATAATGAGCTCACCATGATTAGGAAGGTGAAGAATCGTCCAGACATCCTCTAAAGTAATGGTTGCCTCCCTTGTAGGAAAATGAAAATATGATGTCTCATAGTGCCACCTCTCAACAAGAGCGGTCAACATTGCAGTATGGGTTCTTATAGGAGGCATGTAAAAGATATGATACAAACCCACTTCCTCAAGAAAGTCCCACTCCAATACACCAAACTAGGCAATAGGATCAAATAGATGATGAGGAAATCTCTCTCTCATCATGAATGGACAAAGATTCACCTACAAGCAACATAAACCAAGACATTAGGTTTCACTCTAAAAATAGTGATGAAGCATAAAATGACACTTGCTAGATGACAAACGACATGTATGACGCTAAACAAACACAAGCTAGGGTTTTGAATGCAAACAAAACAAAAAAATGAATGCAAGTTAGGGTTTTACTCTTAAAATAGTGAAGAAGCATGAAATGACACTTGCGAGATCAAAAACGACATGTATGATGCTAAACGAACATAGGCTAGGGTTTTGAACTCAAGTAGGATGACAAAATGAATGCAAGTTAGGGTTTCACTCTAAAAATAGTGAAGGAACATAAAATGAAACTTGCTCGATGAAAAATGACATGTATGACACTAAAACGGGCACAACCTAAGGTTTGAAATGCAAGTAGGATGACAAAGCAATGCTTAAATGGAAAATGAACGCAAATTAGGGTTTCACTCTAAAACAAGCAAAGCAACATAAAATGACACTTGTTAGGTAAAAAATGATAGTTCACATGGTAAATGGACACAAAAAAAGGTTTTATAACACAAACATGATGAAGAATGACATTCAAGACGGGAAATGAACACATACTAGGGTTTGGACAAAGCTGAGAGAAAAATGACGGACAATGACTCAATTACTAGATTTTGAGACAAATGCTCAATATGAGATAGAAAAATGTGCCAGATTAGGAAAAATGCACAAGATTTTGAGCATAGTTTTCAGACAAATGCGCAATTTTAGGACAAGTGCGCAGTTTTAGAACAATTGCACAATTTTAGGACAAGCGTGCAATTTTAGAACAACTACGCAGTTTTAGGACAAGTGCACAATTCTTCAACAAATTCTTAGAACAAAAGTGCCAATCTTGGACAAAAACACTAAAATCACTTAAAAAAGGTGCCAAAACTAAGACAAATGTGCCAAAACCTCAAAAACAACACATTTTTCTGATAGGACTTCGCACACGCAAAATGAGAACGAAAACAAGACAAAAGCGAAGGGCAGAAAGGTACATATTGGGGCACCGATGTCTAAAGGTTGTCCATACTCTCGAATGAGCTAAGTGCGATATGGGGTAACCTCGAATCTCAACATTCTCCCTCAAAAATTGAAAAAATGTGGAATCCAGAGACAAGAATTAGCAAACAAAACCAAGAACAAATGAACCAATTTGAAGACAAATTGCCTATATAGCACCTCAAAGAAACCCTAATTTCATCTAGGAAACCCTAATCACACTTAGGAAACCTTCCTACTTAAAAATTAGAAGTTTTGAATGAGAAATGATGCACATTAACATAGAATATTCCATTAGAAACATCGAAACGACAATACAATAGTGTCAAGAGCCTAACCTCAAAACTTAAAATTTTTGGTCAACCTCTCGAGGGGGCAGCACAAAGTCCTACCATCATTCCACTAAACACTGGGGCATAGTGAGGCATAATTTTTTTCAAAAACTTAATCATAAAAAATAGAATCTTTGAAACAAAGCAACCAGTACTTTGTATCAAAGAGGGGCAAAATGTAGACATGTAAAATTGACTTGACACCTATCACACAACATTGAACAACATCAAACAACATGAAAAACATCAAACAACAATGAACAACATCAAACAACACTGAACGACATCAAAAGAGCACTGAACAACATTGAACAACCTCAAGCAACGTCAAAAGATATGGAAAATCATCTCACATCATCTCATAATGACTTAGAATCATCCCGTAACACTTTAGAATGACTCAGAATCATCTCGTAACACTTCAGAATGACTCAAAATCATCCTGTAACACTTCTAAATGACTCAGAATCATCCTGTAACACTTCAAAATGACTCAGAATCATCCCATAATACTTTAGAATGACTCAAAATCATCCCATAAAACTTCAGAATGACTTAGAATCATCCTGTAACACTTCGAAATGACTCAGAATCATCACATAAAGTCTCAAATCATCTCAGAATCACCCTGAAATAGTTCAAAATCATCCTGTAACATCTCAAATAATCTCAGAATCACCCCGAAATAGTTCAGACCCATCCCGTAACATCTCAAAATGTCTCGAAATCACCTCAACATAGTTCACAATCATACCAAAAATGTTCCCACATCACACCACATCGCATTACATAAAAATGACATCAAAAACCCGAATTCCTTTATTAATTGAATAAAACAACATTATTCAATTAATTCACTTTTTCATCATTTCAGATAAATTTAATAAATTTCATTTATTTAATAAAGTCCTAGAAACCCTAATTCCTTTATTAATTGAATAATACAACATTATTTAATTAATTCACGTTTCATCATTTTGACAAATTAAATAAATCTCATTTATTTAATAAAGTCTTAATCCCACCTTATTTCATCTTGATTAATTAAATAACGCCAATTATTTAATTAAGTTGCTAAATCACCTTATTTCCCTAAGTGGATTAAATTATTAAATAATAATTTAATTACAATACTTTCCCTCCAAAAATTTGAATTAAATCAAACTATTCAAATCAATTGTCAAAAATCAAATTAAACTAATACAACTTTGTTTTCAAAAGTCAATCTTGATTTGCACATTCAAAATCCCAAAAAGGAATTAATTAATTAATTCATATTCCTCACCCACTTTCTGATTGAGCAAATTACGCTTGTTAACTAAGCAATCTAATTTTTTAACTAATCAATATATTTTGTTAACTAATCCATCTATTCAGTTAACTAAACATCACATTCTTAACTAGGCCATCACAAAGTTAACTAATCCATCTATTTAGTTAACTAATCAATCATAGTCTTGACTAGCCAATCTATTTCCCAATCACACAAATTCTGCAATCAATTTTGCACAATTATCTCATGTATAAATCCTCTCAACACACTCCGACCGTTGATCTGGATATTCTTCAAAACGATCTTGATCGTCCATTTCAAATATCATTTTCTATATAACAAACCCCTTTCCTCACAAACATGGATTGAAGAATTCATATACATTGAGTAACGAAGTGTTGTCAAGATCATCCTTGAGAGAGAGCTTCATCCATCATCTTCGATCAACCAAAAACAACAAACATTCATCCACACTTTGCACACGAACTTTGGAGGCTTTGCTGTGATAAGAACAATTCAACATCAAGAAAATACACTCTACTATAGGATGATAAAAGCTATCTTTTGTTATCATTTTGGTAATTAGTAGATTCCTTATCATGTTTGCATTAGTATAGTTTTGTTTCGTATGTGTAGGTTTCTAGATTTTAGATTTTGAGATTTTTGGTTATAGATCAGTTTTCTTCATCATATTGCTCTAATGTCCCTCTTGGATCACTGATCTAACATCCTCATTGCCCCTCACACACTATTCCCTATGAAATTTAAATCATCTACATACAAAACAACAATAATAATCTCACCATTGGCTGCCTTGATGTAAAGTGTGGGCTCACTACCACTTTTGTTGAAGTCATTGCTTAGAAGGTACGAATCAATTCTGCTATACCATGCTTGTGGTGCTTGTTTCAACCCATAGAGAGTTTTCCGGAGCTTGTAGAATTTGTCTTCTTTCCCTAGAACTTCGTAGCCATGTGGTTGCTCCACATACACCTCGTCTGTCAACACTTCGTTCAAGAAGGCTGATTTTACATCCATTTGTAATACTTTCCATTTGTGTTGGGCTACTATTGTTAGGACTACCTACACTATTTCTAGCCTTGCAACTGGTGTAAACATCTCATCATAGTCTCTTCTAGGCTATTGTTTATATCTCTTAACAACTAGCCTTACTTTATGTCTCTCAAGCTTACCATTAGCAGTGCGTTTGGTCTTATAGACCCACTTAACTCCAATGGTAGATTTCCCTTTGGGTAAATCAATGAGCTCCCATGTTTTATTTCTCACTATGGCATCCAGCTCTTCATACATGGTGTTACACCATTTTTATTCTTTCATGGCTTCTTCAAAATACATTGGATCACTATTAGAAAACAAAGAAAAATATAAGTTATCATCAAAATATTCATACCTTGTGTTGTCATAAATTTCCCTCACGCTTCTTGTCTTCCATGGCATCAATGATGCAAGCATAGGATCTAAATTTTTGGAGCTACTTGACTGCTGGTCTGATGAAGAAGACTATTGATGTATAGTTCTAGAGCATTCACCCTACTGAAAGGGTATGGAACTACTACTGCTATTTTTTGAATTTTTACCTTGCTGTAAGGTTCCAGAGCATCTACCTTATGCCGCTTCTTCATCCTCAAAAGGTATTGAAACATAAATACCTATGTCACTATCGATTGTTCCATTCCATGACTCATTTTCAATGAACTCAACGTCCTCTCTAATCACCACTTTTTTGGTGATGGGATTGTACAATCTATAGGCTTTGGATTCTTCACTATAGCCTATGAAAATGAATTTTTCACCTTTGTTATCAATTTTTTTCCTTTTATCTTTTGGCACGAGAGCATATGCCACACATCCAAATATTCTCAAATTCTCAACACTCCATTTTCACTTTGTCCACACTTCTTGTGGAATCCTATCACGAATGGCCTTTTTGGGGCACCTATTCAAAATTTAGATTGTTGTTGCTACAACATCGCCCCAATATTCATTAGACAAGTATTTTGCTTTCAACATGCTTGTTGCCATCTCCATGATTGTTTTGTTCTTTCTTTCAGCCACTCCATTTTGATGTGGAGTATACTGAGCTGTGAGTTGCCTCTGAATACCTTGAGACTTGCAAAAAATCATGAACTCTTGAGAGATATACTCTCCACCTCTATTTGTTCTAGGGAATTTTATATAATGGTTGCTTTTATTTTCAGTCAAGGCCTTAAACTCCTTGAACTTATCAAATGTATTTGATTTTTTCTTCAAAAGATACACCCATATTTTTCTACTATAGTGATCTATGAGTGTCATGAAATAAACATTACCACCTAGGGTTGGGGTCTTCAGGGGACCACACAAATCTGAATGCACCAGCTCTAATAGTGCTCTATCTCTCCTAGAATGCCCTAATTGAAAGGGCTACCTATGTTGTTTACCTAGGATGCATGCTTCACACTTTCCATCAAGCTCTACAATTGTTGGTATCCCCCTAACCATTCCTTTTTAAGTTAAAAAACTAAAACTAGAATAACTTAGATGTTCATACTTCAAATGCCAAAGCTTGGATGGGTCTTGGATGACCTATTTGAAGGATGACTGTTGCAGGTCTTTTAATTGTGCTGAGATTTGAATTTTGAGGGGAAACATTCAGTTCTTTGTCATTTGAACCATTGCCATAACTCTCTTGCTTCCATATTTTTCATAGATGATGCATTCCCCTTTCTCCATTATCACCCTATAACCATTTTAGACCATCTATCCAATGCTCAAGAGATTGTGTTTCATTCTTGGGGCATAGAAGACATCATGGATTTGTCTTTCTTCACTATGCCCTTGCCCATGACTGGAACCTTCTCATTGTTTCCCATTTTTATTTTAGACTTAATTTTATTATCAATGGAGGAAAAAATTTTTTTGTTAACACTCACCTGGTTGCTACAACCGCTATCCAAGTACCAGATTTGTATTTTGACTCCCTTGGTCATGTTGTTTCTTCTTACATTCGCTTGCATAGTGACCATACTTGTGATAGTAGTAACACTACACATTGCTCTTATATTTCCTTGTGTTTTGGAAGTGATATTGGGAAGTGCTAGCTTCCTCTTGGCTGTTTGAGCCTCCTCTTCCGGAGTTGCTTCTACCTCTACCTCTTTGACCTCTTCCTCTACCTCTTACATTTTCTTGAGCTTTAAAGGCTTTCTCCTAGGAAGAACTTGCAGACCTATTAAGGCACTACTCATGGGTTTTAAGTGAACCCATTAACTCATCAAATAATAATGTTGAGAGGTCCTTTGACTCTTTTATGGAAATAACCACCAGGTCAAATTTTGTGGGTAAGCTTCTAAGGATCTTCTCCATAATTTTATGTTCTTTCATAGTTTCTCCATTTATCCTCAACTGGTTAATCAAGGTGGAAGCCCTTGTATGAAAATCTAAAATGGACTCATTTTCCTTCATCTGCATGGTCTCAAATTCTCTCCTTTGCAGTTGGAGTTTCACAGACTTGACTTTCTTAGTCCCTTTGCAAGTGGTTTGAAGTATTTCCCATGCCTCTTTTGTATAACTAGTTGCTACTATTTGAGGGAAAATAGCCTTTGTCAAGGCTGCCTCAATAAAACTGAGGGCTTTTGCATCATTATTTTTTGTCTCCTTCAACTGATTCTTTTGGAGATTGGTCAATGTTGCATATGGATTTGGGTCAGTCACATGTGTGAGCCCATTTGCTACTAATTCCCATAAATCATTTGCTACTAAATTTTTTTTCATTTTCTTTGCCCATATGTCATAATTTTTCCTATCAAAGATAGGTAGCTTCTTCCAACTCCTACTATCTCCTCCAGCCATTTTTCTAAATGGGGGAAACTACAAATGCCCAAAAAGAAATCTAGGGATTTTCTACACTTCCTAGAAAACTAGGAATTTCCCAAATACCTAGAAATCTATATTTTGTCAGAGCACACCTAGGACTAGAGCTAGGGCTTTAAAAAAAAAATTCCCAAAAAAGTTAGGGCTCTGATACCAATTTGTTGGGAAAAGAATCCCAACTATAGTGGGTAAAGAAGAAAACATGAACACAAATAAATAGACAGCAAGACGAGGCAAAATATTTTCTATTTCATTAAACTATCCAAAACGATTACATTCAAAAACTTGTTCACATACAAAAATTCAGAGCTATGCTCTGTACATTCTTCATACAAAAAATTGTGCACATTCTCGCGCACTGGAGCAAACTGTGTGTTGTTGTGTGCTGGAGATATTCTGGAGCACTGGTCTCTATCACAAAATTTTGTTGTTGCAGGTTCTCCTAAACTTCCTTTGTTTTGTTATGTTCTACTGAACATTCCTTTCCTATCTTTTGTTGCACCCTTCTATCATACCCAAAAAACATTCTATTCTTTTCTTTTTTCTTTCTAGCCCTTTCCAAAAATTGGCGCTCAATTCAAACTCACCCACCAAAAATTAATTAACTACCAAAATTAATTGGTCAGCATATTTTTCAAGGTAAGGTGGGTGGAGGATCCCAATAGATCAATTTTGGCAGTGCATTAAATGCACTCAGTTGGTGGCAGCTTAAGATTATCTATTCCAACATCCCTCATTGTCATGAGATGGAAAAACCCAAACATTCTCTCCTTGGAGGGACTTGATCATTTACCCTCGAACAGGCTATGGTGTGAGCTATTCACTAGTTCCTACTCCAAGTCTTAGAGATCTCAAAACCACTAATGTGTTTTCCATTTCCTCCTTTTATTTTCTCTCATGTGCAACAATGATGACCATGGTTTTGGGGCGTGAGCATTCTTTTAGCTAAGGGAAATTTAAGAAGTTTATTTTTCTATCAGATGATGCTTGCAGGATGAAGGATCCAACCATCCCCTCCTCTTACTACCATCACATCATTCCATCTATTCTCCTCAATCTTTGACTATCTTTAGTCCCCATTACCTTTACATGTGTATCTCATGATTCAATTCCCACCATCAACAAGAAAAACCTCCTCCACTTCTTTAATTAATTAGAATATTTTCATGCAAAATTGGTTACACTGATAACATGTATTTTTTCAAGATTTACATGTCATAATAAAGATTTTCTCCATGCAAATGTTAAAATATTGTTTCATTTATTTCAGTGTCTTTTCAATTCAATAGTTGCATTTATATATATTTTAATTTTCTACTTCATTTGAATTCACAATTTAAAATTTGTCTTTGTATATTTTTAGCTTATTATTATTCACTAAAAGTTCTCAATATTTGAAAATATAATATTAATTATTTTACTCCAATTTATTTTCAATTAAATTATGGCATAGAAAATGGGATATGACATCCTTCCCCTCTAGGACGAGACATTGTCCCAATGTCTTTTTAGCTATCATTGGAGTAATCGAGGCATCACACTACACCGAACAAATACTTTCAATCCCATTTCTTATTATGCTCAAAACATGGTAATCAAGCTCATGCAAGACACGGTAAGAATTTTCATGCACTCAAATTTTCATTTGAAAATCACTCATGTATCAAAGAAAACATACACATTTAGAAAGGAGATTCACACTCATTTTTCAAAAAATTCATGCATCAATTTCTAAGTGCAAGTGTGTATTACATTACTACCTTTCAACTTTACAAAGCTAGTTTACCTCTTCTCCAACAATATTCTTGCCCTTGTGAAGGTGTTGATATTTTTGTAGCACTTATGGAAACAACATTACACTTTAGTCCATGTTAGTACCCAAAATCAAGAATCAAATTCAATAATTATTCTTAATGTTTCTTCTTATCCAATTAAGATGTGATCATCTCAATACTTAAACAATATAATAATTTTGCATAATTTCATATTTTCATAATCTAATTAGTGCACATGCATACCCATGCTACCATATCCTTGATTGGTTGGCCAAGTTTCTTGTGCTTCCTCCTCCATGTTGTTGTCTTTTTTTCTACACACTTGTGCTATTTCTATCTCATGCAATTATTAACACCTCATGGTGGCGATATGTAAGCCATATGATGGCCCATGTGGCTGACGAAATTTATTGCTATAATTCTCTACCACATCCTATAAATAGACAGAGATTGTGATCTTAACCAGAACTGAATTCATGCATATGTAGATGCAACTTCATCAGTTCAATTTTGTTAGTGATACTATTTATAATCAGTTATTTTGTATCAGGCAGTGAGCCACCCTGCACTGAGCAACTTGGCAGTGAGCCCTTGTAAAATCATCTTAATCGGTGTTTTATAATTGAGAATTAGCATTCTCCGTGGTTTTTCCCATCTTGGGTTTCCATGTAATTTCTAGTGTTCATGGTGTTGTTTGGTTCTTGCATGTTCATGTTTGTTTTAATTAATATATGAATGGTTTATGATTGCTCCAGATTAAGTAAAGAAGGAAAATTGATTTGGGATAATTGATTCACCCCCCCTCTCAGTTATCTAGATTGTTCAACAATTGGTATTAGAGCTTCGTCCCTTATAGATAGAGATTAACCACTTGAGAGAGATCATGGTAGTTTGAACAGATGGCGGGAAATTATTACTTTGAGGAAGAACTGAAGTCAATATTGAGTGACATGGAAAGTACAAAATTTGAGAATGAAGAACTAAAAGAAAACCTCAAGGAGGCAAATGCTTGCATCTCAAAGCTAAGGAAGAAAATCTAGAAATTCAAAGAAAGACATAAAGAGGTAAGCGAGGAATTAAAGGAGTCAAAGGAAAATACTGTGAATCTAAAGATTTAGTTAGATGAATACAAATGACAGAAGAAGATCTCAAAGAGACCATCAAAGAGAAAATAGAAGAATGGAAGAAGATTGAAGAAAGTCTCAAAGATACCATCAAACGAAAAGAAGAAAATAAGAAGTTAGATCAAGAATTTAGGAGGTTGAGATCTAAAGCAAGAGTATGCAAAAGTAGCATGATTTTGGATAAAATCTTGTCCCTAAAAAAATGTCACAAGGATAAAGGAGGACTTGGGTTCACCAGGGAAAACTCAAATTTGAACACTAAGGGTAAAGATAATTGAGTGGAAGTTGAGGCTAGATCAGTTATAACAAGCAAGGTCTGGAACTCTAATGCACCTAAAAAAAGACCTCTGGTAAGGCAATCAAATGCTCAAAGGTACTTATCACTCAATGGTCACTATTTTCTAGCAAAAAAATTGGACATAATGTTGTAGAGTGTAGAAGTAGGAAGGAATTGGATATTCAATGCTTTAATTGTCACAAGTTTGGTCACAAAGCAAGTCATTATAGAAGTCAATTATCTATTTTAGCTAGAAGGAATGAAATGAGCAATCTCTTTCATGTTTATTGCTACTTATTCCATGGTTATAGTCACAAAGAAAATTAGTGTAGATCCATGTTTCACTCAGTTAGGTCAGAAAAAAGATATTACAAGTGCAATGAATCTAGACATTATGCTAAAACATGCAGATATGATACTCTGGAAAGGACTGAAGACAAAAAGAAGGTTGCAGAATTAGATGAATCTAAAAGAAAGACCATCACTATTTGGAAGAAAAAGGAAATGAGTGTGGAGAGCCCTTCTATGGTAATGGATCCCGGTACTATCTCTTCCGGAAATTGAGCCAATTGCCTTGGCTCAGGGGAGTTTTGCAATACACATCCCATCGATTCCCCCTTTCTGAAGAAAGATTGATTTGTTTTTGGCATGACTAAGCTAGATCTAGGTGATGTTGCATATTGAAGGTTAATTTGATTAATTGAAAAGAAAAGTACAATTGTTGGCATCATTAATACATGTTTTGGCAGCGAAGTCATTAGGAGAAATTAAGGATAAAAGATAGAGTTTCAAATCATTTTTCACAATTTTCAAAGAAGGAGAAGAAGAAGTTTTACAAAGCGATAAAAGTTTGAAGAAATCGAGCATGATGATGGAACCCATGTTTATTGGCAATGAATCCAGTGGCGATATTCTGCTAAAGCTGAAGGGAGTAGAGTTGGATGATTTTGATCATTAGAAGATGAAAGAAATGGAACTAGGGTTGAAGACAAATGAGTTGGATAATGTAAGTACTCTGGGTATGGATTTATGGGGATAACTTCCCTGGTTTTTTGATAGAGATTCTATCTTGTTCTTCTTGAGTCTATTCAAGGATGGCAACATTGTGTTGGACAAATGCTATCCAATCACGAAGGAAGCCATAAAATATATTACTAGTTTGTGCAGTGTGGGGGACCTCCCTAGGAAGAAAATGATGAAATACAGAGATGTGGAGGAACTTATTGGTATCGACAAAGACCCCCGAGCTCTACTTATAAATACCATTGTCAATCCTATAATAAGGTATGTTGCTTATGGCATCACTTATAAAATCTATTTCAGAAATCATCAAGGTTCTACTTCAGCTATTGTTGTATATCTTGCATGCAAGATGGTGAAGGAAAACAAGCAGTTTGATTTGTATAGCCTAGTAAAGGAAAACCTAGTTGAAAATGTTAAAATTTCTTTGGTTGAGAGCTATCCTCTCTAGTTTGGATCTTTGCTCATATGTTTAGTATTTTACTTTCCAATTTCATTATCGAAAAAAGAGAATGTTAAGTGGAAGTCTGGCATCCCTATCTGAAAGCAAGTTTACATATATTTGGAGTGTATGGAAGATAAAGCAAGTGCATGCAAAGTCTATTTCTCTTCCTTGTAGAGGGATCTATGCTTCAATGCGATAATGTCTAGAGATATGCCCAGAAGTTAGTTTGAGGAGGGTTCCTCCTGTGGTAAGAAGGATTTGTAAGTTGTCATTGGTGGTTCCCCTCCGGAACCTAAAAGGAGAAAATTTGACATAGAAGATGTCATCACTATCTCAGAAGAGAAGAAGGAAGAATAATCTCTACCTAGATCTAAATCTTTTGATATAGATTATATTCAATCGGTGTTAGATGAGGGTGATATGAAGAAGGTTGGTGAAATGTGGTATGCCTACCCTCTGGTGGATAGGCTTAGAATTGATGATGCTTTGGCTTATTATCTGCTCAAGAAGGGTATTACTATTTCAAATGTTTTTGAATCATTACCAGATGATCTAGTAGAAGTTGTTGAAGAAATGATGTTGCTCGAAGGACCTCAAGGACATAATTTTAAAGCTATGATTGAGAGAAGATGTGTCAAAGCTAAAAAAAAATTATCCAAACACATTGGTGAGATAAGAGCATTAAGGAGATGTCAGACATCTACAAGTATTGTCTTCAGTGGCCTACAGTTGTTGATAATTTTAGAAGTAGAATTGAAGCTATTGAATTTGAAATGAATAATATTGGAAAGAGTTTTGAATATTTCAAAGATAAAGATGGAAAACAAAGAATAAAATTTGGATAGTTGTAAGCTGAGTTATTGTCTGTTAAGAGACAAAGGGAAAATACGGTTAGAACTTTTTGGTTAGTCAAAGAAATTGTCGAGGTCCGGTTGGATCATCTCTCTAGGATAATTTTTGATGTAGGAGATTGTGAACAACAGGTCCTATCTTCGAACTAGTCATCCGCATTTACGCAGTTGACTCTACTTGATAGAATGTGTACTAGGATGGATTTTGTAGTTCTAGCTTGGAAGAGGATTCTTCCAACTATGAGAGAAAGGTACAATAATATTTTTCATGTGAAAAGTGTTATTTTTACTTGAGTTCTTGAATTTTCTTATTTGGACCTTTTCCTTTGATGGTAAAAAGAGGGAGAAAATGAAGAGAAAAAAAAAACAAAAACAAGAAGAGGTATTGATTTGCTTGGATAAGGTGGAGTTCTTGGAGTTTTTGGAGTTTTTGTACTTTTTACTTTTTGTTGTTTTTCCATCAATGTCAAATGGGGAGATTGTTGAGAAGTTGTTGATATGGCATTGTTGTCATTGATGTCAAAACCTAGTATCTGGAAGGTTGTGCTCTGGATGATATACAAAAATGATCTATCCTATAATGTTGCATAGTATGGATGGTATCCTCAATCTAGATAATAGAAGTTCTTCTTTTTGGGACATCTGTGGAAGGTAGTTAATGCAGAATATTGAAGGCTAATCTATTGCTATAAGTTGATGTATCTAAAGCTTATTCCAGGTAACCTTTCTATCTAGAAATTTATGTAGCTTGCCATGAGTTTTGGTATGCCTAACTGCATTTCTCTGGTTGGTACTGAAATTGATGTTGATTGAGATTTGGTCTTGGTTGTATCATTCCCATGAATTTATGTTAATCAAGATTTGGTCTTGGTTGTGGCATTCCCATCGAATCCAGAATATATCCCATGTAATTCAATGTTAGTTATCTTTTGATAATAATGTTATATCTGATGTATGACCTATTTATGGGTCTCGGTGTAATGTGGTAAGAAGATCCCTTATGTGCACCCTATATTTTGGGTCCGGTGCTAGCATCTCAAGCCTTATTGAATATTTTAAGGTTGTTCTTTATGTTGACATGTTTTGTGGTGATCTAAATTCAAATGATGTTTGGCTGACTTAGAAGACTATGAAGATATTATGTTTGGCCAACTTATTTTGTTCTACAAGTATACATGCATATATATAGAGAACATATTTTTGTTGAAGACTTAGAATAAAATAAGTGCTATGTGTGAACAATGATAAGGGTGTGAAGGATTAAGTGAAAAGGATCAGAGAAGGAAGTGACGACAAATAATCTGTATTGCAGTGATTATGTGAGGAAGGTGTGCAGAAGATTCTTAACCGGATCTGTTGCAGACTTAGATTGTGCTCTTAACCAAAAATGAATTCATGCATATGTAGATGCAACTTCATCAATTCACTTTTGTCAGTGAGACTATTTATAATTAGTTGTTTTGTATCAGCCAGTGAGCCCACTAGCAATGAGCCACCCAACAGTGAGCCCTTGTAAAATCACGTTAATTGGTGTCACCTTAACCGATGTTTTATAATTGACAATTAGCATTCTCTATTGTTTTTCCTATCTTGGGTTTCCACGCAATTTATGGTGTTCATGGTGTTGTTTGGTGCTTTCATGTTCATGTTTTTTTTTAATTAATATATGAATGGTTTATGATTGCTCTGGATTAAGTAAAGAAGGAAAATTAATATGGGATAACCGATTCACCCCCTCTTAGTTATATGAACTGTTCAACAATAATAATATCAATTACTAGAGAAATTTAAGTCTTATCAATGCATATCATTTCTTTTATCATACATGGCATCACACATGACACACATTCACAAGGTTGCAAAAAAATTCAATCATGATAATACTTAGGAGTAATACATTCTCCACAATTTACTCCCTTGACCTTTTATCATTGTTCATGGTGAGCTGATAGGTTAGAACACTTAACATAGTATAGGACCAATAATGTCAAACATTTGGAATAGTCACCAAAATATTCGAGAATAAACTTAGAAGAGGATTATCAAATTCATCTGCAAGTTAGGAAATGTTAACAATTCCAATAGTGAATCAAGTACAACCAAGGGTCATGTTGTGCAATTTTCACACACACATCCCACTAGAGGCGAGGACCCTCTTTTCTTTCTTGCTTTTCCTTTAGGTTTCACCTTTTCCCCCTAAGGGATGTGTTTCTTGTTTTTGATTCACTTCACTTGGTTGAGCTTTATAGATTTATCTACACTTTCATTTTTTGATTTGAAACATTTTATCCTATTTGGTGCTTAAGATTTATGGGTTTCACAATTTTATTCCTTAAGTATCAAACTTGGGCAAGTTTGGGAAGGATTCATGGAATTCTTCCTTGGTCAAATATTCCTGAAAGAAAAATCATTCGCTAAATCCGATGTTCAATGGATCACCCAAACTTCATCATTTCACAAATTTTCTCTGGTGACAGATTTTCCCAGAGGATTGAATGTTCGCTAAATCCACCTCCTGGTAGAATCCTCAAGCTCTTTTCACCTCGCTGAATCTGAGGGTCTCTTGATTCCCTAAATCCATGGTAGGATTTTTTTCCCAAAGTCGGTTGGCTATCTTGTCACCGCATTTATTATTGTTGTAGTCGATGTAATTTTCCATTAGTGTTATTTGGGGGCTTGATTTATATGCTTTTACTCATTATTTTCTATTCATTTTGAGGATTGCATTTGTGGAGAGCTTTAGTGCATTCTAGCGTGTGAACGAGGTATGAATTTAAGATTGTTGTTGGTGCATTGTTGAATTTCTAGTTAGGGTTTTCAAAGTAAACATTTGGCATTTTTTGAAAGGTAGGGTTTTAACCCATTTCAAAATCTCACAGTGATTTCAATGAAAATTTGGTGATCTCTTGGTGATTTAGTGGTGTGTTATCATTTCTATTCTTATTTTCAATTATCACTTGATTTGTTAGTCACCATTTTGAGATTATTTTGCATCACATTTCATTGGAGACCAACTTTGATTGATCAATGTTCGTTTGTTCCCTCAAGTTTGTTGTATTTCATTTTGAATTCAAAATAGCTCAGGCATAATTTTAGAGATTGGGATTCCATGAAGTTTTTGTCATTGAGCATGCATTAGGGAATCTTCACTTTAAGTGAACTAGGGTTGCAGATTCAATGCATTTTAGGGTTTTTGTGAATTGGGTTAGAGTGTGCATTTGTCTTTGAATGATTGATTGATTTGTGATGTTTTTCACTTTTCAAATCGATTTATAAAACCCTTATTTCATATGAGAACCCTAGTCTGTATTTTCAAAGTTGAGTTGTGGAGTTGAATAATGTATCATTGTCTTGACTCTAAATTTTCTTTAAATTGTGATATCATTGTTAGAATTCAATTTGAGCCTTGATTTGTAAGTGAAAGGACCTAGATTCAATTGAATTATGAGTTAGAAGATTCAAATGTGTTTACTAAGTCCATGGCATTGAAAAATCACTAAGGGAAAAAAACCTTCACTAAATCCGCTATTGACCAGACAGCTTGAGGGACGTGTCCTTCACAGAATCCATAGGGCCATAGATTACCCGAACATTATTTCTTTCATGGAATTCACGATCCCATTGATTTCCCGAGTCAACTCTTGGTCAAAATTCTCAAGGTTATGAGATGAATGATATTTGTTTAAGAAAGGATCTTGGGAGTGATGTGAGGTAATTTTTATAATGCAAAGAGTGCTCTAAGACTTCAATCTAGTTAAGTCTCATTTTTTCTCAGACTTCATTCAAGCATGAAATCCTCAAGTGTCTAGACCTTCACAGAATCTGTGTATGGGAAGATTCCTCGAAATCCATCCATCACAAAATATGTAAAGAGAGAAAAAAACTAAAGTTGGTTTATTGTTTGTTTTCAAGGGTTTGCAACTTAATTTAAATGATTCTAGTAATGATTTTAAGATGGTCATATGTTGCACATATTCTTAATGATGGATCTTTCATTGTATTCATATTGTAATGAACAATTTTTGCTTGGCATTGTGGTAATTATGGTCTTTTCTTAATAGATGCAAGAATAATCTAGCACGGTGAAGGGGTTTAGGCCCAGTCAACTGAACCTGCTAAAGAAGAACCTCATATTAGAGCTGAGAAAATGAAGTATGATTTCAAAGGTACAAAGCTAGAGTCCAAGATCCATTCAACATGGGGTAAAGTAGGTGACACCAATATGGGTCATGTAGATTATGATGATTTCAGACAAAGGATGTTTGGTGATGCACAAACCCCTCTTGCCAAGATCATTACTCATAGAAGGTTAGCTCAAGTTGGTGGGTTCCCACCTTCAGTACAGTGCCCTGAAGTTGTAATGGAGTGTGCAACACACTATGAATTGGATAAGAGGGTAATTGTTGGCCCTCAAGGAAGGATAATGGAAAACCTAACTAAATAGTTCATATCTGAGACTTTTAACATTAGATCACATTAGAAGCTATTTAAAATATCGATAAAGGCTGATTAAGAATTCTATGAAGCTAATCTTGTGAGGGCCTTGGAGATTATGAATAGTTCTTGGATCGAGAACCCCAAATCACATTACTCCAAGCTGCCTAAGAAATTATATAGGAGTGATTTTAAGAAGGAACATAACAATATGCTTACTCTTATGGGCAGATTAATGGGGTTAGATGAATCATTCATGTTCAAGGATTGGATGATTTATTTTATTTCACAAATTGTTAAAGGCACTCACTACCATTGGGTAGGTATTATCAGTGATAACTTGGACATGCAGTTGAGAAATGTGCAAGACACAAATAAATTCACCATGACTTCATATCTTGTGTAATTTCTTGATAGAAAGAATAAATATAAAGGTCTAAGATGAAAGGGAGTAATTGGTAATGATATGGTTTGTGATGTATGCCCTTAGTTATAGTTTAATACTTCCAACTATAGGAGGGCCAATGATACTTTCCTCATGCATATTATAAGAACTCTGTAATATGCTCTCATGTTAGAATTTCACTAGAGACCATGGAGTTAATCAACAAGTATGTTTATTGGTTTATCCAATTTCCAAAGTTCTCCTACATTAGAGTACAAGGATCTCCATAGGTTCCTTTTAGACTCCATAGGTACCCTACTGATAAGCTCATATTGTTGGAGGTGACAAGCCAATTAGCTGCATTTGATTTTGTCCTAAAGAATATACATAAAATAGGATCTGGAGGTGAATTTCCTTTATGAATTAGAGGTTTAGAAGCTTTTCCTTCCATATAGAGTTCCCATAATTTTTAAGTAGATATGGTTCATTTCCACTTATACCCTCACATGGATAGGGGAAACTTTGATCCCTATGGTATTTCACAAAAGATGGCCAATAGGGAAAATATAGAAAATATTAAATCAAAAGCCAATCATTGTAGAGGAAAAAACTCTAGATTGGGATAAGTTTATAGCTAGTTGGGGTTATCCCAAAGAGAGAAAGAGAGCCAGGGTAGTCTCTAAATGGACCAGAGATGATTCAAATAATAGAGTTATCCAAATTTCTAACCCTGTAGGTGGAAAGTACAAGGATGAGGTGAGACCATCAGATTACAAGGTGGAAACTATTAACTTAGGTCCATCAACAAAAGAACAAGAGAAGGAATGTTTGCAAGAGTTTTTATAGGTTATCCTCCAAAGGTTGGATAATAAAATAAAGGCCAAGGAGAAACTGTAACAACAATTGAAAGAGGTGCATAAATATATTCAACATTTGTTAAAGCCTTTGCAAACTCAGTCCAGTGAGGGAACCTCATTTTCAAAGGGATTATTATCTTAAGGATGATGTTTTTGAAATTGAGAAGATGAGGACATCCTTGCAAGCTACCCAAGGATGGATTGGTAGTGTGAACCAAAGAGGGAATGTAATGATTGAAAATATATTTCATATATATGAGAAATTTTCATCTTGTCTTGAGGAGATGTCTCAGTTCTCAACATAATGTCAAAGGGTAGATGATGCTATTATTGTTGAGTTGAAGAAATTCACAAAAATTCCAAACGAAGAGTTGATCAAGGAGAATTTCCTCACAATAGAAAATATAAATAAGCCAGTGGAATGGATTGAGGCATTGAATTTTAATAAGGAAATCATGATGAAATCACTCAAGAAGACATCAAAGATCCATAGTAAAATGAAATAGATTTATGATAGTTACATTACATGTTTAGAGATTGTTATAGGTAGGAAGAAAATTGGAAAGAAGAATTTGAATGTAGATCATCTACAAAAATTGTGGCATGAAGTCTATTCTCCAGCTGAGGATGAACTTGTAACAAAAATCACTTGGAAGATGTAGTTGTTTATATTTCTAATCTGGATAGATACCAAGGACTACCAATAGAGTGGGAAAAAATTTAGTCAAATATGGAGAAGAATTTAAAATAATTAAATTAAGAATAAAGTTTATCCCAGTTCCAGATCAAGCCAACCTTGATAATGTGCTTTCCAAAGTTAAAGAATTATCTAGAAAGGAAGGAGATGAAGGAAAAGAAGATAAGGACAACCCATAATGATTCCCTTGGGAAGCATGAAAACCACATCAATTTTGTCAAGGATACAAGTCGCTGATGACTAGAGTTTTGTGTCAAGACTTTATTTAATTATAAAATTCCTTTTGAGGCCAACTTTGTAATATTTAATCATGAAATTAAATTAGGAGGTTTAAAAAACCTGCCAAGGCCAAGCTATTTGGTCAACCTAATATAAAACCAAATTAAATTTTTCTCCTAGGTTGACATGTAATGAGAAGCTCTATATATTGAGGCCTCTTCATCCCTTGTTAGGTTGTTGTTGATGCTACTGGACTTGAGATACTTGAATTTTTGCAAATATTTGGTGAATTGAATGCAATTGAAGACATTGTATTTTTGGTGCTCTTCCTTGTGTTATTTCATCTATGAATGGTTCTTGCATTTCAAAATCTGTTATAAGTTAGTTGAGTAAGTGATTTCATGATTAATCATAGAACTAGTTGCAGTTAATTTATGTTGATGATAAAATCATTAAGGTGTTGAGGAATCTTCAGTCCATAGTTTTGGTGATCTACTGATTGTAGATTGTTGTGTAAAATAAGCCTAGGCCTACTCTTTATTTCACTCAAGTTCAATTGTGAATGTTTTTGCATTTCATGCTTTTGGGTGAATGTTTGGATATTTACAATTTGAAAATATTTAATACCTTTGGAGATTGCACTATCTTTGTGATACTGTCGATTTGACCTTAGTTAAGGAAGGATTGGTTTTGTAAGATTGTTCCACCTTGAACGCTCTATTGTTCACACAATTGATCTTAGGTTTTAGTTTAGGATCTCTCTAAACCCTCATCTTTTTCTATTTCTTTGAAAATAATTGTTAGAACAGGATTTATCAAGCATCACTATATTGCTAGATTTGATGTATTTTAAGCTTCCAACATTGTTAGTTTGTAAGGCCCCTTGTGATTAGTAGAAAATCACATCATCACTGAGTTTTTTTTTGCATTGTCAAGACCTGACATTAGAGACCTTGGGGTTATTTCTTGAGGCTTGTTGATAGAAATTTACCTTTCAAGAGAGATAGGATACTTGTATTTTTTTTGAGTTGTTGAAGTGCTAAAAACACCATTAATAGATTGGTGCTAGGAGGGGGTTATTCAACAAAGTTGAAGCATTTCCTATCATCCATATCTCCTCAAAGGTTCTGAAGGAAGACTAGATATACAATAGATAAAGGAGATTTCCAAGAGTTAGAATCCCCTACTAGGTCAAGGAGGACTAAGAAGGGGAAAGAATCATCATCAGCTATACCCATCTAGTCATCTTCTCCATCTTTCTCTCCATCTAGTTCTTCATCATCTAATTCTAAACCTACTCCCATTCCAATTCAATAGCCTCAAGTAGCCATCAATTAGCCACTACCACCTCCACCACCACCAATGGCTTTTCTAGAAAATAATACCTCACCCCTATTTTTGGACAGCTATAATGCCATAGCTAAGAATCCTGAGAATTTTTTCTCCAAGTTCCATGTTAATGATCCCAACAAGACATCTGAGGAACATATCAAGATCTTCCAAACTACCCTCCAAGATAGACAAATTAATTATGAGGATGTGGCATTTAATCTTCTTGTATTCACTAGGTGAGGAGGCATTCTATTAGTATAATCGCTTGCCTGCTGGTTCTATTACTAGCTGGAATCAGATGGAGGCTACTTTTCTACAAAAGTTCAAAATTCCTATCATTCCAAATGATTTATATTTGTAGTTTATTTTAGTCAAGAGGCAAGTTAGTGAGCCCATAAGTTCATTTAACAATAGGTTCCATCGTTCCTTTACCCAATTACAACCACCATATGTTGTGGATGATGCATCAATCAGGGAAGTTTACTATGATTCCTTAGATATCATTTCTTATACATTCATTAAGAGGATACATTAACCCCCAGCTACACTGCTAGATGCATATGTTGAGGCAGTTAAGGCTAGTACAAATTTAAGGTAGCATTTATTAGGACCTTTTCCATCATTAGGACTAGCTTCTCACCCTAAACAGGTTCAACGTTTAATCAAGGCTCTGGCCAATCAGACTCCTATGATGAATCTAGACCCTCAGATGTCTTTGGTTCCACACCTAGGTCCTCCATTGAATCAATCCCACCCACTTCCCATCTATTTTTAGAATTCAAGTTAGTCAACATTCCCTCAACATCAAGCCAACCTCCCAAATTATTTGCAAAATTCTGAAGTTCTAAATTCTCCATATAATTCAAGCTCAAATCTAGTATACTTGTAAAATTTTGCGAGTTCTACATCAACACAAGGAAATTTAGATAAGGAAAGGTTGGATCAGTTGATAGAGAAAGTGTAGAAGTTGTCCATAGAACTCACCTATCTAAGGAATCAAAATAGTCAATTGCAGGTTGCATAGAGAGGTATACAATCCAATTAAAATTAAGATAGTAGAGATTTTTCACAAGGATAGGGACAAAGTTTTGAAAGAGGAAAAATTTAGGGACAATTTTTAAAATAGGACAAAGTTAGAGACAAGGTTTTGAGAGAGGTCACTCATCAGGGTAGAATTTTGATAGGAGGCCACCCCCAAGTCAGAATAGGGCATGAAATACTAGGCCCAATTATAAAGGAGTCCTGAAACCATTAGAACCTCCTAGTAATCAAGAAAAGTCATCAAGCGCAGTCCTCTTGGTTGAAGCTGCATTGGATGGATGTTGTAGGCTCCATAAAACACGACAACATTCTGAATTGGAGTGCCCAAAATTCTAGACTACAACTTCTATATTCCAAATGGAAGTTCAATAGGTTATTGGTAATGGTGCAAATGGGAAGGATATTTTTCCTTCTGATCCATATGATTCACCAGTACTGGTGTTGAATCATGCTCCTTTCTCATGAAGTGAAGAAAATGGACCTAAAGAGGAGTCAGTTGAGTAGAATGTTAATTTGGAGCAGGTATGTAATGAAGAATCAATATCTCAATTGTTTAAAAATAGTGATACTATTGATAATGGTCCTTTAGATGAAGAGGAGTATAGGGTAGATGAAGTTAAAATTTTCCATCAACATACAAGACCATATGATTTGAGAAATAGGCAAGCTAGTGGGACTTTTATTACATCTACTCCTCCAAATAGTTTCAACACACCTCCTAGCCCAAATGCAAGCAACAATCCTTCCTACCTGAAATTTCCAACACAATACTTTTCTAAAGGAGGATCTTTTGATTCTTCCAAAGGAGGAAATATTGATGTTGGTAAGGAAAAGCAAGTGGAGCAGCTCAAAGGCAATCATTTTGAGATGAGTGTGACACAAATGGGTGAATATATGGTAGAATAGCTTAAGAAGTTAAAGGTCAAACTCTCTTTTTTTGAATTGTTAAGGGTTCCAAAAAATTGAAGTGTTGTATTTAGTTCTTTGGGTGAGAATGTATCTTCAAAATATTTGCAAGATGCTACTATGAGGAAGGCTGGTTTTAATGATCCAGTGGTTAAGGAAGTAACTATAAAGACACAAAATTCACAACCAACTAGGGATCAAGCTAATCAGCTTGTTAAAGACCAAACTTAAGTGTAGACAAAGGATAAAATTAAAAAGAATGAAAAGACTCAAGTGGCTCAAGTTGATTCTTCGGTAAGTATTTTCCAAGCTAAACTCCTCCCTTTTTGATCTCCATTTGTATATTTGGTAAAAAATTTGCACAATTGCTTACTTGATTTTGGAGCCTCCACAAACATCATGCCATTTTCAATCTACAAAACATTAGGCATTATTCCTGCTCCTTCCCAATGTAAGGTCACTCAGCTAGACAAGATTGAGGTAAGTGTGGTATGTGAATTGAACATGATCACTATGCAAATTACATTAGACCCAATGGTACAATAGATCATCAATATCCAAGTAGCTGATATACCAGATGCTTATGGGATGCTTCTAGGAAGGGATTTCATGAGATAACTTAATGGATATACCTCCATAAATCATTCTCATATGTGGTTTCTATGGAATGGGATTCCCAATTAGATCAAGATTAAATGAGAGACAAGATTGAAGTATCTGATCATAAAATATCATAATACAAAAAATGAGGTGTTGGTTTCTGAGGCAAGTTTAGGAAATCATATCCTAGCAATAGCTATTGTTGAAATAGAAACATAAGTAGAGGAGGTCTTGATGATGCATGATACACCTAAGGACCTTACACAGTGTTCCAATAGTAAATAAGTAGTTGTAGAATCAGATGAAGATACTGAGAAAGATGATGGTAACCTTGGTTTGCTTGACGATTTTCAAGAGTTCATTCATAAGTTTATTAAGGATCGAAGAAATCTTGGAAGAAAAATGAGCTTTGAGGAGTTGTTATTGCCCAATTGGTGTAGAGTTCACAATGCATCACATCTTGATCTCAAATATTGTCTCTTTCAGACTTCTATAGAAAAATTAAGAGATATATTAATCCTCCTCCAACATTTAGGATTGATGTCGAGGAAATCTAGAAGGAGCAAAAAGGTAAACAACAGATTCAACAAGAAGATCCTTCATCAAGAGAAAGAATACAAGAGATCCAAAAGGTATTCATTATTCTAAGTTTTGGAATTTGCGATTTGATGGTTCTAAATCAAAGCAAGGAGCTGGTGCGAGATTTGAGTTAATAAGTCTTATAGGTAAAACCTTCTTTGTTGCGCATAAACTACAATTTCATTGCACCAATAATGTTGTTGAATATGAGGCATTGATACATGGGATACTATTGGCTCTAAGAAAGAAGTTTAAAAATTTACAAGTTTTTGGGGACTCAAAATTGGTAATCAAGCAAGTTAGGAGACAATACTCTTTCCATGATAGGAGAATGATAAATTATCAACATAGAGTATGGGATCTAATAGAGGGATTCAATGCATATAATATTCAACTGATTCCTTGAAGAAAGAACCACACTATTGATGCTTTGGCATAGGCAACTAGCACTTTAGAGCCATTGTCATTATTAGGGTTGAAAATCTTCATAGTTGAGCTTACTCGAGTCCCTTATGTACCCGATAATGTGACAAAATGTCAGGTATTTGAAGATGACAAGCATATTTTAGACTTTATCACTAGTTCTGATGTGTTTTCTTCTCAGATAATTGATGAAAAGGAACCTCAAGAGGAAAAACTAGATATGGAATGGGTAATCAACTTAAAGAAAAATAAAGTTCTTGGGGCATGGTATAATTGGAAAGGATCTTTGATCTAAACAAGATAAGAGATCAAGAACAACAATCAAAGAGGGAATCAATAAGTATTCAATGTGAGACATAATATGGGCACTCCAGAAGATGTGAAGAATGTATTCATAGGAAAAGTTTGTACTCCTGAAGAAATTAAATGAATAATAGATGCATTATATGTGTATCAAGATGTTATAGCCTGGAGCTATGAGGAATTGAAAACTTATGATACGTCGATAATTACACACACTATTCCTTTGAAGCCCGATGTAAAGCCTTTTTGAAAAAGGAAAAGACCCATCAATGCATTATTGGAGCCTATTATTCAGAAAGAGGAACAAAAGTTTCTTTCTTCCTGTATCATCTTTCCAGCCAGACACTCAGCATGGGTAGAATATTTGGTTCCAATTTGAAAGAAGAATAGTGAGATCAGGCTATGTGTGGATTTTAGGAACCTTAATCATTCTTCTAAAAAAGATAATTATCCAGTGCCTTCATTGGGTGAAGTCCTACATATTTTAAATGGTTCTCAAATGATGTCCTTCTTAGATGGATATTCTAGCTATAACGAAGTTATGGTGCAATATGAGGATAGGAACAAGATTTATTTCACAATTAAATGGGGCACATTTTCTTATAGAAGAATTCCATTTGGGCTAATCAATGTAGGAGCCACTTTACAAATAGTTATGGACATTTCCTTCAAGGATATAGTTGGTAAGTGTATTCTTATCTACATGAATGACTTAACTATTTTCTCTAAAAAAAGGGGAGATCATATTTTAGATCTATACAAGGTATTCCAAAGATGTAGGGAATTTTTCATCTCCCTAAATCCTAAAAAATGTATATCTGGGGTAACATAAGGAAAGCTCTCTTGGGTCATATAATCTCTTAACATGGAATTTATATTGATCTTCAGCATATCCAAGCAATCTTGAAGATACAACCCCCAACTAGCAAGAAGGAGATGAAGTCTTTCTTTTTTGAAGATCAAAATTTTGTTCATTACTAGTTTCACAAAGATAGTCAAGCCATTACATGCAATATTGAAACAAGATGCAAAGGTGGAATGGAATTCTGAAGAAAAACATGAATTTTATGAAATAAAGAGGGCCATAGTTTCTACTCCTATGTTGGAAAGTGCAAATTATACAAATCCGTTTTATATATATTCATTTGCATTAGTTCATTCATGTGCCAGCATGTTGACACAAAGGTTAGACCAAGGAAATGAGCATCCTATACCATTCATGAGTGTTCATTTACAGGATGTTGAACTAAAATATCTTCATGTAGAAAAATAGGCTTATGCACTAGTTCATGGAGTGAAGAAATTTAGGCATTATATTTTAAAGAATAAAGTTTTTACAATTGTGCTTGATCTTGCAGTGAAACTCCTATTAATGCAAAGTGAGTTAGGTGAGCGAAGGTGTAAAGAGAGAAACTCTTTAATTCCAAACAAACTTATAATTCCTTTAACAAGTTCATTTCCATTCCATAAAATATCGTAACTCCATTCATTAACATTATTTAATCCATAAGATTCCAAATATCGACTTAAAGTCTACAACAAGATTCATAATACTTCCAATTACATTCATAAACGTGTCATCTTACATGACATCAATAATACAAAAATATTGTAAATAAAATTTACAATTCAAGATTTAGGCATTTTGTCACCTTAAGTTCGACAATAATCATACAATAATGAAATATAATAGATATAAGAAGAAATCTTCATTTGATCTTCATTCCAATAGCTTATCTTCAAACATGAAGATGAGAACAAGGCTCAAGCACTTTTTCTGCCCAACCTTGAAGCTTACGCTTCCCCAAAATTCCTTATCGATTCAAAGAATACCTAACCCTACATGAATCACTTAGCAAAAAGAAGTCAACAAGTAGGATGGAATCTGATGCATGCCTAGTATAACGAGTAAATCCACAAGCATTTTCATTTTTCTAATTCCTTTAAGAAACAAGCAAGTTCGATACTAGGATATGGTAGAGAGTTATATATGTTCCATCTATTTCAATGGTCCTTAAGTTACTTGGCCAAGTAAAATGTCATGCATGACAAATAATATTAGTTTTGGAAAAGAAAAACTATGCTCTCTATAAACCCATATTCATCATCCCGGAAGGTAAATTTCCAAACACATGACATGCACATTCAATTATCAAGCATGCATGGTTCCATTCAAATAAGTAAATTATCTTTCCCAACACATGTCATGTGCATTCCATTATCAAGCATACATGGTTCCATTCAAAATAAATAAATAATCTTACAATTTTACATCGTAAATATTCTAACCAGTTGGGAAGGGATTTGGCAGGGAGAAGTTTTATTATATATCTTTTCTTCTTTTTCATAATTGTAAACATGTAGCTTTTTCATTGCAAAGAAATCCAAGGGAGGGGAACACTCAAGGTCAGGAAGACTCCAGTTTGTTGGAGAAAGTAGGTGGTGAAAATCAAGAGGACACTAGGTTTGAATTCATGCAGATGGAGGAGTAAAGGGAATTGTTTTATTATTTGCAGGTTATGTTCATGCAGATTATGTAATTAGTGTATAGGTTTATAATTCTAGGCAGATAATTTGGTATGGGTGTATGACTGTAAAAATTCAACATTTTGTAATCAGAAGAATTACTTTTTTGGGCCAAAACCGAAATCTCACTGGCTCTTTCCTGCTGGTATGCCCTTTGAGCCGGTAAAATGTACATTATATTACAAATAATAAATATATATAGTGGCTTGCCACTTTTGCTTAAAAAAAAAAAACATTATGTTCATATTTCAAATAAATAAAAGGTGTATCTCAAGTATGTAACTAAGTACATATATAACCAAAATAAATGAGCACACATTATTTCGATTCATTTACTCAAGAAATTCATTTACAATTCAATATAATCCCCTTCTAATTTGTTTAATTTTCAAAGTAATTATATTTTTAATTTCACTTTCTTTGTTTTTTGTTTTTCATATTTCCTTTTAAAATAATATCCTTGGAAAAACATAAAAACCTCATATTTAATTATGTTTCATAGCAATTTAAAATCATTCCAAGATAATTATCATAGTTCACTTAACTTTTCAAGAATATTTAAATACACAGAATTATTTTTAACTTATCATCTTAAAATTTTATCTCTCTGACAGTTTTGATTTTTTCAGAAACATTTCTAAATCTAAATAAAATATATATTTTTTTGAAGAATCTTATATTTTATTGAATAGATCTAAAACATATTGTTTTATGTTCGTATTCTTTTATATACTAAAACATAATTTCCTAACAAAGAAATCTACTGTCTTTATATAGTTTTTTATTTCAAGCTTGTTCTTTATCTACATTAAAAATGTAGTCTGGTGTTTTAACTTTCTTCTAAATTTGATAAGATGGTGATATGTTTTCATTTGATAAATTTATTAATAAAAGAAAATGGTTAAATTAAATATACTAAGATTGAGAATTTGGTAAATATGTTTCCATTGAATCTACCTGATAATTTTTTGTTGCTCTATGTCTTCTAGATCTAGCAATGATTATTTGTTCCTCTGTCAATCTCTTATTGTTCCTTCTTTCTCTCTACCCTCTATCTACTCTTTGTTCTCTCCTCTCCCTCTCTTCCTGCACGCACTTTCTAAATCCTCTCTTTTTGTCCAAGCCTTCACCTCTTCACTCGCGTATTAGGGAGAGCATGTTTTTGTCCTCTGTCCTCCCATCCACACTCCTAGCCGCATCCCTTCCTGCTCTACTTGTGAGTGGAGGCACATTTCTATTCACAAATCCTCCTTTCTATCTGCCACACCTCCTTTTGTCTTCTCCCACGCCTTCCATACTTCCTTCAAACTGCGCCTTCACCTTCCTTCCCACTTGTTGTGCACTTCACTTCCCTTCACCTGCGCATGGGAGTTATATTTCTACTATGTATTACCTCCTTTGTGTTAGAGTAATAAGTTATATACTTAATTAATTATATCATACTGGTTAATTAATTAAGTCACTTATTCCTCTAGTTGCTTAAGCTAAACTTAGGCACATTAATAATTGATTAATTATTAAGTGTGCACACTAGAGTTTCATTTAGGGTTTCCCTTTTAGGGTTTCTTGATCTCCTTCATAAGGATTGATCTCTTTGTAATATTTGAGATTCTGATAATGCATTTTACACTTTGAGGTTTACAGAACATCTTTTTGGTTTTGCATGTCTTTTGCATGTGATAGGTGATTGCATGCAGGTGATCTTGGATTCTAATATGGTATCAGAGCTCCAGACCTACCGCTGCCTATTCGTGATCTGAAGATATGGCTTCTTAGTGAGTTTCAAATGCAAGGGTTTTCACATGCATCTTTTTTGCAAGATCTGGGGGTAGCCAATTTTTCGAAAAACTATGGGCTCAAACAGACGTCACCATCGCGTTCGCAGTGTCTCAAAACCCTAGGAACACTTATCGTTTGGTTGATTTTGGTGAAATTGGTCTGGGAGGCAAAAAAAAATTACCAGGGAGGCTGTACGGCCTCCCCAACACACATTCCGAGGTGGTTTTTTGTACGAAAATAAATAAAAAATTAAAAAAATGCCATGTTTTTGGATTTCACATGGCGCTCCCATCACAGACAAGATCTGCCATTGGGTGGCCACCGGCCCACCGCTGCCTTCGGTGGCTCCCCCTCCAGCTTTGCCGCCTCCCCAACAGTCCCCGCGGGCTCATTCTGGACCCGCCCCAGTCACATGGACGACCGGGGGCCTATGCCAGCCCCTGAGGGCTCCAACGTCGGCCGCAAGTCCTATGGGGGACCAGATCCCTCGCACCCAGCCCCTGGCCCACTGCAACCCTTGCCCACGGTCATATGGCAACCAAGGGCTCCGCCAAATTTTTTATGCAGGGAGCCAAATTTTTGCGGCAACAGCCTCCAGGCCATCAATTTTATACTCGTGAACTGCTGATGTCAGTGTTCGTACGGCGGTGTTTGTCCCCTCCTAACCCTAGTTTTCTCTAAAGAAGCAGTTTTTTTCCTTTTTGCATAACTTGGGCATACGGTATCGAAATCAGGCAAACGAGATATCATCGGAAAGCTGGTTCCGAGTACTTTCATTTGATGTAGTTTTTTTTTTACAATATTTTCCTATTTTACTGAATTTATTGCTGGTTGAAGTCAGATGTACTTTTTATGCTTCCGAGCTCATAACTCTTGCCACGATCTCCAATTTTCGCTATCTTTGCGGCGTTGGAAAGGTATTAAGGAGCTTTATGTTGCTATCCATGCACTTTTTTCTATATCTATCCCAAGTTTTTTGTTAATCCAGATTTGGCCCGATGGGTGTTTTTGAGATTACCTGGATATTTTGGCAGTTGGGAGAGTGTCTCTTGCATCTTTGCACTTCATTTTTAGTGATACATCATTTAATAATCGATTGTTGCTTCATAAGATTCCAGCATTGTTCACATTTGGAGGTTTTGAGTGTTCCGTGGCATCGGGTCTGCTATTGCATCATTATGATTCCGATATGGTTTCTTGTAGACAGAAGTATCTTTCCTTGCTTTCCAAATTGCGGTTCCAGTGTTACTCTACAGTGTTCTTCCAGTGCTTCTTTGCAGCATGTCATATCATTGTAGGGGGGTTTTGTCCCACTGAGTTTTCCTCCTCTACCTCTTTCTTGCATTTGTAAATGGGTACCTAATCAAGCCTAGTTGTCGGGACCCATCTTTGCTTGCATGCATCTTATTCTAGTGTTTTAGCTTCTTCCTAAGTTCATCTTAAGGGGGGGTGTTAGAGTAATAAGTTATATACTTAATTAATTATATCATATTGGTTAATTAATTAAGTCACTTATTCCTCTAGTTGCTTAAGCTAAACTTAGGCACATTAATAATTGATTAATTATTAAGTGTGCACACTAGGGTTTCATTTAGGGTTTCCCTTTTAGGGTTTCTTGATCTCCTTCGTAAGGATTGATCTCTTTGTAATATTTGAGATTCTAATAATGCATTTTACACTTTGAGGTTTACAGAACATCTTGATGGTTTTGCATGTCTTTTGCATGTGACAGGTGATTGCATGCAGGTGATCTTGGATTCTAACACTTTGGTTGTGCCTTCTACTCCCTTCTACTCGCGTATCAGGGAGAGCATGTTTCCTGTTCTTTCTTTTTATTCTTTTTTTTTCTTCTGCTCCACATGCGCATGGGTTATGGAGATACCCAAACAAAACAAAACAACCTCCTTTTCCAATAACGGATTTTCTCCTATATGTGCATGTCCTCTGAGATATTTTCTTCTTCCCAATTTTTCTCCCTTTCCCCAAAACGGATTTTTCTTTCTTTATTTTCTTCATGTAAATGGTGGAGTCTTCAATAAATTCGATCCACAATTTATGCCAAATTTCCAGCAGTGATGGCCATAACTCAGAGTTCTATCTCTTCATTTGCATGCAAAATTGATTGAAAGGTAATTGTTTTCAAATTGTTTACTACTGTTTTCAATTCATTTTAAATTTAAAACGTATTTCATTTATTTCATATTCTTATTAAATAACATAATTTAATATATATTCATTTAAACATATATATAATGCTACTTTCATTTTAAAATATGTTTTTCCACATAATAATATAATATACTCAAATTGAGGAATTCTTTTGGAAAATAAATCAATCTTTCCATTCAAAACAAACATATTCATTTTCACATATATTTGAGCAATGAGATAAAGTTATTTAAAAATTTCCAAATAATTCTCATCACAAAAACACATTAATAATAACTAAGTGGTGTGTGAGATTCCATCATCCTTATTAACGTCTAATGGCTAAAACGACTCTACCTGAACAATGTTCTCGCCTTCATTCTCGTTCACCTGTTCCTAAGTTCACTCGCACTCAAATTCTCATTAGCAATGACAATCCCCGAATTTCATAATAATGAATTTCAAATCATTTCACTTGCATTTAAATTTAAATTTCAATTTTTAATTTCAAATTTCAATAATCTTCTCACATAAACATGCAAATCTCAAGATTTATATTTGTAATTAAATAATTGATAAAAATTAGTACGTGACATCCTTCCCCTCTTGGAAGAGACATCGTCTCAATGTCTTATTATTCAATCAATAAGCATAGTATCTCAATCAGTAAAACATAGTATTTGCTTAATGCATGAGATACTTGATACTCATTCAAGTTTAATTCCTACTTATAGGTGTTAAAGAGTAATCTAGTACGTAACCCAACTTAATAGGTTTTAGTCTCATCATAAGATCTCTCTCTTTATTGAATGAACTTCTTGTCCCAATTAGGTTATTTTTAACCCAAGGTTTCATTCAAGAGTAAGGTAGTGATTAAGTGATTTAATCATTCTCATTAAGAGATTTTGGTGTGGTTCATATAATGTCACATCTTACTTTATTTTTCACTCCATTTCTATGGCTTAAATAGCTAACCTTTTTTTTGTCCATAGTTTTCTTAGCATAGTAAGCTTCAGTGTCAAGTCGTTTCATGACATGGATATATTTCATATAGAAATAACATCATTATTTGAATTCTCTATATAAAGTATATAGGAGTATAGAGACACTTTCTTCCAATCACGAGTCTCTTAGATCTTTCCTTCTTAATCCTATACACAATGATCTTCCTTATCATGATAAAGTTATTTGCCTATCCTTTTCTAAGGCATTTATAATAATATGCTTTGATCTTTATATTAGATAATCATAAGGTATAAAGGTCATATTTCTTAACCTTTCCATTTGTCCTTTTTCCCTTGTGGTCATTAAATGTATGACTTAATTGTCCTTATGACTTGCAAAGAATTCATAACCAAGTTTTTGCAGGGTGGGGTACTTAGTTGGAGTCAATCTACTCTCTTCCTCCCCCCCTTAGTGTTTCCACAACTTTCGTTCTTCTTACGTTTAACTTCTAGCAATTTAATTGCTTCTTTGGAAAGTGTTTGTCATTCCTTCTTGTTGACTTCTCATTTCCTTCCCTTACCTCATGGAATAACTTAAATACACTTTTCTCAAAGTTATATTTTTCATTTCTTTTTTTAATCTCATGGATTCAGCATATTGGATCATTCAGTAGGAGATCCAATGAATAATTAGCAACTTTTAATATTTTAAGAAGAATAAATAATACTCCATCTTCTTTCTAATATCATTTTTAATGGAGGAATATCCATGCTCACAAACCTCTTTTTTCGATGTACTTCTCAACTCAGAGTGTTGCTTTCCTTGCAACTTCTAGTGTCCTGACACATAGAGCCATGTTGCATTCCTTTTCCCTTTTGGAACCATTATTCATAAGTTGTTTGATTCCAAAAACTTCATAACCTCATTGATTTTGGTTGGAGGAACCTTGCTCATGTCATTGATTGTTTCCTCTGACCGTTCTAGTCTTTCTCAATTCCTCGGTACTAACTCTTTTCCAACAAGATCTTTATCTTAACACAAGAGTTTAAGTCATGAGTTCCCCAACCCTTGAGGATACTTCCTTCGTTCATATCCTACTTTGAACAATCTAATTTATGTTGACTTTGCATACATAGATTCATAGTATTTACACTAATCCAAGAGTTCCTGACTCTGTTACAATTGTAGGTTGCTACAATTCAATTTATCTCATTCCTACTCATTCTCTTTTTATTAGAGTCATGTATGTATAGGTTATTCTTCCTAACCTTCCTACATAACAACCTGATTGCATAATCTTCCACAATCCTAGGTTTTATCATAAATTGTTGATTTAGGAATTCTGATTCCAGGGACAAATTTTTAACTAGCCCCAATTTACACAAGTTACTCAGGATTACATCTTCCTTTTCACTTCCTTAAATTATTTTCTCTTTCCGTTATGGAACAAGAACTTTTCAACCTTTATCTTTTGTTAAGGTTTATGCATTATTGCATAATGAGCTCATAGTTTTAAGGGCAGAACTTGGTAGCTCTGATACCAAATATAAAGAATGAAACTCTTTAATTCCAAACAAACTTATAATTCCTTTAACAAGTTTATTTCCATTCCATAAAATATCATAACTTCATTCATTAACATTGTTTCATCTACAAGATTCCAAATATCGACTTAAAGTCTACAATAAGATTCATAATACTTCCAATTACATTCATAAACGTGTCATCTTACACGACATCAATAATACAAAAAAATTGTAAATGAAATTTACAATTCAAGACTTAGGCATTTTTTCGCCTTAAGTTCAAACATAATCATACAATAATGAAATATAATAGATATAAGAAGAAATATTCATTTGATCTTCATTCCAATAGCTTATCTTCAAACATGAAGATGAGAACAAGGTTCAGGCACTTTTTCCGTCCAACCTCAAAGATTACGCTTCCCCGAAATTCCTTAGTCATTCAGAGAATACTTGACCCTGCACGAATCGCTTAGCTAAAAGAAGTCGACAAGTAGGATGGAATCTTATGCGTGCCTAGTATAACTAGTAAGTCCACAAGCATTTTCATTTTTCTAATTCCTTTAAGAAACAAGCAAGTTTGATACTAGGATATGGTAGAGAGTTATATATATTACATCTATTTCAATGGTCCTTAAGTTACCTGGCCAAGTAAAATGTCATGCACAAAAAATAATAGTAGTTTTGGAAAAGCAAAACTACGCTCTCTATAAACCCATATTCGGCATCCATCCCAGAAGGTAACTTTCCAAACACATGACATGCACATTCAATTATCATGCATGCATGGTTCCATTCAAATAAGTAAATTATATCTCCCAACACATGTCATGCGCATTCCATTATCAAGCATACATGGTTTCATTCAAAATAAATAAATTTTCTTACAAATTTATATCGTAAATAGCATTATGTTCATATTCGAAATAAATAAAAGGTGTATCTCAAGTATGTAACTAAGTCCATATATAACCAGAATAAATGAGCACACATTCTTTTGGTTCATTTACTCAAGAAATTCCCCTTCTAATTCGTTTCATTTTAAAAAGTAATTATATTTTTAATTTCACCTTCTTTCTTTTCTATTTTTCATATTTCCTTTTAAAATAATATCTTTGCAAAAAAAAAAAAAACCTCATATTTAATTATGTTTCGCTTAACTTTTCAAGCATATTTAAATATACAGAATTATTTTTAACGTATCATCTTAAAATTTTATCTCTCTGACAATTTTGATTTTTCAAAAACATTTCTAAATCTAAATAAAATATAAGTTTTTCTGAAGAATCTTATATTTTATTGAATAGATCTAAAACATACTGTTTTATGTTCGTATTCTTTTATATACTAAAACATAATTTTGTAACAAAGAAATCTATTGTCTTTATATAGTTTTTTGTTTCAAGCTTGTTCTTTATCTACATTAAAAATACAATTTGGTGTTTTAAGTTTCTTCTAAATTTGATAAGATAGTGATATGTTTTCATTTGATAAATTTATTAATAAAAGAAAATGGTTAAATTAAATATTCTAAGATTGAGAATTTGGTAAATATGCTTCCATTGAATCTACCTGACAATTTTTTGTTGCTCTATGTCTTCTAGATCTAGAAATGATTATTTGTTCCTCTATCAATTTCTTGTTGTTCCTTCTTTCTCTCTGCCCTCTGTCTACTTTTTGTTCTCTCCTCTCCCTCTCTTCCTATGCGCACTTTCTAAATTCTCTTCTCGTATTTTATTTCTGTTCTAAATTCTCTTTATGTCTAAGACTTCACCTCTTGACTTGTGTATCAAGGAGAGCATGTTTCTGTCCTCTATCCTCCCATCCACACTCTTGGCTATGTCCCTTCCTACTCTTCTTGTGAGTGGAGGAAGATTTATGTTCACAAATCCTCCTTTCTATCTGCCATGCCTCCTTCTGTCTTCTCCCACGCCTTCTATAATTCCTTCCTCCCATGCCTTCCTTACTTCCTTCAAACTGTGCCTTCACCTTCCTTCCCACTTGCTACGCACTTCACTTCCCTTCACCTACGCATGTGAGTTATCTTTCTCCTGTGTATTACCTCCTCTGGTCGTGCCTTCTACTCCCTTCTACTCGCGTATCAGGGAGAGCATGTTTCTTGTTCTTTCTTTTTACTATTTTTTTTTCCCTCTCCTCCACATGTGCATGGGTTATGGAGATACCCAAACAAAACAAAACAACCTCCTTTTCCAATAATGGATTTTCTCCTATTTGCGCATGTCCTTTGAGATATTTTCTTCTTCCCAATTTTTCTCCCTCTCCCCAAAACGGATTTTTCTTTCATTATTTTCTTCATGCAAATGGTGGAGTCTTCAATAAATTCGATCCACAATTTATGCCAAATTTCCAGTAGTCATGGCCATAACTCAAAGTTCTATCTCTTCGTTTGCATGCAAAATTGATTGAAAGGTAATTGTTTTCAAATTGTTTACTATTGTTTTCAATTCATTTTAAATTTAAAACATATTTCATTTATTTCATATTCTTATTAAATAGCATAATTTAATATATATTCATTTTAACATATATATATTGCTAATTTCATTTTAAAATATGTTTTTCCACATAATAATATAATATACTCAAATTGAGGAATTCTTTTGGAAAATAAATCAATCTTTCCATTCAAAACAAACATATTCATTTTCACATATATTTGAGCAATGAGATAAAGTTATTTAAAAATTTCCAAATAATTCTCATCACGAAAACACATTAATAATAACTAATTGGTGTGTGAGATTCCATCATCTTTATTAACGTCTAATGGCTAAAATGACTCTACCTGAACAATGTTCTCGTCTTCATTCTCATTCACCCGTTCCTTCGTTCACTTGCACTCAAATTCTCATCAGCGATGACAATCCCTGAATTTCATAATAATGAATTTCAAATCATTTCACTTTGCATTTAAATTTCAATTTCAATTTCAAATTTCAATAATCATCAATTTCAATAATCTTCTCACATAAACATGCAAATCTCAAGATTTATATTTGCAATTAAATAATTGATAAAAATCAATACGTGACATCCTTCCCCTCTTAGAAGAGACATCATCTTGATGTATTATTATTCAATCAATAAGTATAGTATCTTAATTAGTAAAACATAGTATCTCAATCAATAAAACATAGTATCTCAATCATAATGATATAATAACTAACATCATAGTTCTCAAAACATAAGCATAAGAAATTCATAGTAGCATCCACTCTATCCAAGTTCACAACATGTGAATCAAAAATTAGAGTATCAAGTATCTCATGCATTAAGTAAATACTACTCTAAGAAAGAAAATGAGGAAAATGGTGGTCAATCATCTCAAAATCCTCCCAAGTAGCACTATCCTCAATATACTGGTCCCACTAGACCTTGTACTAAGTACTATCTCTTGCTTCAAGTTTCCTTACTATCACATAGGGAAATCTCGTATGCTTCACACATACTTACTCTCCCAAAGAGCTTTATTCCATAAATACATCCAAAAAGGGTATCCAAAAATGCAAAAACATCTACAAAAAGCTAAATGCAAGTAAGATATTTTTGGGTGATGTAGGATTGCCTTTACACCACTGGATGCTCCTGCATCACATATCTTGTGATCTAGATTGATGTTGTGGTGGCTACTACTTAGGGGGAGTACTTAGATGTTCAAAAATGTGGTTTAGAGCTTGTGTGGAGGAAGATAATATGTGCCTTTTTCAATGATCTCAAAGGGGGAGAAGAGTCATGTAAAAAATTGTGAAAGAGTTAAGGAGAAAAAGTGTCAAAATCTAAGGGGGAGAAAGTGCTAAGAGAAAGTATCATTGATGGTGTTTGTTCACATCATGTGTTTCCATCAATTCCAAAGGGAGATATTCTTGGATATTGTCGATATCTGGTTTTCATTGATGTCGACACTATTGGCATTAATGTCTTTAAGGTTGTAAATGTCGAGGATATTGAGAAAATTGTAATAAAATAAGTTGAAGATTGTCAGTGATGTAGTGAAGTTCGGTATGATGCCTAGTTTAGTATATTTATGTTGAGAAGTTATAGATTAAAGGGTTTTTTGTCAAGTATATCTAGTTTATCCACTCGAAATTTTAGAGGTTCGCATGAAGATTTGATCAAGTTATGAGTATCAGTGTACTGACAATTGTTTTGTTGCTTTATTTGGTGTTCTTGAAAGAAGATGATGTGATTTTGGTAATCTGAGTTGATGCGGATTTTTCTATGGCGATTGATGATGCTTGTAGATGTTTCTAGATTATTCTCTATCTATTTTGTTGGTTCAGATTGATTGTTGTGGTCATGATTTTTGATTTTTTATTGTGAGTTCATGTTTTTCATGTTCATGGCCAACAAGGTGATTGTAGCGTGTTGTGGATCTTCAAGGCTAATTTTTTAGAGTGTTTCATGTTTGAGAAATGTTGTTTTGGGTCCCTACTATGTTTTAGCTAACATTGGTTGATTCACATTGATAATTGTTTATTGATTTGGGCCAACAGTTTGTACACATTTTATATTTTGTTGGGCCAACATGTAGTTGATGTTATCCCTAGTTGTGGATATATATGATTGATTGTTTATACCATTTGAATATGCAAGGTGTGTGAAGTGTGGATATTGTGTGCGAATGAAGTTTAGATCTTTTGAAGGAAGAAGTAAAATGTGAAGAAGGATGAGCAAAAGAAAGTGTTCATGTGCTTAACTGGAACTGTCATTAGGCATTAGCAGATGTTATTCTCTTAGTTTAAGATATGTCGGATGTAATCCAAATGTGACTATAGGATAGTGTGTCTTCCTTTGGGCAGTAATCCTTTTTGTATTTGAGCAGTGAGCTCTAGGAAATGTGCCTGAATGCATGTGCATTCCCTATTTACAATACTTTTAACATAGTACAAACTTGTGGAATAACCCTCCACCATGGTTTTTCCCCTAATAGGGTTTCCACATAAAAAGCTTGGTGTTATGTGTGTTTCTGATGTGATGATGGTTTATGCTTTCATGTTTATTTATCAAATCTGAGAATAAGTTTAATAAGTATAATTTTTTGTGACAACTAATTCACCCCCCCTCTCAGTTGTTTGCCCTTGTGTATCCAATAGTGTTTACTAGTAAAAGTAGCCTTAACAGGTTGAATAGATAAATGGGTGATGATCCTGAGTGAATTTGATATAGAATGAATAGACATGAGAGTTGTAAAGGGAAAAGTCATAGTAGACCAATTGGCTGAAGCACCCATATATGATCATAAACCTCTCATAGTGGATTTTCTAGATGAGAGCATCTTGATGATAGAACATACAGGCTAGCATACTCTATACTTTGATGGGTCCCATACTCAACATGGTTCGGGAGCAGGTATTTTATTTCTCACACCATAGGGAGATAGTATACCCAAATCCTACAAGATTGAATTCCCATGTACAAACAACATATCAGAATATGAAGCTCTTATCACAGGGCTCAAAATGGAAATCAAATGGATAATAAAAGAGCTACATGTCTTTGGAGACTCCCAACTAGTAATCAGATAGGTGAATGATGACTACCAAAAAAAGATGACAAATTTCTACCATGTAAAATGATGGTGGATAGCTTCAAGGAGTAATTCGTCAAAATAACTTTTGAACAATTTCCTCGGGTTAATAATAGATCTACTAATGCAATGGCCATAATAGGCTCATTGCTAGATATTCCTCAGAGTGTACCTTAATATGAATTCCTCATGGAGCTACTACTAGTGTCAGAATTCAACATCCCAAAATCAAAAATGGTATGTGTTGTTGTTGATCCTAACTCCCCATGGTACCAAGATACTTTTGACTATATCCAAAATGGTATCATACCACTTGACTTAATGACTACTCAGAAGAAAACCTTCACCCATAGAACCTCCCATTTTAAGATCTTAGGAGAAACCCTATATTGTCGTAGCCTAGATGGTATGTTACTTCGTGCCTTAATGCAAAAGAAGTACAAACAACCTTATAAGAGGTCTCGTGAAGGAATTTGTGGATCCCACTCTAGTGGACCTAACCTAGTCCAAAAGCTAATCAGAGCAGGATACTATTGGACTTCCATGGAGCAAGACTAAATTCAACATTAGAAGGTGTCGACAATGTTAGCAACATAGTGATCTAGTTTAGTAGATTAAGGGAAGGATGCGTAGTATTAACATGTGTGAGTGGGAGGATGTGTGAGTGAGCGAGCGGGAAAATTAGAATTTCAAATCCTTGAACAATGGTGCAGGGCGTGGAAGTGCAAACTCAGAGGAATCACAGGGGGAATCAAAGAAAGATTCGACTGGAAAGCAAGGTAAGGAAGATAAGACTATTCTTGATCCCGACGAAAACATCCTGGTGGACCCGGGAGGGAAATCTGCTCATTCTAAAATTCCTCCTCGAATACTAAATGACTTCAGTTTGATAATACTAAAAATGCGGTGGAGGCAGCTAGAGGGGAAGGAGCCAAACCTAAATAGTGGTCATCTATTTTTGGGGTTAAACCAAATGGAAAATCGGCTTTCCATCCTGTGTGCAATATATCTGAACCAACAAAGGGTAATTTTTCTATTTCTATCTTGGATCCGGTCATTGATCATAATATCTCACTAATGGATAGTGTGCTAGTTGGTAAATTTATGGGGCCTAGACCCAATATTGAGGTTGTAAGGATGTTTGTTAAGAAAAAATGGAGAACTAATGGCCAAGTTCTCGTCTTAGCCCTACCTAAGGGTTATTTTTCTTTTGAGTTCTCTTGTAAGGAGGACATTCAGGCTGTGAGGAGTGGAGGTCCTTGGATCATTGGTAAGTCCTCCTTAGCCCTTAAGAAGTGGTCCACTAATCTCGATCTTTCTGACTATTTTTGAAATTGTCTATGTATGGGTGAGACTTCATGGGCTTCCTATGGAATACTGGAACATGGATTTTTTAGTGGTTTAGCTAGCTCTTTTGGTGAGCTCCTATCCATTGACCCGATGACGATAACCAGAAGATGATTGGTGTTTGCTAGAATATGTGTGGGTGTTTCCCAGCATGCGGATCTACCATCGACTATTGAATTCCAATCTAATTTGGGTACCTAGGTTCAAGCTACTGAGTTTGAAATGATAACTTTTGCATGATTCAAGTGTAGCAAATCAAGTCATTTGATAAAGAATTGCTCGCTTAATTCCAGCAAGACAAAGGATAAGACCCAACCTAAATCAAAGCCGGTATGGAAAAAGAAGAGTGAAGGGAAAGAGAAAAAAATTAAAGAAAAGCAGCTTGAAGAGAATGAAAGTAGTAAGAGGATGGTGGTTGATATTATCTCCAAGAACAAAGAGGTGGAAGGGAATCATGTTGGTTTGGATTATAGTATGGTGGAAACCCATTAGCAAGAAGTGGAAGATGAAGAGAAGAAAAATATTGATGGATTCCTACAGAATGGAGAGGGAGACCTGGATTGTTTGACATCTCGAGATAGTAATCATGAGAAAATTGGCCCGGGGAAGGAATTTGTTGAGTTTGGTCTTTATGAAATCCATTCAAAGGGTTTTAATATGCCGATCGTTGATGGAAATTTAAAGCTGGAAATTGGGATCCCTATTTTATCTTCGGTCTCTAGTGGAAGGGAAGATTTTGCTCTGATTCCTAAGTTTGTTGATTCATTGGAGAAGTTGTTTGAATATTTTGTGGATTCGAGCCAGAATGTAGAGAGAAGAAATGTGAACCTTTCTCAAAATAGCAATGGTATGATGGATACTCTTACCTTGGACCAGAGAGGGTTTTATGTGAAAGAGTGGGAGTCTGGGAAGGAAGAGGAGAGTCAAGAAGAGACTGATAGAGAGAATTTAAGCTCTAATAACAAGAGGAGGAACAAGAAAAATCCTCATTTGTGTACTCTGAAAGGGATCTCAATGAGAACTAGGGAAAAAGCAAATTGTGGAGCCACAAAGAATAGTCAAGGGAGAAGATCTGCTCGGTGGCACAGGGAGAATGATATTATACAGTACATTGTAGATGGTTATCAGAAGACCATTCCTGAAATTTGCAATCTCACTCCAAGTAAGAAATGAAGATCATGTCATGGAATATTAGGGGGATGAATAGCCTCCATAAGAGGGATGTGGTGTATAATTTTGTTAGAGATCATAAACCTGATATTTTATTGGTTCAGGAATCTAAAATGCCTAAAGAAAAAGTGGAAAAGATTAAGTTATTTAAATTATATGGGGTTCAGGGGAATAATTCAGAAGGAGCCTCTGGTGGTGTTGCCACTTTTTGGAATCTTAATTTTTTCATAGTTGAACCGTTGTTTGAAAATGCTAACCATGTGGCCACCAAATTTACTCATATCAGAGACAATTTCAGCTGGATCATGTTAACATCTATGCCCTTAATGGAAAGGGGGATAGAAATATTTTTTGGTGAAACTTGGCTGCCTTTCATTGTAAATACATTAATGAGACTTGGGTGGTTATGGGAGATTGCAATACTCCACTTCAGGATAATGAAAAGTTAGGAGGATCCCAAATCAATATGGAAATCAAAATGGACCTTTTGGATTTCATCAACAATCAAGCTCTGATAGATGTAGAGTTGCAAGGAGCTTCCTTTACTTGGTCTAGTCATAGAGTGGGTAAGGAGTTGATTCAAGTTAGATTAGACAGAACCTTACTTTCTGATCAATGGTTTCTTAAGTATTTGTGTTCTTTGAAATCCCTTTCGAGGGTGGGTTCTAATCATTTTCCTATTATCTTTGTGGTGGATCCTATTGTGGCTAAAAGAAATATCCCTTTTAGATTTGAACGTATGTGGTTGCACCACCCTAAGCTTCGTGATGAGGTCAAAAAATGGTGGAACATTTTTGTTTCAGAGATTGTTATGTTTAGGGTGGCTAAAAAAGTAAGAGAAGTCAAAATTAGGGTTAGAGAGTGAAATCAAGATTCTTTTGGAGATATATTCAGAAGAAAAGATGAGCTAAAGTCATATCTAAAGGAGATCCGGGAGAAGATCCAACAAGAGGGATGCAATATGGAGACTAGAAAGAAATAAAATGGGCTTCTTGTGGAGATGCATGACATCATTTGTAAAGATGAAGACTTTTGGAGACAAATATCTAGGGTTCAATGGCTCTCAGCTGGGGATAAAAATACAAGATATTTCCATATATCTTCCCTTAAACATCGTGCTACGAATAGGATAACTTATATTGAGGAAAATGGTGTTTATTCTGAGAAGGAAGAGGACATCAGGAGACTAGTCGTTGAGTATTTTAGCAATCTCCTTTCGGCTAATAATGGGGTTAATCAAAATCTACAGGACTCTCGTTCAGCGACTATCCCCAGTTTGGTTAAGGAGGAGGACAACAAAATTCTCTTTTTCATCCCGTCAAAGGAAGAAATTAAAAAAGATACCTTTTACTTTTGAAGGTAATAAATCCCCTGGACCTAATGGCTTTCTGACGTTATTTTTTCAATGGTTTTAGGAGATTGTTGAAGAGGATGTGGTGAATGTAGTTAAGGAATTCTTTGGATCAAGAAGCATTCTGAAGGAACTCAATGCTACCTTCCTGGTTTTGATTCCTAAACATCCTAGGGCTACGGATTTTGAAGCTTTTAGGCCCATAAGCCTTTGTAATTCTTTCTATAAAATTATTTCTAAAGTCTTGACTTCCATACTTTTAACTATCCTGCCTTCCTTAATTTCCCCTCAATAAAATGGCTTTGTTCCCGGAAGCCAAATTTTGGATTCGATTATAACGGTGCATGAAAATATTTATTCGCTCTCTGTTTCTAAGACTGAAGGCTTTCTCTTGAAGCTTGATATTTGCAAAGCCTATGACCAGGTGGATTGGGAGTTTTTATTCAAGATTATGAAGGCATTTGGTTTTAGCACAAGATTCATTCAATGGTTTTCCAACTCATCTCTTCCACTACTATCACCATTTTGGTCAATGGGTCCCCCTTCACATTTTTTTAAGAATTCTAGAGGTTTAAGACAAGGTGACCCCATTTCCCATATTATGTTTACTTTAATGGGTGAATGCCTCTAGAGGAACCTGAATAGACTGGTTTTTCAAGGAGCCCTGATGGGTTTACGCCCTTCATCTTGCAACCTTGTTTTCTCTCATCAACATTTTATTGATGATACCATTTTGATGGGTAGATCAACTATGGCTGAAGATAGAACTTTTAAGACAGTTTTGGACAACTATGAAGGGGCTTCTGGTCAAAAGATTAATATTCAAAAAATTTATCTTTTTTTCTTCAATACTCCAGTTAGAAGAAAAAACAAGATAGAAAGCATTTTTGGCTGCAGAGTGGATGTTCTTCCTTCAATATATTTGGGATTTCCCTTGGGCCTTATGCCATCTGACTCTTTTTGGAATTCCTTGGTGAATAGATTCAATAAAAATTTGGTAGGATGGAAAGGAGCTCTTCTCAGTCAAGCTGGTAAGATTCAACTCCTCAAGGCCAATCTTCAGAACCTTCCAATCTATGCTCTTAGTCTTTTTAATATTCCTCTTAAATTTGTGGAAGCTATTGAAAAAATCCAAAAAAAATTTCTCTGGTCTGAAGTTGAAGAAAGGCGGCATATGCCCCTCATTGAATGGGACCCGGTTTGTAGACCAAAGAAGTTAGGGGGATTGGAACTATGAGTAAAGCTCTCCTTACTAAATAGATTTGGAGAATTTTCTCCTCAATTAAAGAATGGAAGAAAATATTAAAAAGAAAATATTTGGCCAACATTGGCTCTCTAAATTCTCTGCTGGAATCTCAGAGTCTACCCTGTGGATCGACTCTTTGGAATGATATCTTGAAGGGGAGTAAAACCCTTCACTTGGGATTGGGATGGAGCATAAAAAATGGGAATCTTGTGAGGTTTTGGGAGGATAGATGGATTTTGAAGGAACCTTTGATTTCTTTTGACAGTTTAAAACAATGGATGGACATCTGCAAGGCTACTTTTGGAATCCTTGTTAAAGATTACTGGAGGAATGGGTGTTGGGTGAATCTTTTCTAGATCAATACGTATCTTGCCCCTATCTAGTCTTCCCTTATGGCTTTTAGAATGGACTTGAACAATCAGGAGGACATCTTGGTTTGGATGGATAGTTCGTTGGGAAACTACTCTGTTTCGTCTGTTGTATTTATCTCCTAGCCCTCCCCCCTTTTGGGCCAAAGCTTGGTTAAGCTTCTTGACCCCTAAGGATAATATTTTCTTTTGGATCCTTCTTCAAAACAAGGTGCTTATGGTGGACAACCTTTGTAAGAGGGGTTTTCAGATCCCCAACTGATGCTACCTCTATAAGTGTGTTGCGCAAACCACTAATCATTTGTTTATTCACTGTCCTTTTGTGAACTCTATTTGGGAATAGTTCTACTCTATGTGGAGTATCTCCTGGGTGTCTCCTGGTACTATTAAGGATCAATTTATTCAGTGGATGGCACCTTCCTCTAACCCGCATATTCACAAGATGTGGTCTTTAACTTTTCCTTACATTGCCTGGGGAATTTGGAAGGAGAGAAATAACAGAGTTTTTAGGGATAAGGAAACTTTTGAGAAACTTGTGTTTGAAAAAAAAATTAGACTCATTGGGGAAAAATTTATTTTTTCTCCTTATCAAGAGTTTGTGACAGAACCTGTGGTTTTCCCGACTTATGACTCTGAAAGGGCCAAAGTTTGGGAGATTAAAGGAGATGTGTCCTTGGCTTCTAAACCTGCTAAAAATAATTGAGATAGTGTCTTGTGGTATCACCCTCCTAGGGGTTGGATTAAAGCCAATTTTGATGGGGTGGCGAAAGGGAATCCGAGAATGGTTAGGAGTGGAGGTGTGTTAAATGATGATAAAGGTATGTTCATTGTTGTGGTTGTTGTCTCTTTGGGGAATCAAACCAATCATTTAGCTGAAGCTATAAGAGCCCACTAAATCATCAATTTGGGTAATAGTTTAAACTTTAAAAAATTTTGGATTGAGGGCGACTCCAAGAATATCATTGACTGCCTCCTTGGCTTTTCCCCCCATCTTGGACTATTAAGTTCTAGATTGATGAGGCTAGGGACACTTTATCTAGGTTTGAGAAAGTCAAAATTTCCCATATCTATAGGGAAGAGAATGGTGTGGTAGACTTCTTTTCCAACGTGGGAATAAGACATAATACAAAGGTGACATGGCAGAATTAAAAAGATTTGCCTACTAATGTCAGAGCCCTAATAAACTATGATTGCACTCATGGGAGAGAAGCCGCATTTAAAGATGATTAAAGGGAAAGGTGCTAAGTACCAAGATATTATAAGATTTGGTGGCAGAATCATAATGAATATGACAGATGGGTTCAGCTTGCATGTTTTTTGGGTGCTTTGGTTTTGTTGTGACCTCATAACTCTATATTTTCATGGTGAGGGATTTTAGAGAAAAAGATCGAAGACAATGGGAGGAACCAGGAAAAGAGTTGTGCCTACAACATGTACTAGGAATAAAGACAATTCAAAGGTGTGGAAGAAAATTGAGAAGGGTGGGATTCAACCATTCATTGAAAGACTTCATGGGCCTGACCTTAGAGCGACTGATTATTTTGTGAAACACTGGAATAAAGGAGAGATCATTATCTTTGGAAGGAAGGTGCGGGTGGATGAGGCACTTATTCGTGAAGTTACTGGTCTCTTGATTGATGGTGTGAAATTTTACCATGACAGGAAGTATTTAGACAAAGTTGTGATCAATTTTTCGAAGATGGAGGAGGAGAAAAAGAGACTTGTTAAAGTCTCTAGTAGCTATTTTGAGTCAAGAAGGATCAAGAAAATTTGGAGGGAGGTGCTCAAAGTCCTTATGGAATACATAACATTGGATGGGAGATTTACCAGAGTTTACGAGTATCATTTTTTTTTACTCAACCAATTCAGATATAAGGTTAGGTTTTCTTTCCCCTATTACCTGTTGTGCTCTTTGAACAATAGCATTAAGGAGAATAGGAAAAATCTTGACAAGAATCTGGTCCTGCATGTTGGCCTTATTCAGCTCATTTATGAGCACTTCAAAAATATGTCGGTTATCTCTAACCCCATCTCTGCCTTAGCCTTGGAGGGTTATGACACTGAGTCTAGCTCACTTGAGGATATCAAGGGTTCAGACCCAGACTGGGTGGAAGAGATTACTCCTCCTCCTAGTAAAAAAAGGAAGAACACTCCTATTAAGCCCTCAAACAAAAAATATTTTCCTCAGAAGTCCGTGTCGAAGGACAAGATAAGGGATGATCCCCCTATGGATAAGTTGGTGGCCTACTCAGAGGATTCTCTGGATGATGACATTGTGAAACCTTCTAGGAATGAAATCTCCTCTACCTCCTTCCACTCTATTGATAGAGAGAATAGAACCAGCCCTAATGTGGACCTGAATCTGGATGATCCTACTTTTGAACTTGATAGGGACTTTTATGGCGATATTATTTCCCTAGCCAGAAATGGAGCAATTGATAATTTTAAAATTCTGAAGTGGGCCTTTCATGAAATTAAGGACCTGAATCTTAAAAAAAGATCCTTCACCAGTAAAATGGAAATTCTGGAAAACAACGTGGTGGAGTAGAACTTGGTTGAGGCTTTGTGGATGGTGGATGAGAAGATGGCCATGGCAGACTACCTCTAGAAAGAAGTTGATTTCACTAAAAACCTTAAGAAGGATGGGGAGAACCTTGTATTAGAGATTGAGAAAATCAGGGAAGCTCTGAAAGCCATGATAGAACACAACCACATAATTGTTAAAATTAACTCTACTATCTTGAGGGATTTGGTGGAAAAAATGGACAACACTCAGCAGGGACTTTTGATTGTGGATCTGGATGTTGAGAAGAACAGAAAAAAAGCAGAGGATTTGGGCCCTTGAAAGAGAACCAGGGCCAACATGAAGAAAAAAAAGGACACTATGCCTCTAGAGACCTAAGATTTGAAGATGGTGGCCCAGGATTTGGATATCCTAGAAATGGAAGTGGTAGAGACCTTAAAGTCTTCAAGTTAGGTTTGGTTGTGTCTCTGCTATCGCTGGTTTTTTTCTTTCCTTTTGCTGGTTTTTGTTGGTGGCTACTGCTCTTTTTTGTTTATCTTTGGTGTTCAGCCTATCTTTTCTTGGATTTACTTATGATTTATCTTTTATTGGTTTGTAAAATTTTTGGTTTTGGGTCCCTATAAAACCCATTTTTTTTCCTCAATCAAAAACATAGTGATCTAGTTAATGCACCAACACAAGAGTTGAGACCCATCACAAAACCATGGCCTTTTTTGCAATGGGGATTAGACTTGGTAGGTAAGATATCACCTGCTTCATACAACGGGCATAAATTCATTATCGCCACAATAAAATACTTCACAAAATGGATAGAGGCAATTCCATTAACCTATATCACTAGCAAACAAATATCAAAATTCACTTTGAATTATCTCATTTGTAGGTATGGAATCCCACAAACAATTTTAACAGACAATGGCACCCCATTCAAGAATTAGGATGTCCAGGAACTCTATTCCAAATTCTCTATCCAACATAGATTTTCTATGCCCTACTATCCTCAAGGAAACAGTCAGGCAGAAGCATCCAATAAAAAAATCCTAAAAATATTGAAAAAGACAATCAATGATGTTGGATATAATTGGCATTTATAGCTAGGCCTAGCCTTATGGGCTTATCGAACTAGCATCTGCACACCTATTGGCAGCACACCTTTTTCCTTGGTCTACAGATTAGAAGCAGTGTTACCTATTGAAGTCGAAATCCCCTCATTGTGAGTCTCACTAAAAGGCATGGTAAGCAATGAAGAATATAGGGTATCCAGATTGAATGAATTAGAGCTCCTAGATGAAAGGTGTTTAAGCATATTAAACCATCTACAGGTTTATCAGAATTGACTCAAACAAAGCTATGACAAGAGAATCAAAGATAGAAACTTTCAGGTTGGTAACTTGGTCCTCAAGGAGAATCAGAGGATACAATTGAATCAAGATGGAAAGGGTAAATTTGAACCTAGCATGTTAGGTCCATTCATCATAACAACAAGTTATGTCTCTGGGTAATATCATTTGGCTACTGCCAAAGGAGAACCTCTAGCTAAATCATTGAACAATAGCCACTCAAAAAATTCTATACATGAAATGTGTCAGAATACCCCAGGCAAATGGGTAAAAATCCAAAAAATTGGAAAAAAGAGAAAAAAATATTAAAAAATAATTAAAAAAGGAAGAAAAATAGTAAAGAGAAATAAATCGTTCTTTGAGTGAATACCACTTTGTAGCACCCCTAGAACAGGTACCATAGTGAAAACCTGGTAAACAGGCGCTATGCATGAATAAAACATACATTATTATCTATCAACACTTTTTCACATCATCCACCCATCCATTTCATGAATCATGTGTCCAACCATGGCTTGTAACTAATTAGGGTAAGTTTTTTTATTGGGGGAAACTTCCTAAAGCTAGTCATGATTTAGATCTGGTAAAATTCAATCAAGGTCATAAAGCTACAAAAGTAAAAAATACTAGAAAACAACAAAAATTAAAAACATTTTATATAACATCAAAAAACAAAACAACATCATGGGATTATTCCTTCACTCAAACAGTCTAAGATATCAACATTTTCTTGAACCTCACAACTAGTTCAAGTGAATGTCCTGCAAAAAATCTTCTAGACATAGAAATGAGATATTAATCCATGTTATCGATGTTGTTTACCTAAAAACAATTCATGCTTTGAGTCAAACGGTCAAAATACGTGGTCTCTACATGTACAATGTAGGAAAGGATTTTTAGCTCCCGAGACCCTAGGTCAGTCCCCTTAGGTTTCCAACATGCTTTATTTCTCTTAGTCAAAAAATAAAAAATGCAAACAAATTCAAAATTGCAAAATCCAAAAAACATTCACAAAATAGAAAAGGTCGAAACCAAGTGAACTACGAGCCTCTGTGTGTAGAATGTAGGCAAGGCTTATCTTTGATGAGCCCCCGAGACCCTAGGTTAGTCCCCTAAAAACAAAGAAAAAACAACATCATAAAACTTAGAATAACAAAAGGTATGTCTCGTCATCAACATCCATGATAAACATTTCAACCATAATAAAATAAACCGTCCCAATCACCCTTTGACAAAACAAACAAAGGAAACATCAACAGCTAGAAATTTCAAGCAATAACAATCGCATAAGAGTTGAATATAAATAGACAAAAAAAAATTCAAAGTATCAACTACCTATCTTTTTAAACAAGTCCCAACAACATCCTGAGATGTGCCTTAATAGATCCATTCCTGTGATAGACATGATCAACAACAGATAATAGACCCACCCTAAATAGATATGGCAAGTGATACTGCAACTTTGTTTTTATCTTTTTGTGGTCTTACTTTTGTGATTTATTTTATTCTCATTCCCAAGATCTCTCAAGTATGTCCATAAGGATTTAGAGAAGAAGGAATGGGTGAAATTGAGCATCATTTCGATTTGTTGTTTGTAAGATATGTTTGTAATATTACCATGGAAAATACTTACTTTATTGAGTATGGAAGTTGTATTAAAATAGTTCATGAAGCAGTTACATGTTAGGTGTTTATACCTCTTGTGTGATTGGTCCAAAATTTTTTTCACACAATCCCCCCTATACTTTAAACAAATTTTATGTATGTTTGGTATGAACAAAGATACTCTTTGTTTGTAGAGTCAAAGTCCATGCAATAGATACAAATTCACCTTGGTAATTCATACCCTGGTGCATCATATCTATTTGATACATCAAAAAGGATTGTTCAAACAACGAAGTATCTAAAGTGAAGCAAAGTCACATCATCAATTATATCCATCATCATATTTCTACTAACTAATAAACATCATCATATTTCTTCTAATTAACATCATTTTTTCTATCTATCATCATATTTCTTCTAATTAACATCATTTTTCTATCTATCATCATAAATCTTCTAAATTAACAATCATTTTGCATAACACATCATCAATACCATATCCATTCTACATCCTCAAATGTTACCAATACATATCATGATGATAATAAAACAATTAAAAACATCATGTATCATGTATGGGGAATTCATCTATTAACATCCATCACATCATAAAATGAGACAAAGTATGATTCATTCATCTACATCATATCCATACATTAATAAGGGACAAGAACACATATAAACATACAATGAGGCTGAATCGAAGAAGGTATATCTCATACATATCATCATCAAAAAGGAATATGTCAAAAGTACATCCATAGTGACACAAGTGTGATAGGAAAATACAAAATTATAACATATATACGAGGTCTCAACTAAACCAAGGAATATATATAACACATGTCTACAAAATGACTTTGCACCATGAAACAACATGGAGATCAGGTATCAAAAATAGTAAAACCCCAGTAGGATGGAAAAAACACTATTGAAAACTAAAATGATTTGGTTATCTCATAGAATTATCACCTACACCACCACCAACACCACCACTGCCATCGCTCGTAGCACTAGGCTCCCCAAACTGTGGACATTGAGAGGCCCTGGGAATGGTAGCATGATATAAAGTCTGATAATAGGTAGATTCTTATAGATACCTATCTCGCTCACCTAGCATACAATCACGCTCTACCCAAATATTATCTCTCTCCGCTATCAATAACAGTACTTGAGCCTCTATAAAATGTTGTCTACCAATATCACTCTCTCAATCTTTCCAAAGAGAATCTTTCTCTATTGTCAGTAATACTACATGAGCCTCTACCACATGCAGTCTACTAATCACACTATCCCAATCAACCCTCAGAGTGTCTACCAAAGCCTCTGCAGCCTATCGTCTTGCAATCTCTACATCTTTATCCAAAGTCATCTGAGCTAGCAAAAAATCAGCATCCCTAGATAGTGGAGGAGGATCTGGAATCTATCTTTGACCTTGTGCAGGAGGAACCCGTTCATACTAAATATCCTCAATCTCATCACGTTGAGCTCGACCCAACTTCTCTGTAAGAACCTTAGCACTATGTCGCTCCTCATGACAACCTATGATGCCTACTCTACCTAGAATAGGATCACCTCTGGGATTAGTAAGCCTCAAAGGCCTATGTCATTTCCACCAATCCTCATAGTTGCGAGTAGTACCTACATCTACCACTCCAACTGACCAAACCCAACCAACTAGGGCAAGTGTTGCAAACTTGGCAATAATAGTATCTGCATCAACCTAGATACCCCATACATGGACCTCCTAACAAGTCCAACCAAACTGAGCCTCATATGCATCAAGAATCTGCCCCTATCTCTCACCAAAATGGCAACAAAATTGGTCTGGTAGATAACACTCTATCATAGATGATGAAAGACCAAGCAACCAATAGGTCTATTGGTAGTACACAAGTTGATTTACATCCTCTAGCCAAACCTCATAGCTCATGTAAGGTCTCCACAAAAAACCAGGCATCTCATCAAATACACGACGCAATAATGCAGGTCCCTAGGAAAAGTGTAGTGCATAAAATCCCCATAATGATAACAATATGGATCGCCTGAAGAATGATCCTCAATCCCATTAGGATGAGTCATTGCAATATGCTCCCACACCCAAACATGAAAAAGGGATACACTTGCAGACAATGACCTCCCACCCCGATACACCACCTCATGCATGTCTCGATAAAGGTTGGCAAGAAAACATGCATGCATATCTCGTACCATGCTCTAGCATACTCTCAATACATACACCCCAACCCACTACAAACTGTCAACCTTGTCTATCAGGAACAACTAATCCTGATACCAGGCCACAAAGGACAAGAACAATAGGGTTTGTGTTGTCTGCAAAATCAGATAAATCAATCTCTACATCACAAACATCCACATGTGTTGCACCTAACAAACATTGCATAGCATAGGCACCTCATTGAATCTAGTACGTAACAAGCTCCCCATGAATAGGAAGATGAAGAATCCTCCACACATCCTCCAAAGTAATAGTTGCCTCCCTTGTAGGCAAATGAAAAGAGGACATCTCAGCATGCCACCTCTCCACAAGAGCGGTCAACATCGATGTATGGGTCCTAATAGGAGGCATGTAACTGATATGAGACAATCCCACTACATCAAGAAAGTCTTGCTCCAATGCACTGAATTGGGAAATTGGATCAAACAAGTGATGAGGATGTCTCTCTCTCATCATAAGCGGTCAAAGATTCACCTAAAAAATGATATAAACCAAGACATTATGGTTTCACTCTAAACATGCAAAGCAACACAAAATTACAAAAGCATGGAGACAAAATAACATTTATGACTGTAAACGAACATGAGCTAGGGTTTAGAACATAAGTATGATAAAAAAATGAAATTTATGATGGTAAATGAACATGAGCTAGGGTTTAGAGCACAAGGATGGTGACAAAATAACATTTATGATGGTAAATGAACACAAGTTAGGGTTTAGAACACAATCATGGTGACAAAATGACATTTATGATGGTAAATAGACACAAGCTAGGGTTTAGAACATAATCATGGTGACAAATGACATTTTTTACGGTAAACGGACACGGACTAGGGTTTAGAACACAAGCATGGTGACAAAATGACATTTATAATGATAAACAAACATATGCTAGGGTTTAGAATGAAGCTAAGAGGAAAATGACAAACAAAGAGTCAATTACTAGGTTCCGGGAGACATGCTCAACAAAAGCTAGACAAAAGCACCATTTCAAGACAAAAGTGCAGTTTTAAGACAAATGCACAAAAATATGGGCATGGTTTCCTAACAAGTGCACAGTTTTAGGACAACTATGTAATTTTTAGACAACTGCATAGTTTCAAGATAAATGTGCCAGTTTAGGACAACTGAACAATTTTTGGACAGATGCACAAAATCCACTTGACAAAAGCGCCAAAACTAAGACAACTACGCAGGAATCTCAAAACCAGCAAATTTTTCTAACGGAACTTCACACATGCAAAACGAGAATGAATACATGATGAAAGCGAAGGGCGAAAATGTACATACTGGGCCATCGATTCCTAAAGGCCATATATACTCCCGAACGAGCTCAGAATGATGTGGGGAAAACTTGAATCTCAACATTCTCCCTCAACAACTGACAAAATGTGGAATCCAAACAAAAGAATTAACAAGAGGAACAAAGCACAAATGACCCAATTTGAACACAAATGACCCAATTTGCAGACAAATTGCATATATAAACCCTCAAGAAAACCTAATTCCATCAAAAAAACCCTAATTACACTTAGGGAATCTTCCTACTTTCAAAAAAGAATCTCTAAAAAACATTAGAAACATGAAATGATGCACATTGACATATAACATTTCATTTGAAAACATCAAAATGACAATTCAATAGTGTTAAGAGCCTAACCTCAAAACTTGAAATTTTTGGCCAACCTCTAGAGGGCGTAGCATAGAGTCCTACCATCATTCCACTAAACACTGGGACAAGTGGGGCATAAAATTTATTTAAAAAAACCTAATCTTAAAAATAAAATCTTTCAAACAAAGCAACCAGTACTTTGTATCAAAGAGGGGAAAAATGTAGACATGTAAAATTGACTTGACACCTATCACACAACCTCGAACGACATCAAACAACCTCGAACGACATCAAACAACATTGAACGACATCAAACAACACCGAACGAAATCATAACAAAACCAAACGACATCAAATAGCACTGAACAGTATCAAACAACACTAAACGACATCAAAAAACACTGAACAACATTGAACAACCTCAAACAACATGAAACGATATGACACATCATCTCCAATCACCTCGTAACACTTTGGAATGACTCAAAATCATCCTGTAACACCTTGAAATGACTCAGAATCATCTTGTAACACTTTTGAATGACTCAAAATCATCTTGTAACACTTTGGAATGACTCGTAATCATCTCGTAACACTTCAAAATGACTTAGAATCATCTCGTAACACTTTGCAATGACTCAAAATCATCTCGTAACACTTTAGAATGACTTAGAATCATCCCATAACATCTTAGAATGACTCAAAATCATCCTAAAACATTCCCACACTATACCATATCACACCACATCAGATCACATCAAAACGACATCAAAAACCCTATAATTGAATAATACAACATTATTTAATTAATTCACTTTTTTCATCATTTCGGACAAATTAAATAAATTTTAGTTATTTAATAAAGTCCCAAAAAGCCTAATTCCTCTATTAATTCAATAAAACAACATTATTTGATTAATTCATATTTTTGACCAATTAAATAAACCTCATTTATTTAATAAAGTCCTAATCCCACTTTATTTTGTCTCGATTGATTAAATAACATCAATTATTTAATTACGTCACTAAATAACCATATTCCTCTAAGTGGATTAAATTATTAAATAATAATTTAATTACAACACTTTCCCTCCAAAAATTTGAATAATTAAATCAAACTATTCAAATCAATTATCAAAAATCAAATCAAACTTAATGCAACTTTGTTTACAAAAGTCAAACTTGATTTGCACATTCAACTCCAAAAAGGAATTAATTAATTAAATCAATTAATTCATATTCCTCACCCACTTTCTGATTAAGCAAATTACGATTGTTGACTAAGCAATCTAATATATTAACTAATCAATCTATTATGTTAACTAAGACATCACATTCCTAACTAATCCATCACAAATTTGACTGATCAATCTATTATGTTAACTAATCAATCAAATCCCTGACTGGCCAATCTATTTCCCAATCACACAAATTGTGCAATCAACTTTGAAGAATTCTCTCATGTCTAAATCCTCTCAACACACTCCAACCGTTGATCTGGATATTCTTCAAAACGATCTTGATCATCCATTTCAAATCTCATTTTTTATATAACAAACCTCTCTCCTCACTAATACGGATCAAATAATCAACATACATTGAGCAATGGAGTGTTGTCAAGAACACCATTGACAAAGCTTCACCATTATCTTTGATCAACCAAACACAACAAGCATTCATCCACACTTTGCACACAAACTTTGGAGGATTTGTTATGATAAGAGAAATCCAACATCAAGCGAATACACTCTGTTACGGGATGGTAAAGGCTATTGTTTATTTTCAATTTGGTAATCAGTAGGTTCCTCATCATGTTTGCAGTAGTATAGTTCAATTCCATATGTGTAGGAGTTTTTAGATTCTAGATTTGTGCATTTTTGGGTGTAGAGTAGATTTATTTGTCAAATTGATTTCATATTCATCTTGAATCTGAATCTAACGTCCTTTCTCACCCTCACACACAATGATACTTTCTTCATGTATATTATAAGAACTTTGCAAGATGCTCTCCATGTCAAAATTTCACCAAACGCCATGGAGATAATCAAAAAGTATGGTTATTGGTTTATCCAATTTCCAAATTTCTACATTATAGTACAAGGATCTCCATAGGTACCTTTTAGACTCCCTAGGTACCCTATTGATAAGCTCGTATTGTTGGAGGTGACAAGGAAATTAGCTGCATTTGATTAAGTCTTGAAGAATATGCACAAAACAGGGTTTGGAGGTGAATTTACTTTAAGAATTGGAGATTTGGAAGCTTGTCCTTCCATATAGAGTGCCCATCAATCTAAAGTAGAGATGGTTCATTTCCACTTATACTCTCACACGGATAGGGGAAACTTTGATCCCTATGGTATTGCACCAAAGATGACCAAAAGGGAAGATAAACACAAGGATCATATTGAGGATTATTTGGCCAACTACAAGGATGAAGTTGAAATAAAAATAAGATACTCAATATTTCCCCTGAGGTTGATTAGGCTTCATAGGGTGGCCAATATTCTTGATCAAGTGGATGATGAAGTCCTATGTAATATCATGATTATGAGAAATTTCAAGACAAACCACTCCCTGTTGTGAACTAGTTGAAGGATGAGATAGTTTATTTGAATCAACTCACTGCTCTTGTATTGAAATATTCTAATTCACAGGTGAAGCATAAGATTTTGGAATTATAGGCCTAATGTAGGAGCATCTAGGGTGTAAGAGCAATCTTGCATCACCCAAAAAAAATGTTGTTTCTTTTCAATAATGGCTAAATTTGGTAGGGTTAGTATTTTAGTAAGTTTGTATTTATGCACGGTTGGTCACAAAATCTTACACTGACCTCCATAATGGTAAATTGAAGCCAATGGTGAAGAAATCGCTTCAATACCATTTTTCATTTGAGAGATATTAAAATTTCAATTTTCAAAAATCCTAGTAAAATCTTCAAAGTCAATTTTGAGGCACTTAGATGCTCCGTATGGGCCTGAAAATTAGTAGCTATTTGAGTCAAGAAGGTAAGCCTATTGCCTATTTTAGTGAGAATTTGAATGATGCTAAGAAGAAATATTTTGTCTATGATCAAGATTTTTATGCTATAGTTCAGGCTTTGAAGAAATGGAGACACTATTTGTTTCCAAGAGAAATTTTTTTATATACTGGTCACCAAGCTTTGTAGTATCTCAATAGTCAAGGAAAGTTAAATCAAAGGCACTTAAAATGGGTTGAGTTTTTGCAGAGTTACACTTTTGTTTTGAAGCATAGGAGTGGAAGGTCAAACAGAATTGTAGATGCCTTAAGTACAAGGAAAAAATTATTGATAGAGATGAATATAAAAGTTGTTGGGTTCAATGAACTCAAGATTTTGTACCCAAAAGATCCAGACTTTGTAGAAGCTTGGAAGGATTGTTTGGAACATGTTACATTGGATAGGAAAAGATGGTTTTATTTCTTAATCCAATATGGGATGTTGTTTATAGGAACCCAAATGTGCATTCCAAGGAGTTATATGAGAGAGAATATAATCAAGGAGAAGCATAGTGGAGAATTGGCTGGGTATTTTGGTTGAGATAAGACCATTGCTCTTGTTAGTGAGAATTATTACTAGCCACAGTTACAACAAGATGTGAAGAAGTTTGTACAAAGTTGCAGAGTATGTCAAATGGTGAAAGGAACAAGTCAGAATATTGGATTGTATCATCCATTACCTGTACCTGAGAGGCCATGGAAGGACATAAGTATGGATTTTGTCCTTGGATTGCCGAGGACACAAAGAGGGCATGATTCCATATTTGTGGTGGTGGATATATTTTCAAAGATGGCATAATTCATTCTGTGTCATAAGACTAGTGATGTTGTTCATATTGCAGATTTATTCTTTAGAGAGGTGGTGAGACTACATGGTCTACTGAAGAGTATAGTTTCAGACAGAGATACCAAATTTGAAGACAGATTTGAATTTTAGTTTTGCACACCATCCACAAATTGATGGACAAATGGAGGTGGTCAGTAGGAGTTTTGGCAACATGATAAGGTGCTTAGTGGGAGATAAAACAAAGGGATGGGATTCAATTTTACCATAGGAAGAATTTTCTTATAAAAATTATGTCAACAGGAGAATTGGTAAATCACCATTCTGAATTGTATATGGGAGTAGTTTGAGGAATGATTTTGAACTGAGAAAGATGGATAAAGAAGAGATGAGTAGTGCTGAGGCTGAAGATTTTTTTGAGCACCTAAAGAATTTGTATGATGAGGTGAAGAAGCATATCAATAAGATGAACACTCAATATAAGGCTAAGGCAGATTAGAAAAGTCATGGTTCATTTACGAAAGGAAAGGTTTTCAGTTGGTACATACAACAAGTTGAAGATGAAGAAGTTTGGACCATGCAAGATCTTGAAGAAGCATGATTCAGGAAATGCATATGAGGTAGAGTTGCCTAATGGAATTCATATTTCACTTGTGTTTAACATCTCATATTTAACAAAATATCACGAGGGAGTAATTGATGAAGAAATAATAGAGGCACAATGGAATATTCCAGCATCTACTTCAGAAAAGGGGGAGATAGAATTTTTTTTGGATAGCTGTGTGGGAAGAAGCACAAGAAACAGGAAATAGCAAAGTACTTGGTGAAATGGAGAGGAAGGCTTGTTGAAGATTCATCATGGCTATTTGAGTTTGAGGTTAACCGTCTTGGTTTCCCTCTCTAACTCTTGAGAAGTGATAGGGTCACTTTTTCAAATTACCCTGGGTGTCTAATGCAAGAGCATCTAGGGTGTCAGAGCAATCTTGCATCACCCAAAAAAAATGTTGTTTCATGTCAATAAGGGCTAAGTTTGGTAGGGTTAGTATTTTAGTAAGTTTGCATTTATGCATAGTTGGACACAAAATCTTACAAAAACCTCCAGAATGGTAAATTGAAGCCAATGGAAAAGAAATCACTTCAATACCATTTGTCATTTGAGAGATATCAAAATTTTAATTTTCAAAAATCATAGTAAAATTTTCAGAGTCAATTTTGAGGCACTTAGAGGCTCCGGATGGACCTAAAAATTGGTGGAAAACGAAAGTAGTTGGCCTTTAGGTCCTACTTTCTGGCACAAAATTTCTCGAGAGCTTAACTAAAAGGTATTATAATAGGAAATCCAATGGTCAGATCAAAATTTATGACCCTATGAAGTTGTACTACCAGAATTAATTAAATTTCAAAATATCTTCTTGAGGAAGTTACACTTTCTAGAAGATTCTAGGGTGGTTACACCTTCCAAATAAATGATGTGAAAGGGGGGGCTATAGGGGGAGGCCAAAGTAGCTTAGTTGGTGGCTCTTATTTGTAGATTTGTGGATTTATGTAATCAAAAAACCCATGTGATGGAAAATATAATGTAATTTCATTTTCATTTCAGTGATAATAAAAAATATTTGCTTTCCTTCTTGCATCTTGTTTGTGCCATTATCTATTGTTTTCTGTGAGTTTTATATTGTAAGGGGAGTACCCTCATCAAGGCCATAGGAACCAAATTCACCTACAACTTGATGGGGGATCTAGAATCCCATTCAGAGGAAGAAATATAAAATACTCGAGATGGTATTGTTGAGCCTCATGAAGGGGAAGATACAAAAAATTCATAGTTTGTGATCAAAAGAAGAACTAGGAGCCAAGCTAAAGAAAAATAGCCTAAGAGAGAGTTCGTTGCTATGGTAAGAAATCCATCAAAATAAATTTTTGAAGAAGGAACTAAAGAGGGCCAACCCTCTAAAAAAAGAAGACTTGTCACTAAAGGACAAAAGATGGCTAAGTACAAGAAGGAAAAGGTTAGTGAGGAAGGCACAACCCAAGCTAATTTTTTTGATATAGAGAGCTCTAGGAAAAGGCCCCAAGTATATGTAAGAAGAAATTCCCAAAGTATAAAATTCCTTCTTCTCCTACAAAAAATGTTGAAAATATAGCAAGTGATCTGGGTGGAGATGTTGATATGTCATTGGAGGAAACTGAAGAAGAAAATAGAGAAGTTACAGGAGATAATACTCTTCCATTGTCTCCATTTTAGCATGTACCAATTGATGAAAAAAAATTAAATGAAGAAGGTAATGAACATGGTAAATATGAAGAAGAGAAAGAATATGCACCTACACCCAAGAGTGGGGAACTGAGTGATTTCAGGAAGCAATTTGAACAAACAGTCCCTAAGGTACAAATCAAAAATGTAGAGCCAAAGAAAGTAGATGAAATGCTTTCCCAATCCCTTGAGAAGGAACATATTCATATTTCATATACATAAGATAAATATGAGGGATAATAAAATCAAGATGAATTTGATGAAAATCTAGAGGATATTGAAGACAATCCCTCCAAAGATCAGCAAGAGAAAAATGTTTCTCAGGAAAATACAGAAATGGAGCAATCAACTGCCCCTGATTAGTTGGAGGAAAGATTAAAGCCAAAGCCAATTATTGTAGAGGAAGAAACTCCAGATTGGGATAAGTTTCTAGCTATTTGGGGTCAGCCTAAAGAGAGAAAGAGGGCTAGAGTAGTCTTTGAATGGACAAGAGATGAGTCAAATAATAGAGTTATCCACATTACTACCTCTGTAGCTGGAAAGTATAAGGATGAGGTGAGACCATCAGATTACAAGGTGGAAACTATTAACTTAGGTCCATCAACAAAAGACCAACAAAAGGAAGATTTGCAAGAGTATGTATAGGTTATTCTCCAAAGGTTGGATAATGAACCAAAGGCCAAGGAGAAAATGCAACAACAGTTGAGAGAGGTGCATAAATATATTCAAAATTTGGTAAAGCCTTTGCAAACTCAGTCTGGTGAGGGAACCTCATTTTTAGAGGGATTATTATCTAAGGATGTTGTTTCTAGAATTTAGAAGATGAGGACATCCCTACAAGCTACCCAAGGATGGATTGGCAGTGTAAGCTAAAGAGGGGATGCAATGATTGAGAATATATTGCATACATATGAGAAAGTTTCATCTTGTCTTGGAGATGTCTCAGTTCTTAGTAGAATGCCAAAGGGTAGATGATGCTACTATTGTTGAGTTGAAGAAAGTCACATAAATTCCAGAGGAAGAGTTGACCAAGGATAATTTCCTCATGATATAAAATATAAATAAGCCAATGGAATGGATTGAGGCATTGAATTTTAAGAAGGAACTAATGGTGAAAGAACTCAAGAAGATATCAAAGATCCAAAATCAAATGAAAGAGACTTTTGATAGCTGCATTGCATTTTTAGAGATTGTTATAGGTAGGAATAAATTTGAAAGAAGAATTTGAATGTGGATCAACTACAAAAATGGTGGCATGAAGTTTATTCTCCAGCTAAGGATGGACCTATAACAAAAATCACTCGAAAGATGTAACTATTTATATTTCTAATCTAGATAGATATCAAGGACTACAAATAGAGTGGGAAAAAACTTTAGTCAAATATGGAAAATAATTTAAAACAATTAAATTAAGAATAAAGTTTATCCCAGTTCCAGATCAAGCCAACCTTGATATTGTGCTTTCCAAAGTTAAAGAATTCTCTAGAAAGGAAGGGGATGAAGGAAAAGAAGATAAGGATTTCCCAACTTGATTCCCTTGGGCAACGTGCATACCACATCAAATTTGTTAAGGATACAAGTCAATGATGTCTAGAGTTTTGTAACGAGACTTTATTTAATTATAAAATGCCTTTTGAGGCCAACTTTGTAATATTTTATTATGAAATTAAATTAGGAGGTTTAAAAAAAATTCCAAGGGTGACCTAATGTAAAACCTAATTTAATTTCTCTCCTAGGCCAACATGTCATGAGAAGTTCTATATATTGAGGCATCTTCCTCACTTGTTAGGTTGTTGATGCTACTGGAATTGAGATACTTGAATTGTTGTAAATATTTGGTGGAGTGAATACAATTGAAGACATTGTATTTTTGATGTTCTTCGTTGTATTATCTCATCTATGCATGGTTCTTGTGTTTCAAATTTTTTCATAAGTTATTTAAGTGATTTCATGATTAATCATAGAACTAGTTGCAGTTCATTTATGTTTATGATAAAAAATTTAAGGTGTTGATGAATCTTTGGTCCATAATATTGGTGATCTAGTGATTGTCGGTTGTTGTGTAAATTTATCCTAGGCCTACTCTTTATTGCACTCAAGTTCAGTTGTGAATTTTTATGCATTTCATACTTTTATACTTTTGAGTGAATGTTTGGATATTTACAATCTGATTTTGGTTAAGAAAGGAATGATTTTGGAAGATTATTCCACCTTGAACACTCTATTGTTTGCACAATTGATCTTAGGTTTTAGTTCAGGATCTCTCTAAACCCTCATCTTTCGCTATTTCTTTGAAAATCATTGTTAGAGTAGGATTTATCAAGCATCACTATATTGTTGTATTTGATTTGTTTAAAGCTTCCCGCATTGTTAGCTTGTAATCCCCCTTGTGATTACCAACAAATCAAATCATCACTAAGTTGTTTGTTGCATTGTTAAGGCCTAACATTAGAGACCTTGGGGTTATTTCTTGAGGCTTGCTGATAGAAATTTACCTTTCAAGAGAGATAGGATACTTTTATTTTGTCTGAGTTGTTGTAGTGCTAAAAACACCATTGATAGGTCACAAAAACGATCATCAAGGAATTGGTGACTAATCCAATCATAAGAAACATGAAGGTACAAAGAGTGGTCCTTACAACACAAGAAAATTTTCATCAAAGGAATCAAATAAATCATCAATCAACACTTCACATAACTGTGTATCCACACTAATCACATAGAGGGATTAAATGGCTATATAAAACCTTTCATCCTATGTGTGTAGGTGAACCTACTCAATCACATTCACAAATCAATTATTCCTAGTTTTACATGTTCATGCAATAGTTTCATACATCATTATGTGCAGGAGTTAGAGTCGCTTCAATAATAAATCATAAAATTAGGAATTTCAAATGTATTATGCCCATCTATTTGACATTATGAATAATGACAATTCTACACAACTATTTTCCATCATAACATCATATGTCTATTCATTTCCGAATTCCATAGTTTGACTTGGCATTCAATTTCCTCTTAGTCAATTCAAATTTTCTTCAATGATACAAGGCACAATATTCAAAGATGGAATTCCAAGACTTGTAGCATAAGGTCACTTTGATTACATATTCAAAGACAAGCCTTGCAATGGTGCTAAAAAAACACATTATCTTATGCAAGAGATTGACATTTCATTTAGTCATGCAAAAGCTACATGTTTAAGGGTCTACACAATCTACAACTCGAGTCACTATCTCAATCCTGATACCATGACATCTAGATTCTTATGTAGGTCAACATATCAAAGTTGTTAATGATTTTTTTTATAAATTTTACATAGCTTCACTTTGTAAGGTAGGGTCATTTAATCATCACAATCCACATTAGAAGATTACATATGAGGTAGGATCCTTTCTACCACTCTATTTCTCATCAAGGAAGGTAGGCTAACCAATTATAGCCATAGGCACAAGATAACTCACTAGACCTATATAACTTCCTCAAGATGCTACAATGTTCTAACCATATAGGTTTACACAATTATTATTATGGATAATGCATTCTAGAGTCATAGGTCTCTATTCTCAATGATCCTCTAAGTCAACTTATCATAAGTTTAATGCTTCCACTTATACATGTAATCATGCATTCTTACAAGAGCAAGGTAACATGCACATAAAAAGTCACATAAATAATAATGTTCTAACCATCTCATCGATTCCTTTGTCATCATGCAACACATGGCTCTGATGTATTAGGATGCATTATGCAGATGTTGGTACAAATTCTATAATTTTCAATGCATTCTTAGTATGAAATGCATACACTCTCCTATTTGACCATTTTATTTTCATGCAATGTGATGGAGCCTAAATTTTTTGGCCAAAATTTTGCAAAAGTGATGAGGAAATGGACTACAACACTCAGAAATGCATTTGTAAAAACTGCCTCAATGGCCCACTTTGAAAAATCACAAAATGAATCTAGTGCAATTTCACACAAAATCACCTTGTAAGCATGTTTATCTGACATATGGGAATGTGCACGCCATATTTCAGCTTCTTACGATCTAATTTGACAGAGTTTCAAATGGCCAAGTTGACGACTTCTGCAAAGGTTTGTTGTCTACAAAGTAAAATTTGTTAAAGTGACCGACTTTGGAGGAAAATATTAAGCAGCTAGAAGATTTTCAAGATAAATCAGTTGGTACTTCAGATTATTCCCATCTCAATGTGCATCCATGTCAATTTTTAGAGCTTCAGGACATCATTTGATATTTTTTCAAAATCAGAACCAGATGGGTTTTACCCAGTTTGAAGATTGCATTTCCAAAACAACTGCAATATGGTCAACTTTGATGCTTCATACTTTGCAGAAGAAGAGGATTTATGGAAAACCCATTTTCCTACATGTTCATGTGAGATAAATGAACCAATCCCTAGGATGGAAACTTCTAAGAATTAGGTTTGATATTTTTACAAAATTGCCAGTGGGTGGGTTCCAAATGGTTTTAGCATGTGCAATTTTCAGAAAGTACCAAGTAAGCTACTTTGACTGTTGACAGTTTTCAATCATGATGAGCTCATGCAAAATTATTTTGCAACTATGTTCTCCTATCATAAAGAAACATTCTGGTGCATTTTCATAGTTTTTCAAGATCGTTTGATTAATTTCCCAAAGCAATTTTGCACGCTACTTAGCTTGTTTTGGTCATAGTGCAAAAATGTCAGGAAATGAATTTTGATGAATTCCCACTTGAGTTTAAAGCATATTTTGTGTTTTGATGAAATAATTGAAAGAAATAAAATATCATGACATTCAATTATTAAAGGTTATGCTCAAAAGGATTATGGAGATAAGACCATTAAGAAGTGTTCTGATAAGATGATTGAATTAAAAGGCACTGATTTTTTAAAGGGAAAAACTCCTCATAAATCGAAGAATTCTTTATTTGGAAACAATAGCGAACACTATGCCATTGGTGCAAAAGGACACATATTTCATCCTTGTTGGGCAACCTTGATAGGGGAATTAACGAAGCACAAAAAGTGATAACTATAAAGAAAAGTTCCAAAAGACAAAAGTCATAATTTTGAAAGTTTCTACTAGGAAATAGCAACATCACTGCAAATATCAAATATGAGTTGAACCTGGAGCTTTCTCATTTACTTAAAAATAAAAAATAGGACCTGATATTGTTGTGAGTGGTAATGATCCAAAGGAATTTCACACTCATAATAGAGCATTTGAAAGTCACATTATGAGTAATGGCATTATAGATCCATTAGAGGTAGGAGTATCAAGTGCTACACTGAATAAATTCCCTAGAATCAAAGGTATTGAGAAACTAAAAGGATGCAGTCGCTGATTGAAGGTGGATTGAGAGAGAATATTACTACTAGAGAAGCCCACTAAAAGCATCCAAAATCTGCCTGGTTGATGAACTCCATTTTCAGATTAAAATCCAAGAAGGGTTGCGACAAGCATGATAGATAGACATGTGGAACTTTTACTAATGCATCACTATTGATTCAAGTTTCAACAAATACTTTCCCTTTGAGGGAATCAAGAAACCCATAGGTGGTATAGAATATTTTCAGATGTTACTTGAAGATCTTGGGCTTAATTTATAAAGAGAAACAATTTTAAAGGGAAGTTGCGAGTACAATGGAAGATTAAAATTGAAAATTTTCATTGAAAAGAGGATATTGCTACTACATTTCAGGGAACTATTAAGAAAATAAAGGGATACCGGGATGTCTATAGTTACACCATATCACCACATGCATAAATTTAGAGCCGTCAAGGCTCATACTAGTGCTAAATGAAACAATCTAAATATAGGCTTTCATTATAATATTTTGCATCATATCAGAGATCCTAGAAGATGAGAAGGAAGCTATATCTGCAAGCCTTTGAGCTCTAGAAAGTAGGGCCTTCATTTTCTATTTATGTGGCGATGGGGGATTATTTTGTGTCTTAAACATTTTGAATTTCACTTTACACTTGAAAGATAGGGGTTGAGTGGGCTCTTTGAAGGGTGATAGAATTAATTGAATCTCCATTCAATCACAACTATGCATTTTTTAAATCACACTATAGAGAAATTCTTGCAAGCATAGCGCAGTAGTGAGGAGTGAATATTGGACGATGAACAAAGAGGAGTAATGGGGCACGAATGAGAAGGGAAAGATTCTTCCAAACATAAGTTAGGGTTAAGTTTTTGCAATAGATGATGTGCAAAGTAAGATTGAAATAAAGAAAATGGTGAGTAGATCTGAACGGCTTTGGAATGGGCAATGATAAGCTAAAACCCTAATTTGATAAAAAGGTAATGTTTGCATCAAAGGCACTTGGGTATATCCGTAGGAGTTGGATCAACAAACTTTTATGAAGGTATAGGGAAATGACATTCAGGTTGAACTCATAAGTAAAGGCCCCAGTACCCATTTTGCAGTTTTTCTATACACTTTAAAGATATGGGATTCTTCAATTGACTAAAAGAAGGTGGTGTCTCGCTTAACATGGGAAAAATTCACTACACTATTTAATCTTGCAAAGGAGCAAAATTGATGATACATGCACAACAAAAATTTAAAACCCGATATGAGTATCGATGATATTTGTTTTGTAAATTTTGTAAAGGAAGAAGAAGGAATGGTCAACGAATGAATAGAGGTAGGTTCGAATTCACTTTCATAAATTTCATAGGTCATTAAAAGGATTGTTTTTGAATAGATGGAAATTCTCGAGTAGATGCCTATGCAAAATGTGAAAGCAAGACAAGACGTGAAAAAAACTCTCTTATGTAGCTAGATGTATGAGAATAGAGGAAGCACGATCAAAACATGTGCCTGGCTCCTCTTTAGAAAGGAATCCCTAAATCCATTTATGAGGCAACATTACTCTCTAGGATAGGCGTCAAGACTTTGTTGTGAGAAAGAAATAGATTTTATCACACTTTATGCTTTGATGTTAGCATTGCAAGGTATAATTTTGTGACTTTTGCACTTTGAAAGGTAAAATGTACCGTTCATCATGTTCGTCGAGCAATGGAAAAATTAATGGATGCATTCTATGTGTGGAAAACCCTCACACACATGGCATAGATGAGAAAAAGGTAGAGTTGTGGGTTGACTATTGCAAACATTTTCTATCCAAGAATGAGAAGAGCATCGAAGGAAGAAGATAATTTGAAGCATTCCCTCACACTCCCATACCAAGAACCCTAATATCAGTGTGCTACAAAATAAAATCATTGGAGAGACATGTACTACCAGAGTATATTTCTCAAGTCTCTCTAATTGTGTGGGTTGCAATGATGAGGAGTTCTTGGGAAGAGTTTCACCGATAGCCAAACAATGGAACTTCATCGGTGAGAGATATGAAATCAGTGGGGAAAAATAAGTCTTCACATTTCTTTATGTCACCTCAATATGCTAGTACATATGGTTAAAATGCAAATAAAATATTTAAAAAAATACGATCATAGTAGAAATAATATTACTTTGGGAGGAGTCTCAACTCCACATTTTTTTTACTAAGGGGATTATATGACGGATGATAATTTTACCCAAGGGGTAAAAATTATAACATATTTGAACTTGGAGGTGGAATTTTTTCACCAGAGGAGTTACAAGAGTGGGTAAATATTGTTACATAAAAGACGTATTTATTGGGGGAAAATACAAATGGAGATTTGTTTAAAGTAATAATCATAATGGGATTTATTTGATAAAAGTGCAATCATGATATTTCACTCGGAGGATATTTAAAGTGCAAATGTTTTCACTGGAGTAAAACATTCCTCGAGGGAGTTTAAATCATTTGAAGAATCATGGAGAGGGTAATTATTTCACCTAAGGAATAATTTATTAAATTGAGTGAAATGTTTCTACCAAGCAAGATATAAACGGGAGATTCCAGCAAAGGGGTTAATATTAATGAAGATTATTAATATTTCAAAAGTATTGTGAAATAATGATTATTATTCATGAAGATGCAAAGATCAAGATTAAAATATTTAATTTTCTGAAGGGAATCAGTTAAATATTGTAAAGAAGAAGAATACTAAAGAGATGCAACAAATAGATATGAAGGGTCATAACCCTAAAAATACAATGTATATATGTAAGATGAAATGAAACCATCAAGAAGGGGGTAGTAGGTTAGGAAATTATCAATAGTTGGATAAGTTAATCAGTTTCCTCAATAGGACATCATGCTATGTATTGCAAAATATTTTGAAGTAATATAATGGAAAAGAAGGCATAATTTGGTGATCTAATTATTGTGTCAATTGTTTGTTGAATTAATTGAAAATATTATCTGGTTGTCTCCAAGTTTGACATTTCCTTATTATTTAAACTAATGTACCAAGTATATATTCAATTTATCAAGGCACATTTGATGTTCTTGTGTGGTTCAGTTAAATGGCTCCTTCAAGTAAGGAATAAATTCTTTTAATTAATCACATTAATCTGGAAAAGGTCATTTGGATCAATAAGAAGAACTTGATAATTGCATCCTTGCATGTTTATGTCAGTCATAAACTTCTAAAAGTTTCAAACAATTCAAATTATATCCAATAAATAAGTCACATATCTTTCACCTCTTGACTCCATTATCCCAACAGAAGTAGGCACTGCTCATCCCATTCCATTTTAGGATTTTATAAAATCTTATTCAAACATTCACATTTCAAATTCAGTACTAGGAGTAGGAGTAATTAACAAGAATTTATCTATCCCACACTATTTTCCATTGTGGATAGATCCATCAATTCAACCAAATCATACATTCATCTAATCTGCTCCATTATAAAGGTCTACCCACCTAGGTCTAGCAGAGTCTGAAGTGCAGGGAGTCATCAACTGAATAGGTTATCTTGATTCGTTGGTTTAAGAATTTTGCAAGTCTGATCATAGAGCCTCACATCCTGTTAGGATTTGTAACCTAAATTTTTGAGAGCCAACTGATTGGCGACTCTGCTGGGGATTAATCCAATTCTGAACCCGAGCCTTCCATCATAGTCATTCCAAAATTCCATAATAAATTGAAGACTCCACTAGGAAAGAACAAAATCATTTTCCTGCTTATGAAAAGTAGGTGGAGACTCTGTTAAAAAATTGATAGATAATGCATAGAAATTTTGGAACAACAACACTATTTCCACTCAAAATAAAGATAAAAAGTTGCTGCAAATTTCTTGTCAAGATGTCAGAAGAAGTGAGAAGGAAACAATTAATAAGAGAGTGTAAATAATTGGACCAACAACTGCTACAATTGGACAAACCACTGCTACAATTAAGAGATAAATGTGTTCCAAATGCATCATAAAATATACCATTTTACCATGAGGATGAATATGTAAATACAAGCAGACCTTGGACCCCACGAGTGCCTCATAATATAACTGGAAATTTTTGCAATGGAGTTAAAGCACTCTATTCACAACAAAACATTTATTCATCACAGGCTACAAAACAAATGAATTCTTATCATGTCCCTCCTAGACAAAGACTACTAAGCTACCAAGGTCATCAATACAATCAATATCAAGTGCAACAAAATTCTAGCACACTTGGAAATGTCAATCAAAATTTGCAGCAAGGTATATGTCAGAATCAACAATCTATGAAGAAAAATGACACATGTTCACGTATTCAAGACAGAAAGAAAAGTCTTTTGGATGCCTTTCTTGACATAAGGATGTCAGAAGCTAAAGTACTCTGAGAGGGGGGGGTGAATCAGAGTAATGTGAATTTTTTCAAACTATTAACTTCATGAGCAAATTAAAAAATGACCTTGAGACAACTTTACGAAACTTCTTAACTTGCAAAGTGAACTCTAACACATCAAATAACTTTTAGCAGAATGACAGATTGATAAAAGAATTACATAACAATGTCAAAGCATGATATTGATTGTTCATGTAAACTTGATTAAACAATTCCTTTTAATGATTTATTTCCACAAGACTTCACGTATATTTTGAACACTTTTATAACAGAATGAAATGTTTAGTCAGTATCAGAGAATTGCATGAATTGTATTAACAAATGAAAAAATGAAAAACATAAACAGTTAAGCACATGAACTGAAACACAAATGCACAGATTTCACCACATAACACATTATTTTCCTGAGTGGAAAAACCCTCATGGGGTATAAAGAAACACTCCTAAAATATTCCTTTTATTCATTCAAAGAGCACCAACTCTACACAATTTAGGAGCACCCACTCCAAGGAGCACCAACCCCTCACTAATTTAGGAACACCTATTCCAAGGATCACCAACCCCATCTTCAAATCAGATTAATAAATATCAGAGCATTTCTCTGTTACAATTCAACCCAGATACTTCTTTCAAACCAATACACCAAATATCCTAAAGATTCATTATTTGAATCTTTAAAATACCAAATATACTCGTTAAGATTTTTGCATTATGTTTACAATAATTTCAATTGTAGAATATGTGCACAAGTCTCTCAAAATGCCAACACACCAACTCATGTTCCATCTCTGTTTTTATATACAAATGATCTCATGAATCTTCAACAAAAATTCAAGATTACAAATAACTGTTTTCTTCAACCGATTTATTTTTAACCCTTTATTTGTTTGCAAAGAAATAACCAAGGGTTTCAAATCAAACGAATCACTGAACCTTCATTCTTAATACCTTAAAAAAAATCATCATCAATGCCCATAAAGAGTGTTAACTATAATACCTGTTAAAGGAGGAACAAGAAAAAAAAATACCAAAAGAATCATTCCAAAACTATCCAAATGAAGTCTTCCATCAACAAGCTTTGTCGCTTCTCTTTCCAACTTCCACAGTCGCAGCTCATACAAGCATACCAAGCTCAAATCCCATGGCGGCAGCAATTAGGTTTTCAAACCCTATGCTTATCACTTTGACATTTCCTCTTAACCTTTTGTTCTCTAAGACTTTCAAGAACTTTTAAGTTTTACATAATGATTTGAAATCTAGAAATGATGTTAATCATTATCATTTGAAATCCATGACATAATCATTTTGAAATCCATGAGAATACATAATGATGAAAAACATTTTGAAGTCCGAACACAATGAAGATAATATCAAATAGTAAATCATAGCTGTTGTCGACTTCCAAGTGACTCAAAGTCAAAAGCCTTACAATTATAACAATCACTGTCACATGTAGAACGTGACTGAAATAAACTATAACTTCATTTAAGCTTTTTCAAAAATATTTGAAACTTCAAAAAGAATTATGACCCCACAATACTTAACATTCCCGACAAGGGTTCTCAAAAATATCTTAAGTGTCGGTTTTATAGCATATTTAAACATGGATCACATTATCTTGAATGCTCAAAAACACTAATAACCAAAAGAATGTATAGGACCAGAATTTCATAGAGTATGCTTTGAGCCAAGGTAAACATATTGAAATGTAAGTGAACCCTTTATGAAGTTATATAAATAACTTATGAATAGAAATGCAACATGATAAACAGTTTGTGTACCAGGATGATACAACCATGCAAACCAAGTATGTAAAAACTAGATAAGGTGAATTTTCAATATAAGACTTCATGAAAACTAAAGCTTACCAAATTACCTTCACTCTGAGCAATGAATGCTATCACCAAAACCAAGTAGAGACTGAAAATAAATATGCCAATGTGAGTGCCAACCAATATCACTGAACCAATCTGAGTGTCAGAAAAATATGTGTCTCAACAAAACCAAGTAGAGACTGAAAATAAATATGCCAATGTGAGTGCCAACCAATATCATTGAACCAATCTAAGTGTTAGAACAATATGCACATTTGTAAAGATCGAAACAATACAACATGATATCACCTTTAACCATTAACACCTGTAGAAAGAATCACCTCATGTGACATATATATCCTCTACACATGAAACCAACATGATCAGTACCATAAAATAGAACTAAAAGTATCCAAAGCACTGTCCACAAAATATTACCCACAAAACCACAAAGAACTGAGTATGCCCAGACTGAAATATATAACCAAATGCACCAAGTATCATAATGCCAATGCCAAACCAATACCATTATGCCAATGCCAAACCAGTGTCAACCAACTTCTCATAATAATTGTCAAGATAATATGTCATGCTGATGGAAATAGCAATTTCACAACTTATGCATTATAAACCATATGGTAAACCAAGGATCTCATTACCATGGAAGATTCCAATAGAAAACACTCTTACTTTTGAACCAAACTGAATTCTTCAGACAATAGTACTGCCCTGTAAACATCATGTCCCACCAAGATCATATAAAATCACCATGTGAACCATCTGAAAAATATCATGTGTGCCATACCAAATATCAATCCCTGTTATCATGCCTAACCCCCTTAAATAATCAATCTGAAACATTGTGACTTGTAATAAATCAAACAACAATCTGACAAACATTCACCAAGATAAAGCATAACCCCATAAAATAGTTTTGGCATCAAGGAAAAACTAACATATAAACAACCGAAAGCCAACAAAGGAGACATAGAGGAGAATTTGGGCACGCTTTTCTTAGAAGAATGGCGGATATTTGTGGGATAATACCTATTGATTTCCCATCTAGTAAGTCTGAGTTCATTGAATAGTTCATGAAATTATATGAGCCCAATTAAACTTATTGGCATGAATCATGGAAACCAGTTGCTTTTGACCAAAAAGATAAATGGACTAACATTGTAGATAAGAAAAGGTATGAGGACAGTATCAATGTTGAAACCAATAGTGGTATCACTGATGAGTATGGAGAAATTGATCAAGCAATACAGCTAGAAGATGAGACATGTACATGCAAGTGAAAATAATTGTTATGACAACCTATGTCATGAGGATGAATATATAGATGGTCTCTCTTACATAACAGATTGTGACTGCGAATGTTATGAAGAATCCATTGAAAATCTGGATTTTGGTGACAATCGTGTGATTTGCAATTAAGTGATTCTTGCAATTCTTATGGAGATTAGGAGAAAGAAGAAATGGAAAATGTAAGTCCATTTAACAGTAAGCAAATAAAACCTCCAGCTGCAGTAGAGTGCCATGATGACACAACAAAAGAAGAAGAGGTTTGTACACTTGACAATGGTTTTCAATTTTTTTCAAATCTATTGTATGATGAAAAGATAGAAGAAGATCAGATGACATTTTTCCAAGGTGTGCCAGAATATGAAGTTCATGTGTACTCAAATCCAATTTATGATAAGGAAGAAACATTTTTAGATAACACGGATAATATATCAACTTGTGGAACAAATGACTGTGGTGATAGTGCATTTGATTTGTCAGTTTATGATGATCCCGAGTATTGTTGTGATGATGATAAGAGAAAAGAATACAACAATAATGTGGTGGATGAAGAAACATGTTCACTCAGTAGTGAGAAAATTTCAAATTTTCTAACTGTGGAGTATTAGAGATATACACACATGAATGATGCTGAAATTGAATGCCCAACACACATTTCCTTTGACAGTGAAGACACTTTGTGTAATAATGGTGATAAACTTCATGTTGAGCATGAAATTCTATATTCACAATTATATTTTGATAAAATGGAGACATCTAGTGGTCATGAAGTTCACTACAATAGTGTTCCAAAAAGGCACGTTTCTATTGAATCTTGGGGTGTTGGTAATTTTGAAAAGTTAGATATGTAAATTGTTGATTCTAATTAAGTTGCAAAACCACAACTATGTGGGAAAGCTATATGTAATGATGAAGATGCTCCTGATATTTTTGGGTCTGATGTTAAAGCCAACATTGATGATGATAGATATCAACAACAACATGATCCATTCCCCTTTCCAGTTCAATTAGAGAGCCAACATTTGGTGAACAATAACAAAAGGGATGAAATAAAGTACCATGTAGAGTTTGGTGGGTGTGAATCCTTTTCACATGGTGATAAAATATTTCAGATTATACTTAATTCCCAAGTGCATAATAATGGAGAACAGATGGGCAATATTGGGCATAATAGATGGATGAAAAAAATCAACAAACTTTGTCGAACATATTTCAATAATTTTTTAGATTGGGTTCAATATGGTGTGATGAAAACCAAGTATATGATAGAGGAAAAAGGAGGCTCTTCTTTTTTTGGTGGCCTTGTGTCATCAGCTGTGGTGGGGTTTTTTTCAAACCATACTAGTTCAAGAGGAAGTTTTGTTGCTCAATGGATAAAGCACTTGGTTTGCTTCCCCAAAGACCTGGATTCTAGGTATGCCGACAAGGGGCATACATCCCCAGATGGAGCCACTAATGGAGCCTAAATATTTTGGCCGAAATTTTGCAAAAGCGACGAGGAAATGGACTAGAACACTTGGAAATGCATTTGTAAAAATTGCCTCAGTGGCCCACTTTGAAAAATCAAAAAAATGAATCTAGTGCAATTTCACACAAACTCACCTTGTAAGCATGATTATCTAACATATGGGAATGTGAACACCAGACTTAAGCTTCCTACTATATTATTTGACAGAGTTTCAAATGGCCAAGTTGAAGGGTTTTGTGAAGGTTTGTTGTCTACACACATTAAAATCTGTTAAAGTGACCAACTTTGGAGGATAATATTAAGCAACTGGAAGATTTTCAATATAAATCAGTTGGTGCTTTAGATTATTCCAGTCTCAATGTGCATCCATTCCAATTTTCAGAGCTTTAGGGCATCATTTGATATTTTTCCAAAATCAGAACCATGGGTTTTAACCAGTTTGAAGATTGTTTCTAGAACAACTACAATATGGTCAACTTTGATGCTTCATAATTTGCAAAAGAAGAGGATTTATGGAAAACCCATTTTCCTACATGTTCATGTGAGCTAAATGAACTAATCCCCAGGATGGTAGCTTCTAAGAATTGAGTCTGATATTTTTACAAAATGGCAAGTCGGTGGGTTCCAAATGGTTTTAGCATGTGCAATTTTCAGAAAGTACCAAGCTACTTTGATTGTTGACAATTTTCAATGCTGATAAGCTCATGTAAAATTATTCTACAACTATGTTCCCCTATCATAAAGAAACATTTTGGTGCATTTTCATGGTTTTTGAAGATTGTTTGATTAATTTCCCAAAGCAATTTTGGAGGCTACTTAGCGTGTTTTGGTCATAGTGCAAAAATGTCAAGAAATGAATTTTGATGAATTCCCACTTGAGTTTAAAGCATATTTTGGGTTTTGATTAAATAATTGAAAGAAATAAAATATCATGAGATTCAATTATTTAAGGTTATGCTCAAAAGGATTATGGAGATAACACCATTAAGAAGTGTTCTTACAAGATGATTGAATTAAAAGGCACTAATTTTTTAAAGGGAAAAACTCCTCAGAAATTGAAGAATTCTTTATCTGGAAATAGTAATGAACACTATCCCATTGGTGCAAAAGGACACATATTGCATCCTTGTTGGGAAACCTTGATAGGGGAGTTAACGGAGCACAAAAAGTGATAACTATAAAGCAAAGTTCCAAAAGACAAAAGTCATAATTTTTAAAGTTTCTACCAGGCAATAGCAACATCACTAAAAATATCATAAATGAGTTGAACCTGGAGCTTTCTCATTTACTTAAAAAAAAAAATCAGAAGGACCTAATATTGTTGTAAGTGGAAATGATCCAAAAGAATTTCACACTCATAATAGAGCATCTGAAATTCAGATTATGAGTAATGGCATTATAGATCCATTAAAGGCAGAAGTATCAAGTACTACACTGAAGAAAGTTCCTAGAATCAAAGGTCTTGAGAAACTAAAAGGATGCATTCACTAATTGAAGGAGGATTGAGAGAGAAGATTACTACTACAGAAGCCCGCTAAAAGCATCCAAAATCTGGTTGGTTGATGAACTCCATTTTCAGATTAGAAGCCAAGAAGGGTTGTGACAAGAATGATAGATAAAAACGTGGAAATTTTACTAATGCATCACTACTGATTCAAATTTCAACAAAGACTTTCCCTTTGAGGGAATCAGGAAACCCACATGTGGTATAGAATATTTTCAGACGTTACTTCAAGATCTTCGGCTTAATTTAAAAAGAGCAACCATTTTAAAGGGCAGTTGTGAGTACAATGGAAGATTAAAATTTAAAATTTTCATTGAAAAGAGGAGCTTGCTACTACATTTAAGGGAACTATTAAGGAAATCAAGGGATATCAGGATGTCTACAGTTACACCATATCACCACATGCATAAATTTGGAACCATCAAGGCTCATACCAATGCTAAATGAAACAATCTGAAAATAGGCTTTCATTATAATAGTGTGCATCATATCAGATATCCTAGAAGATGAGAAGGAAGCTATATCCGCAAGCCTTTGAGGGTCCTTTAAATAAGGGTCTTCCTTGATTATTTTGTCTAGTGATGGGGGAGTATTTTGTGTCTTAAACATTTTGAATTACACTTTAACACTTGAAAGATAGGGGTCGCGTGGGCTCTTTGAAGGGTGTTATAATTAATTGAATCTCCATTCAATCACAACTATTCATATTTTAAATGACACTATAGATAAATGCTCAAAAGAATAGCACAATTGTGAGGATTGAATAATGGATGATGAACAAAGAGGAGTAATGGGGCATGAATGAGAAGGGAAAGATTCTTCCAAACAAAAGTTAGAGTTAGTTTTTTTTGCAATAGATGATGTGAAAAGTAAGATTGAAATAAAGAAAATGGCGAGCAGATTTGAATGGATTTGGAATGGGAAATAATAAGCTAAAACCCTAATTTGATAAAGAAGGTAGTGTTTGCATCAGAGGAACTTGGGTATATCCGTAGGAGTTGGATAAACAAACTTTTATGAAGGCATCAGGAAATGGCATTCAGGTTGAACTCATAAGTAAAGGCCTCAGTACCAATTCTGAATTTTCTCTATACGCTTTAAAGATATGGGATTCTTTAATCAACTAAAAAAAGGTGGTGTCTCTCTTACCATGGGATAAAGTCACTACACTATTTAATCTTGCAAAGGAACAAAATTGATGATGTGTGCACAACATAAATTTAAAACCCAATATGAGTATTGATGATATTGGTTTTATATAGTTTGTAAAGGAAGAAGAAGGAATGGTCAATGAATGAATAGAGGCAAGTTCGAATTCACTTTCATAAGTTTTAGAGCTCAATAAAAGGATTTTTTGTGAATAGTTGGAAATTCTCGAGTAGATGCCTATGCAAAATGTGAAAGCAAGACAAGACATGAACAAAACTCTCTTATGCGGCTAGATGTATGAGAATAAAGGAAGCATAATTGAAACATGTGCCCAACACTGCTTTAGAAAGGAAACCCTAAATCCATTTATGAGGCAACATTACTCTCTGGGATATACATCAAGATTTTTCTCTAAGAAAGAAATATATTTTATCACACTTTACACTTTGATGCTAGCGTTGCAAGGTATAATTTTGTAACTTCTGCACTTCGAAAGGTAAAATGTACCATTCATTATGTTCACCAAGAAATGGCAAAATTAATGGATGCATTCTGTGTGTGCAAAACCCTCACAAACATGACATAGATGAGAAAAAGGTAGAGCTACAGGTTGACTATTGAAAACATTTTATATCCAAGAATGAGAAGAGCATCGAAGGAAGAAGATAATTCAAAGCATTCCCTTGCACTCCCATACCAAGAACCCTAATATCAGTGTGCTACAAAAGAAACTCATCGGATAGACATGTACTGTCGGAGTAGATTTCTCAAGTCTCTCTGATTGTGTGGGTTACTTCGATGAGGAGTTTTTGGGAAGAGTTTCACTGATAGCCAAACAATAGAACTTCATCGGTGAGAGATATGAAATCGGTGGGGAAACAATAATTTTTCTCGATTCTTTATGTCACCCTGATATGCTAGTGCATATGATTAAAACACAAATAAAAGATTGAAAAAAATACGATCATAGTAGAAAGAATATTACTTTGGGAGGAGTCTAAACTCCACATTTTTTTTACTAAGGGGATTATATGACGGATGATAATTTTACCTAAGGGGTAAAAATTATAAAATATTTGCACTTGGAGGTGGAATATTTTTCACCAGAGGAGTTACAAGAGTGGTTAAATATTATTACATAACAGACGTATTTATTAGGGGAAAACACAAATGGAGATTTGCTTAAAGTAATAATCATACTCGAATTGTTTTGATAAAAGTGCAATCATGATATTTCACTGGGAGGATATTTAAAGTGAAAATGTTTTCACTGGAGTAAAACATTCCTCGAGGGAGTTTAAATCCTTTGAAGAATCATGGAGAGGGTAATTATTTCACCCAAGGAATAATTTATTAAATTTAGTGAAGTTTTTCTACCAAGCAAGATATAAACGAGAGATTTTTCATCAAAGGGGTTAATGAAGATTATTAAGATTTCAAAAGTATTGAGAAATAATGATTATTATTCATGAAGACACAAAGATAAAGATTAAAATATTTAATTTGTCAAAGGAAATTAATTAAATATTTTAAAGAAGAATACAAAAGAGATGCAGCAAATAGATACGAAGGGTCATAACCCTAAAAATACAATGTATATATGTAAGATGAAATGAAACCATCAAGAAGGGGGTAGTAGGTTAGGAAATTACCAGTAGTTGGATAAATTAATCAGTTGTCTCAACAGAACATCATGCTATGTATTACAAAATATTCTGAAGTAATATAATGGACAAGAAGGCTTAATTTGGTGATCTAATTATGGTGTCAATTGTTTGTTGAATTAATTGAAAATATTATCTGGTTGTCTCCAAGGTTGAAATTTCCTTATTCTTTAAACTGATGTATCAAGTAGTTTATCAAGGAATATTTGATGTTCTTGTGTGGTTCAATCAACTGGCTCCTTCAAGTAAGGATTACATTCTTTTAATTAATCACAGTAATCAGGAAAAGGTCATTTGGATTGATAAGAAGAACTTGATAATTACATCCTTGCACGTTTATGCCAGTCATAAAATTCTAAAAGTGTCAAATAATAAGAATTGTAGCTAGTAAATAAGCCACATATCTTTCACCTCTTGACTCCATTAGCCCAACAGGAGTAGGCACTGGTCATCTCATTCCATTTTAGATATTTATAAAATCTTATTCAAACATTCACATTTCAAATTCAGTACTAGGAGTAGGATTAATTAACAAGCATTCATCCATCCCACACTATTTACCATTGTGGATAGATCCATAAATTCAATCAAATCATACATTCATCTAATCTTCTCCATTATAAAGGTCTACCCGCCTAGTTCTAGCAGAGCCTGTAGTGCAGGGAGTCATCAAACAAATGGCTTATCTCCATTCATTGGTTCAAGAACATTTCAATTCTAATCATAGAGTCTGGTATCCTCTTAGGATTTGTAACTTGCATTTTTGAGATCCAACTGATTGTCGAATTTGCTGGGGATTAATCCAATTATGAACCCGATCCTTCCATCATAGAGTCATTCCAAAATTCCATAATAAATTTAGTCATTACTATGCCTTTTCCAAAGGATACTTTTTAGTATCTTAGAGGGAAGTTAGGGGTGATTACCCCTCCTAATCATAACTAAGATGCAAGACATTACATTAGTCTGTGCACTTCATAGTCATATCTTGATTCAAATTGATGTTGTGGTGGTTGTTACTTAGGGGGAGTAGGAAGATGATTCAAATATGTGATTCAGAGCTTGTGTATCTTTTCCATTGATGTCAAAGGGGGAGGAGAAAAATTTGAATTTTTTTGAAGAACTAAGGTGGAGAAGAGTAATGTGAAAAAGGGGAGATTGTTGGATGTTGTGGTTGTATTGATGATATGTGGTTTTCATTGATGTCAACACTATTAGCATTAATGTCTTTAATACTATATTTGTCGAGGATATTGAGAAAATTGTAATAAAATATGTTACAAGATGTCTGTGTAGCAGTGAAGATTAATGTGTTCAAAATTTTAGTATGTTGATGGTAAGATGTTGCGGATTAAAGGGTTTTTTTTCAAAACTATCTAGTTTCTATTCCATAAGTTTCAGAGGTGTGCATGAATATTTGAGCAAGTTATAAGTTTTGTACTCTGACAGCTATTTTGCTACTATAACTAGTGTTCATGAAAGAAGATAATGTGTTTCTGGTAATTTGAGTTGTTGCATATGTTCTTGAAGTGTTTTTGGATTTTTATAGATCATGTTTGATCTATGTTGGATGTCTGCATTGATCATTGTGCTCGTGATCTGATACTTTCTCTTGTGTGTTCATGTTTTTTCATGTTCATGATCGAAAAGGTGATTGAAGCGTGTTGTGGATCTCCAAGGAATAATCTTTGAAGGTGTTTTATATTCAAGGAATTCTTTTTGGGTCTCTACTATGTTGTTGCTGACCTTGGTTGATGCACATTAATAATATTTATTTTTTTGGGCTAGTAGTTTGCATTCATTCTATTATTTTATTGAAGTCGATATGAAACAATGTAATTTCTTGTTGTGGATATATATGTGATTTTTTCTTCATTTGAGGTATGTGTGTAATGCGAAGTGTGTGAGTGCTATGTGTGAATAAGGTTCAGATCATTTGAAAGCATAGCAGAGTGTGAAGAAGAGTGAAGAAGAGTGAATAAGTGTTCATGTGCTTAACTGGAATTGTACTCAAGCATTAGCAAATGCTATTTTCTCAGTTCAAATTCTTCAGATGGATTTAATTTGAATGTTTTGTGAGTCTTCCTTTGAGTAGTGAGCTCTAGGAAGTGCTCCTAAATGTATGTTCATTCCTGATTTATTCTTCTTATACTTTTAATAGGGTATAACTTGTGGCTTAACCTCCACCATGGTTTTTCCCCTAACAGGGTTTCAACGCAAAAATCTTGGTGTTATGTGTGTTTCTGATGTGTTGTTGATCCATGCTTTCATAGTTATTAATAAGATCTGAGAATAAAGCTTAATAAGTTAATAAATCTAAAATAATTTTGTGACAATTGATTTACCCCCCCTCTCAGTTGTCTGCCCTTGTCTTGCTAACAATTGGTATCTAAGCAGGTTCCTTAGAAGAATTTTAACAGCTTGAGGTGATCCGGGATGGCAACATACAAGAAGGATAGTCCGAGATTTGATGGAACAAATTATTCTCTATGGAAGACTCAAATGGAGTGCCATCTAAGATGCATTGGTGAATCCTACTAGAACATTACAATTAATAGATATATTATTCCTCATAATGGTCCTACTACTACTGCTAAGATTAGGCATGCTAAATATAATATCAGAGCTAAGGAAGCATTGTTGAGTGCTTTGACTGATTCTGAGATGATGAATGTTCTAGAGCTGAGGATTGCTTATGAGATCTGGAAAAAGTTGGAAACCTTGTATGAAGGTGATGCAAATGTAAATATTGCTCAGCTACAAAGTCTAAAAGGGAAATATGAAATATTGAAAATGGGTGATGATGAAAATAATGCTACTTTCATGCAAAGAGTTAATGAACTTGTGTGTGGCATTAGATGTGTTGGTGGATAGTTAGATGAATCAAAGATTGTTGTTAAAGTGCTTAGATGTGTGCATGTTGCATACAAAGTTAAAGCTACAACTATTGATGAGCTCCGGACTGTGACAAATGTAACTAGAGATATGTTGGTTGGTAAACTTACTGCTTTTGAGTTGAGTGAATTTGGTGATGCCCTTCCTAAGATAGAATCTGCATTTAAATCCACTACTTTTAGGAGAGACAAGAAGAGATATGATCCGAGTGAAAGTTCTTTTAGAAAGGTATTCTGATGTGAGGAAGAAATAAGATAGATTGAAGAAGAATAAAGAGACCTAAATGAGCTTGAAGCACTTATTGTCAAAAGGGAAGCCAAAGGAGAAGGTAAGTATAAAGGAAAGTTTCCTATAAAATGTTTTTCTTGCAATAAGATAGGTCATTTTGCATCAAGGTGTCTAGAAAGAGTTCCTAAGCCAAGACCTTACAAGCCTAAATTTCAGAAGAAGTGTTATTATGCTGTTGATGAAGGTTTGAAAAATGATGAATGTGACAAAGGGAATGTAAGTGAAGATGAGTTTGTGCTTATTTCTATCAAGGAAATAATCCAGTGTCTACTCAATCTGCTAGTTGTACAAAAGTGGACAAAGCTCTAGCTGCTCGAGTTGAAGAAAAAGATGAATGGGTAATTGACAGTGGATGTTCACATCACATGACAGGTGATAAAAACAAATTTGTAAGCCTGAAAATTTTTGGTGGTGGTGTTGTAATATTTGGTGATAACAATGGTGGTATAATCCATGGTAGAGGATGTATTTCTTTTGATGGTAAGCATAATACTGATGATGTTCTTTATGTTGAAGGTTTGAAGCACAATATTTTGAGTGTTGGAAAGATGGTTGATAAGGGACACAATCTTCTATTTAAAGATAGAAAGTGCAGCATATTGGGAAGTTCTAGAAATGTGATTTCTTCAGGTACTAAAACAAAAGGTAACATCTTTCATCTGAATGTTGGTAGTAAAAGTTGTCTAATTTCTCAAGTTGATGAAAGATGGTTGTGGCATAGAAGAATGTGTCATGTAAACTTTGACAATATTATCAAGATAAGTTCCTCACAGGATATGAGAGATCTTTCTAAGTTGGTGAAGCCTACTAATGTCATATACAAGGAATTTCAATTAGGAAAACAAACTAGAATTTCATTTCGGAGAAAACAACATTGTTCAAATGAATTGTTGGAGCTTGTGCATACTGAATTTATGTGGTCCTGCTAGAATTAGAAGTCCACAAGGTTACCAGTATTTCATGTTGCTTATTGATAATTACTCTAGGATGATGTTGGTTACTTTCTTAAGGGAAAAATCTGAAGCTCTAGAAAAGTTCAAGATCTTTAAGGTTATGGTTGAGATAGAGACAGATCTAAAGATTAAGTGACAGAGATTAGATAGAGGTGGTGAATTCACTTTCGGTGAGTTTGATTCTTTTTGTGAAGAACATGGTATAGAGAGAAAATTATCTACACCACGGACCCCTCAACAAAATGGAGTTGTTGAAAGGAAGAACAAGAAAGTTTTAGATGTTGCTAGGACTATGATTCTGAAAGGAAATGTCCCTTATATCTAATGGAGAGAAGTTGTGAGTATTGTTTTTTATATCCTCAACCAAGTACAAATCAAAGGTAATACTAGTAAGACTCCTTTTGAACTATGGTTTGGTCACAAGCCTACTATTAAATATTTCAAAATATTTGGGAGTAAATGCTATATCAAAAGAGATGAAGATATAGGAAAGTTTGATGCTAGAAGTGATGAAGGAATCTTTTTTGGTTATTCTACTAAGAGTAAGGCCTACCGGTGGTACAATAAGAGATTGAAGAAAATGGTTGAAAGTGCAAATGTTAAGGTTGATGAATACATTGCTAGACCCTCCAGAACCTGTGGATATGATTCTGATGATCAGAATGACAATACTAACAAAATTTAGACTTCAAATCAAGTTCAGATCGTTTCAATGAATCAAGAAGATCAAGAAGAAGGAGAGACTAGTGAAAGCACATAAGAGAGATCACAAGATCCTAAAAATCAAGAACACTCTAAGACTCCAAGGTATGTGAGATTAAATCATTCAAAAATTGAGATTATAGGAGATAAGAAAAAAGGTGTCCAGACTAAGAGAAGAATTGCAGAAGAATATTGTTTGATTTCAAAGACTGGGCCAAGTAATTTCAATGAAGCATGCAAAGATGAACATTGGATTGAAGCAATGAAAGAATAACTACAACAAATTGAGAAGAATAATACATGGATTCTTGTTCCTAGACCAAAAAAATATATAATTGGAACTAAATGGGTGTTTAGAAACAAACTGAATGAACAAGGTGAAGTTATTAGAACCAAAGCAAGTCTGGTATGCAAAGGATACTCTCAGATGGAAGGAATTGACTTTGAAGAAACTTTTTTTCATGTTGCTAGAATTGAAGTTGTGAAACTATTTCTTTCTTATGTTGCTTACAAAAAATATAAAATTTATCAGATGGATGTCAAGTTAACATTTCTAAATGGTGAATTAGAAGAAGAGGTGTATATTGAACAACCTGATAGATTTCAATTGATTGATCAGGGAGATATGGCATGTCGGTTGAAGAAAGTATTGTATGGACTCAAACAAGCCCCTAGAGCTTGGTATGCCAGATTGGATAAGTATTTTTTGAAGCTTGGATTTAACAAAGGTACTGCTGATAGTAATCTATATTTCAAAATTGATGATGATAAAGATTTGTTTGTGGAAGTCTTTTTTAATGATATCATTTTTGGAGGAGATGATGGTTTGTACATGAAGTTTGCTAATGAGATGTAGAATGAGTTTGAGATGTCAATTATTGGACAGCTGAAATTATTTTTGGGATTGAAAATTACTCAGTTAGATAAAGGAATCTTTATATCTCAGTTCAAGTATGTGAGAGAACTGCTGAAGAAATTTGGTATAAAATATTCAAAGCTAGTCAGCACATCCATGGTGAATGGATGTAAGTTGACACAAGATGATGATTCTTCGAAGGAAAATCAGACTAGATACATATCAATGATTGGTGGATTTCTTTATTTGACTCAAATTACATCTGATATCATGAATGTTGTATACATTGTTGCTATATTTCAAGCCGATCCTAAGGAATTTCATGTGACTATTGTGAAGAGAATTTTCAGATACTTGAAAGGAATAGTTGATTTTGGCCTATGGTATCCTAAAGATGATGATCTTACTTTGAGTGCCTTTACTGATGTTGATTGGGAAAGAGATGTGGAATTTAGGAAAAGTACTAGTGGTGGAACATTTTTCTTGGGAAAGAAGTTGATTTCATGGTTAAGTAAAAAGTAGAATTTTGTTTCTTTATCTACTACAAAGGCATAATATATTGTTGCTGCTAACCATTGTACTCAAGTATTATGGATGAAACAGATGTTGAAAGATATCAGAGTTGTGTATGATGAACCTATTGCCATATATTTTTATAATTCAAGTGCTATAAATATTTCTAATAATTTGGTGTTGCATTCAAAGACCAAGAATATATCTATCAAGTACCACTTTTTGAGAGACAAAGTGAGTGATAAGGAAATCAGACTAGAGTATGTGCCTACTAAGGAACAAATTACAAACATATTTACTAAGCCTTTTCCCAAGGATACTTTTGAGTATCTTAGAGGGAAATTAGGGGTGATTACCCCTCCTAATCAGAACTAATATGCAATATTTTGCATCAAACTATGCACTTCATAGTCATAAATTGATTCAGATTGATGTTGTGGTGGTTGCTACTCAGGGGGAGTAGTCAGATGATTTAGATATGTGATTCAAAGATTGTGTATCTTTTCCATTGATGTCGAAGGGGGAGAAGAAGAATGTGAAAAAATTTGAAAGAACTAAGGGGGAAAAGAGTAATTTGAAAAAGGGGAGATTGTTGGAGAAGAGTTAGTTGTGTTGATGGTGTTTTTCACATCATATGTTTCCATCAATTCCAAAGGGGGAGATTTTTGGATGTTGTGGTTGTATTTTTTATATGTGGTTGTAATTGATGTCAACACTATTAGCATTAATATCTTTAAGATTGTATATGTCGAGGATATTGAGAAAATTGTAATAAAATATGTTACAGGTTGTCTGTGAAGCAGTGAAGATCAGTGTGTTGGAAAGTTTAGTATGTTGATGGTAAGATGTTATGGATTAAAGGGTTTTTTTACAAAACTATCTAGTTTCTACTCCATAAGTTTCAGAGGTGCGCATGAAGATTTGAGCAAGTTATAAGTTTTCGTGCTTTGACAACTATTTTGCTACTATAACTAGTGTTCATGAAAAAAGATAATTTTTTTCTGGTAATCTGAGTTGTTGTGTATGTTCCTGAAGTGTTTTTGGGAATTTCTAGATCATTTTCTATCTATGTTGCACGTCTACATTGATCATTGTGCTCGTGATCCGAGATTTTCTCTTGTGTGTTCATTTTTTTCATGTTCATGGCCGACAAGGTGATTGAAGCATGTTGTGGATCTCTGAGGAAGCATATTTGAAGTTGTTTTGTGTTTGAGGACATTATTTTGGGTCTCTAATATGTTTTGGTCAACCTTGTTTGATGCGCATTAATAATCTTTATTATTTTTGGGCTAATAGTTTGCATTCATTCTATTATTTTGTTGAAGACGACATGAAACAATGTAATTTCTTATTGTGGATGTATATAAGTGATTTTTTATTCATTTGAGGTGTGTGTGTAATGTGAAGCGTGTGATTTCTATGTGTGAATAAGGTTTAGATCATTTAAAATCATAGCAGAGTGTGAAGAAGAGTGAAGAAGAGTGAAGAAGTGTTCATGTGCTTAACCAGAACTGTACTCAGGCATTAGCAGATGCTACTTTCTCAGTTCAAATTCTTTAGATGGATTTAATATGAATGTTTTATGTAAGACAATGAGTCTTCCTTTGAGCATTGAGCTCTAGGTATTGTGTTTGAATGCATGTGCATCCCTCATTATTCTTCTTATAATTTTAATAGGGTATAACTTATAAATTAACCTCCACCGTGGTTTTTCCCCTAATAGGGTTTCCATGCAAAAATATTGGTGTTATGTTTGTTTTTGATGTTTTGTTGATTCATACTTTCATGATTATTAATCGGATCTGATAATAAAGGTTAATAAGTTAATAAATCTAAAATTTTGTGATAATTGATTCACCCCCCCTCTCAGTTTTCTTCCCTTTTGTTGCTAACATAAAGCATATTTTAGATTTTGATGAAATAATTGAAAGAAATAAAATATCATGAGATTCAATTATTTAAGGTTATTCTCAAAAGGATTATGGAGATAAGACCATTAAGAAGTGTTCTGACAAGATGATTGAATTAAAAGGAACATATTTTTTAAAGGGAAAAAATACTCAGAAATTGAAGAATTCTTTATCTAGAAATAGTAGTAACAGTATTTCATTGGTGCAAAATGACACATATTGCATCCTTGTTGGGCAACCTTGATAGGGGAATTAATAGAGCACAAAAAGTGATAATTGTAAAGCAAAGTTCCAAAAGACAACAGTCATAGTTTTGAAATTTTCTACTAGGAAATAGCAACATCATTGCAAATATCATAAATGAGTTGAATCTGGAGCTTGCTCATTTACATAAAAACAAAAATCAGAAGGACCTAGTATTGTTGTAAGTGGTAATCATCCAAAGGAATTTCACACTCATAATAAAGAATTTGGAAGTTAGATTATGAGTAATGGCATTATAGATCCATTAGAGGTAGGAGTATCAAGTGCTACACTAAAGAAAGTACCTAGAACCAAACGTCTTGAGAAACTAAAAGGATGTACTTGCTGATTGAAGGAGGATTGAGAGAGAAGATTACTACTGGAGAAGCCTACTAAAAGCATCCAAAATCTTGTTGGTTGATAAACTCCATTTTCATATTAAAATCCAAGAAGGGTTGTGACAGGCATGATAGATACACATGTGGACCTTTTACTAATGCATCACGGTTGATTCAAATTTCAACAAATAATTTCCCTTTGAGGGAATCACAAAACTCACAGATGGTATAGAATATTTTCAAATGTTACTTGAAGATCTTGGGCTTAATTTAAAAAGAGCAACCATTTTAAAGGGCAGTTTGGAGTATAGTGGAAGATTAAAATTGACATTTTTCATTGAAAGAAAGAGCCTGCTACTACATTTCAGGGTTATTAAGGAAATCAAGGGATAAGAGGATGTCTACAGTTACACCATATCACCACATGCATAAATTTGGAGCTATCAAGGCTCATACCAGTGCTAAATGAAACAATTTGAAAATAGTATTTCATTATAATACTATGGATCATATCAGATATCCTAGAAGAGGAGAAGGAAGCTATATCCACAAGCCTTTGAGCTCTAGAAAGAAGGGAATTCCCTATCTATTTATGTGGAGATGGTGGATTATTTTGTATCTTAAACATTTTGAATTGCACTTTACACTTGAAAGATAGGGGTCGCATGGGCTCTTTGAAGGGTGCTAGAATTAATTGAATCTCCATTTAATCACAACTATGCATATTTTAAATGACATTATAGAGAAATGATCACAAGCATAGAGTGCTCATGAGGAGTGAATAATGGACGATGAAAAAAGAGGAGTAATGGGGTGCAAATGAGAAGGGAAAGATTCTTCCAAACAAAATTTACAGTTAAGCTTTTGCAATAGATGATGTGAAAAGTAAGATTGAAATAAAGAAAATGGCGAGCATATTTGAACGTCTTTGGAATGGGAAATGATAAGCTAAATCCCTAATTTGATAAAGATGGTAATTTTTGCATCAGAGGCACTTGGGTATATCCGTAGGAGTTGGATCAACAAAATTTTATAAAGGCATCAACAAATGACATTCAAGTTGAACTCATAAGTAAAGGCCCTAGTACCGATTCTACAATTTTTCCATATGCTTTAAAGATATGGGATTCCTTAATCAACTAAAATAAGGTGGTTTCTCTCTTACCATGGGATAAAGTCACTATACTATTTAATCTTGAAAAGGAACAAAATTGATGATACATGCACAACAGAAATTTAAAACCCAATATGAGTATCAATGATATTGGTTTTATAAAGTTTGTAAAGGAAGAAGAAAGAATGGTCAATGAACGAATAGAGGCAGGTTCAAATTCACTTTCATAAGTTTCAAAGCTCAACAAAAGGATTGTTTTTGAATAGTTTTAAATGCTCAGGTGGATTCCTATACAAAATATGAAAGCAAGACAAGACATGAACAAAACTCTCTTAGGCGGCTAGATGTATCAAAATAGAGGAAGTACGATCGAAACATCTTCCCAACAACACTTTAGAAAGGAATCCATAAATCCATTTATGAGGAAACATTACTCTTTGGGATAGGCATCAATAGTTTTCTGTGAGAAATGAATATATTTTATCACACGTTATGCTTTGATGCTAGCGTTGCAAGGTAGAATTTTGTGACTTCTGCACTTCAAAAGGTAAAATATACCATTCAGCATGTTTGTTGAACAGTGGAAAAATTAATGGATTCATTCTTTGACTGGAAAATGTTAGAGTAATTGGTTATTTACTTGATTAATTACAGTTCCTTTTTATCTCTTTTACACTTAAGCTAACATTAGGTGCATAATAATTAATTATTTTATTAATTATTAATGTGCAAGCCTAGGGTTTTCTTTTTTAGGGTTTTTTGACCGATATATGGTTGAAAACTTCTCTTTTTTACACATTGGTGAATACATAGCTCCACATCTTTGAGCATTTTACTGTCTCTTTGTTGCTTCTCTTTGCTTCTCCCTATAACAGATATTCTTAGCTTGTAGCGATCACTGGGCTCCTATGAAGTTGTATTTCCTCAACTTCTACATGGTATCAGAGCTTCAGATCTGCAGCTACCTGTTCTTGTTTTGAGATTTTTGCATTGGAAGCAGATCTGGGGTTTCAGAAGTTTTTTTTTGTGGATTTCAGGGGTGTTTATTTTTGGTCCACTTTGAGGAAAACCCGACATCGCGGTTGAGTCCAAAAGGCCCAAAAACCCCTATTTTCATATAAAGTTTGTCAAATTTGAACAAAGTTGATCAGAGAGGCAAATTTTTTATGCCAGAGAAGCCCTACGGCCTCCCCAACATGATTTACGAGGTCAAAATTGGCAAAAAATTTTAAAAAGTGCTTACTTTTTAGTGCTGCCAGTTCAAACCCTAGCCGCCACCCAACGGCCATCCGGCGGCCACTGGTCGACCGCTCAGGGAGCTACACCTCAAAAAGGGGTTTAGCCCCCAACGCCTAGCCTGTAGTCTCATTAGCGACCAGGGGCTACGGCTCCTCCACACCGCCAGCCCTTGAGGGCTCTTCATGTGACCAGCTGCTGCGCCCAAGAGCCAGTCCACTAGCCCCCTTGTCATACATGTGACCAGGGGCCAAAGACTTTAGTCCTTGAGGGTTGTGAAATTTTTTTTTGCTCCTTTTGAGCAACTTGCACGAAATCAGGCGTATTTTTTGCATACGATCTCTGTTTTGCGAAAACATGATATTTCTAGAAAGCTACTTCCGACACTGATCTGATGGGGCAGGTTTTTTTCCAACGTTTTCTATTTTGGTGATCATTTTTTCCAGTCAAAGTGGGGTCTTTTTTCTGCACTTTTGGGACCATAGAAGGTGCAAACAGACTCCGTTTTTCAAAAACGAATAGGCATTGGAAAGCTCTCAACATGCTCTATTCAGATATGTGATATTTTTTATCAGAATTTTCACCAAGTACATGAGAATTTGTTTTGAAGTATTTTTTGCTTATGCATTGCTTCCTCTTTCTCAGTTTGTACTAGGGTTTGGGTTTCTCTCTTGTGGGGGAGTGTTTTTTTCTCACTTTCTCTCATTTATATCAAAAAAATAAAACACCAAAACTCTCAAAAAAATCAAATCCTTCTACATCTTCTGTCTATTCTGAAAGATCACATAATAATAAAAAACACAAGAAGGTACAGGTGCAGGGTTTCATGGCAGACTCCTCAGTTGAGTTACTCACATCACACAACTATCACACCTGGAAGTCTCACATGATGAGGCTTCTCAGGTCATGAGGGTTGTGGTCTTGTTTAGATGATTTCAGCCTCAATTGTAGCGTCCTTTTGAGATTATGCAGCACAAGAACAAGATGGATGAAGCTATGGGTTTGTTATCCATGTGTGTTTCAGATAGTCTTTTGTTTCACCTTGATGCTTTGCTCACTCCTCGAGCCATGTGGTTGAAGTTTGAGACACTTTTTGGGGCCATTAATGAGTTCTGAGCATTACAGATTGAGGCAGAGCCGACTTCACTATTACCTAAATCATTTCCCACTATTGAGGATTTTTTGAACAAGTTCAAAACTATTTACACTATTTTACAGGGTTGTGGCAAGAATAAGTCAGACACAGAGTGCGTTTACTTGATCCTTTCGAAGCTTCATGGTCCATTTCAGATATTTGCTTTTTCCTTCTATTCCAACATGGATGGCCTGGGTAATCGTTTTACCATGCCTACCTTTGATGTGTTTTGTGAGCGTTTGTCTCATGAGCAGTCACACCTTTCTCAGATGGATATGCTCTCAGGATCACCACACCAAGCATTGGTAGCACAGTCATATCAGGGGAAGCAGAAGCAAAAACCAAAACAAAAACCACAGACCACAGAGCATTGGAAGGATTCTAGTTCATAGAAGACTTTTGATTCACCTTCTCCTAAGGGGGAAACATCGAAGAAAGATAGACCTAAGTGTGCTTATTGTACTAATCCAGGACATGATGAGTCCAAGTGTTATGAGAAGAAGATAGATGGATATGCAAAACAGGTTTCAGATTTGACAGCTCTCTTTGAGAGGAACCATATTCATCACTCTTCTATATCTACTTTAGGTGGGTCTTCTTCTTCGTCTACTTCAGGCAGGTCTTCTTCTTAATCATCATCATTCCAGATAGATGGATGGAAGGGTCATGCATTATATGCAACCACTAGTTCAAATTCATCTAGATGGCTACTAGATTCAAGTGCTTCACACCATATGGCATCTTCTCAGGACATGTTCTCCTCTTTTGAGGCTGCATCCTCACCACACATATTGATGGGTAATAACACTTATATGAGTGTATGTGGGAAAGGTTCTATCGATATTGATGATGGTACATTCAATGATGTACTATGTGTTCCATCTTTGTCCACTAACCTTCTCTCCATCTATCAGATTGCTCACAGTGGGATAGGGAAGATAGTTGAGTTCACACCTAATTCAGTGCACATTAGAGATATTCAGATTGGCAACATTGTTGCAATAGGGACAATTGATCATTCTTCCTGATTGTATGCATTTACACACTTTGGTCCACCATCTCCCTCTCTTTCTAAAAGAAATCATGCAGTATCTGAGAAGTTTGGTCACTTGAACTTATGTGTTCTTCCATCTGTTCATGAGACTAGTGTTGAGACTTCTACACCTCTTCCTCCTGTTGAGATCACATCTGTTCAACGGGATACCTCTTCAGTTGTGGCTTGTTGCTCCACTCATCAAGCCATCAAGTGCAATTGTTGAGGCCATATTAGAGGATATTCCTTTCCTCACAAATGACAGATTTAGCACACCGGTTATCCCTTCTTCACTAGAGATTCCATTTTAGGATCATCTTGAGTTGTCTGATTCACTATTTTGTTATTCAAACACTCATGTTGCAGTTCAGTTCTTCAGTGAGCATCATCCATGACTTCCATTTTCACCTCACATCTAGGGATTTCCTCTTCCTCGACCGTTGGATCTGTTTCTTCCTTCGAGGAGACACATTGGTTTGATCATTGGCACAGGGGTTCTTTCATTCTGGGGGGGCTTTGGAGTCTCCACCCTCTCTCATGGGGGGGTATTTGATTGTATATCTGCATATGTTCTTGAGAGAGTCTCTTGAGACATTCCATTTGTACTTTTTTTTTTGTTTCTCTTTTTGGAGTAGAGTTTTTCCCATGAGGTTTTCTCTATTTCTCCACTTTACAGAGATTTGGTTGTATTTGGGTACCTGATCAGGCCTAGTTGCCAGGACCCATTGCTTTTGCTTTCAGTAGCTTCTTCTAGGTTTTAGCTTCTCCCTAAGTCTAGCTTAAGGGGGGGTGTTAGAGTAATTGGTTATTTACATGATTAATTAAATAATATTTGTTTAATTAATTAAAGTTCCCTTTTATCTCTTTTACACTTAAGCTAACATTAGGTGCATAATAATTAATTATTTTATTAATTATTAATGTGCAAGCCTAGGGTTTTCCTTTTTAGGTTTTTTTGACCGATATATGGTTGAAAACTTCTCTTTTTTACACATTGGTGAATACATAGCTCCAAATCTTTGAGCATTTTACTGTCTCTTTGTTGCTTCTCTTTGCTTCTCCCTATAATAGGTATTCTTAGCTCTTAGAGATCACTAGGCTCCTATGAAATTGTATTTGCTCAAATTCTATAGAAAACCCTCACACACATGACATAGATGAGAAAAAGGTAGAGTTGTGGTTTGACTATTGCAAACATTTACGATCCAAGAATGACAGGAGCATCAAAGGAAGAAGATAATTTGAAGCATTCCCTCGCACTCCCATACCAAGAACCCTAATATCAGTGTGCTACAGAATAAACTCATCGGAGAGACATGTATTGTCAGAGTAGATTTCTCAAGTCTCTTTGATTGTGTGGGTTATGCCGATGAGGAATTTTCAGGAAGAGTTTCACCGACAGCCAAACAATTGAACTTCATCGGTGAGAGATATGAAATCGGTGGGGAAAAAGTAATTCTTCCCAATGCTTTATGTCACCCCGATATGCTAGTGCATATGATCAAAATTCAAATAAAATATTGAACAAAATACGATCATAGTAGAAAGAATATTACTTTGGGAGGAGTCTAAACTCCACATTTATTTTACTAAGGGGATTATATGACGGATGATAATTTTACCTAAGGGGTAAAAATTATAAAATATTTGCACTTGGAGGTGGAATATTTTTAACCAAAGGAGTTACAAGAGTGGGCAAATATTGTTACATAAAAGACATATTTATTGGGGGAAAATACGTATGGAGATTTATTTAAAATAATAATCATAATGGGATTGTTTTGACAAAGGTAAAATCATGATATTTTACTGAGAGGATATTTAAAGTTCAAATGTTTTCACTGGAGTAAAACATTCCTCCAGGGAGTTTAAATCATTTGAAGAATCATGGAGAGGGTAATTATTTCACCCAAGGAATAATTTATTAAATTTATTGAAATTTTTCTACCAAGCAAGATATAAACAAGAGATTTTCCAGCAAAGGGGTTAATATTAATGAATATTATTAAGATTTCAAAAGTATTACGAAATAATGATTATTATTCATGAAGACACAAAGATGAAGATTAAAATATTTAATTTGCCAAAGGCAATTAATTAAATATTTTAAAGAAGAAGAATACTAAAGAGATGCAGCGAATAGATACGAAAGTTCATAACCCTAAAAATACAATGTATATATGTAAGATGAAATTAAACCATCAAGAAGGGGTTAGTAGGTTAAGAAATTACAAGTAGTTGGATAGGTTAATTAGTTTCCTCAACAGAACATCATGCTATGTATTGCAAAATATTTTGAAGCAATATAATGGACACTAAGGCTTAATTTGTTGATCTAATTATGGTGTCAATTGTTTGTTGAATTAATTGAAAATATTATTTGGTTGTCTCCAAGGTTGGAATTTCCTTATTATTTAAACTGATGTATCAAGTATATATTCAATTTATCAAGGCACATTTGATGTTCTTGTTTGGTTCAGTTAACTGGCTCCTTCAAGTAAGGATTAAATTCTTTTAGTTAATCGCAATAATATAGAAAAGGTCATTTGGATCGATAAGAAGAACTTGATAATTGCATCTTTGCATGTTTATTCCAGTCATAAACTTTGAAAAGTGTCAAACAATTTGAATTGTATCCAAGAAATAAGTCACATATCTTTCACCTCTTGACTCCATTAGTCCAACAGGAGTAGGCACTGGTCATCCCTTTCCATTTTAGAATTTTATATAATCTTATTCAAACATTCACATTTCAAATTATGTACTAGGAGTAGGATTAATTAACAAGCATTCATCTATCCGACACTATTTATCATTGTGGATAGATCCATCAATTCAACCAAATCATAAATTCATCTAATCTGCTCCATTATAAAGGTCTACCCGCCTAGCTCTAGTAGAGCCTGAAGTGCAGAGATTCATAAACTGAATAGGTTATCTCCATTCATTGGTTCAATAACATTGCAAGTTTGATCATAGAGCCTCGCATCCTCTTAGGATTTGTAACCTACATTTTTGAGAGCCAACACTCATCACCAAAATCAACAAATCAATAAATAGTAAGAAACATCATCAATAGATAACATAATAGATGGTTTTAAACTCAAAATATTCTATTGATTTTCATCAAATAAGAGGCATTTATGCACACAAAAATGCACTGGCATACAAAAAACCATTGTCTATTAACATTACCATTAAACTAACAAAATTTTGAAAATAAAACTACTTGCATTAAAAACTGTAAAATTATTCAAGTATCTTGCATAAAGCTATAAAAATAAAATTGTGTATAGCCTTTAGGTAGCCAATTTGACTTCAATCAGGCAACCTTTACAATTAAGAGAAAAATCTCTTATATAAAGTATTAACATCAATTTCTTGACTAAAAAATCAAAATCCACAAATTTGGGGATCAAATCAATAATCATAGGAGTGCCTCCAGTTGAGTTTGATTTTTCTCTTTCTAAATTCTTGCACCTAGGAAGTACACCATATGTCCATCTAGTCAAAATCTAGTTGGGAGTCACTGCCAAGTACATTGTTGATCACCACACCCAGTCCTTGGTCTATCAAAATTGACCTCGAGTTGTCCACTTGTTCAAAAACATATCTGAAGATGTTGTTGTCCATAGGACGCCTGAACATGGTTGACATTTCTGACCTGATTCCTTTTCAAAAATAGAATATTCCCTTGCCACTTAGCCACTTTTAATTGTTTTGGACACCTTATTTTTAAGATAACCATCCATATTGGTAAAAATTTGTTGTATTATTTCTTTCTCAGGGGTATCTACCCATTATACCATAAACATTACTATTAACTATTCTTTGGTAGTGGTTGTGTATATATCTTGTAGCTGGAAAACATTTTGGGTAGTGTCGTGTACATAAAACCTGATGTCCATAACCTTATCTAGAAGAAGCCCTTCATCATCGTCTCCTTTCTTGATCATTTCCTCCAACCTATTACTCTACTGATCCTTCATTTCCTATAAATAAATTAAAGCAACACTTGGTGAGGCCTCTTTACCAATCAGTTCAACAATAATCCCTTTTATGATCTTTCTTTCCTCAAACAAATCTTGTTGATCCTACTGCAATATTCTTCTGTCTTCCATGAGGATGTTTGTTTTAAAGATCAAAACATTCATACATTTATCAAGATAACCAAAATCTTGATCTTTCAGAATTGCATACTCAATCACATCGGCCTTAGGTAGTCTCTTCAATATTCTTGATTTCTTCATATGGTCAGCATATTCATCCTCTTCTCTTCCAAGCAACTTGATATATTCCAACAGGGACTTGATTAGATCACCTACCTCCCTATAGCTTTTCAAACTAGAAATGAAGAGCTTCTCTATATCCTTATTAAGAAGATCAATCCACTTCTCCATCATATGTGATATTCTCTTCATTTCAGTCAACTCTCCCACCTCTTTGTGTATCATTAAAATAGGAGTTTCTAATGGTGTTGGCTATTCAGGAGTGGATGTGATTAGCTCTTTGATAAAAATCTTCATTTTCTCTGTGTGAGCCTTGAGCTCATCTTTAGCCTGCTTGTCCTTCATCAATCGTGACTTAGTAGTGGTAGCCACAATTTCAATCAGATTTATCTATTAATTTCATGTTTGTTTTCCAAGATTAATAGTGTTTATTTCATAATTTGTAGCCTGAAGCTCCCTATCATCTTTATCAACCACCAGGGTAGCAATGTCTATTATCAAGTCTCCATCATCAATGAGCCTTGTAGAGTGAATAGCATCTGGCTTCTTCTTTGGCTTCACTTTATCTATCTCCTTTACCATTTCATCCCATGTTACAGGCTAGGCTTGAACCTATTGTCTCTTCTCCAAATTCCATTTTAACCAAGTAGGAGCAGCTAGCTGGGTTACTACCTGTTGAATACTCTGAGGCGCTGATGAAGGAGGTGTAGAAGCAACTACCTCCATGTTCTTCTCATAAGAAATTATATCCCTTTCTTCTTTTTCTTTCTACAATCTCTCTTGTTCCATTTTCTAATTTTGAGCTTTAATATCTTCTATCTTTTTCATTTCCTCTTCTTTTTGTGCAGCTTAATCTTTGTTGCTCTAACTCCATTGCACGAAGCTCCTCTTCACTGGATTTTTCTTGCTCAACTTTCTCCTTTTTTTCCAGCTCTCATGCAATGGCCTCTTCCTCAGTTGTGTTCTAGGATTCTTCAACCTCCTTTTCATGAGCTAGCTCTTCATCCTTCTTCCTTTGGTCTTCTTATTTAGCTAACTCTTCAGTAGCATTTTTTCGAGCTTCTTCTAGTATTTCTTTCTACTCTCCTTCTATCAAAACATCATTCATTCCAACTTCAACCCAGAGGCTTCCTTCCTCAAACCCAGTGTCTTCTTCTCCAGGTTCCTCCTCAACCATCTCAAGATATTCCTCCCATTCTGCTCTTTCTTCTTCCTAAGGTAGAGTTTTCTTAGAGTCTGAGGGAATAGGTGAATCTATTATATTAATCAAAGGAGGTCTCTCTTCTTCACCAGTTGTTGCTTCTAAATTTGATGGTTCAGTTGGAGGAGTATCCTTAGTTTGCATTGGCATAGTGGAAGGTCCTTCTTTAGAAGCTTGTTCTCCAAGGTACATAGCTACTATGGGTGTAGCACCAAGACCTGAAATAACCCCTACAACAACAACTTGATAAGTAACCTTATCCTTTTCCAAGGCTTCAGTGACCTGCTTTATCAATGTTTCTTCTTCTACTTGAGTAGGTTACTCTGTGGCTGCCTCTGTAGCTACAATAGTTTTCTTTAACCACTTTTATTTCCTTGTCTTAGTGGAAGAAGTGGGTTCACAACTAGAATCCTTCTTCCTTGCAGCCTTAACTCTTGGTTTCTTTAGACGTAGGTTAATCCATTTCAGGCTTCTATCTACCACTACCTATGACACTTTACAAATATTAGTTTCCTCTTTTCCCATCCAATTGATTGGATCCAAATCCTTGTTGTCCACTTTATCCATTTCATAGTGGGGATTAAGAGTAATTCCATCATCAATGGTTCCTTCTAGTATATCCTTTGCAATCATGAAATCCCTCATTCTGGGAATTGTCAATCTTTCATATATGCTTTTCCTTATTTCAAAATTATCTTGTAGGTTGGCCCAAAATTCCTCTAGAAGTGGTCGATGATGGGGAAACTGCAAAGCATATATACCATACATTTTATTTTTAGGAGAAAAATCCTTCCTAGATGTACGATGTTTGAGATTCATGGATTGAAACTCCTCTATTGTTGTCTTAGCTACTATGGAAGAGGAACAAGAATAAAATCCCAATTACATTGGGAATGAGTGGCAGCCAACCTTATGTTGTACAAAAAATTAGACATTGACCTCAGCTGCTTGATGAGCGAACTCCATCAAAACCCATGTGTCAACACAACACCTTGATAATTTAAAAGGGTTCCTACCCATCATATCCAAACAATTTGAAATAAGTGGATCTAGGTTATTGGATAAACCAATATCCCCATTCATCAATAAAGTCCATTTCTTCTTAGGATAGTCTAAAACCAACATCACCTTGAGTTGATTAATGATAACATATAAAAATGCATGATTAACTCTTTTGAAATGTCTCTCTGTTGCCTTCAACTCCAGCTGATCATAGTGTTCCCATACTTTATTTTGATATGGACCATCATCCATTGACCCAACAATAGTTAACCTTGGAAACTATCCCATCCTTGCATAATAGTGGATCACATATGAAGACATGTAAAATGTCTTAATTTCTATAACTTTCAATAATTGATCATGGATGTTGTTTGAGATTATCTACCCCTAATCCAAATACTTTTTTCCATCTAGAATTAGTTGAATAAATTGAAACATCCAATGCTCAAAGGTACGAGACTCTTCTTTTCCAAATACTCTGGCCAACAGTGTAATCATATCACCAATGTCTTTAGGTAAATCAGACCTCTTTGGCTTAGGTGGCATCTTCTTTACTGATTTCTTCTCCATCTTAAGAAACCTTTTATTAATAAGTCTTTTGTTCCCATCCTCATCTGCTACCCACTATTCAAGTGCCTCAACTTCAAACATAATCTTGGGGTTAGGGTGAGGAGGAGGATCAAAAACTAGTCTAATCATTATTGAGGTCAAATCAATGATCGCTTTACCTTGGGAATATACACTTCCTCTAAGTTGGATTATAAGTTTGTGCAGTAGTTAAAATGAACTCAAGACATTGCACAACAATAGGGAAAGTATCCACATGGGATAACCTAGAGTCTGCAATTCTCTTTGCCCTTGGGTAAGCATCTTCTAAAAAAAATTCATCATAAAAATACTTCAAATCAATGTTACCCACCAGTGTATCTATAATTTTCATAACATCTTAGCCAAATTTGGATGGTACTGGGGCTCCTTGGAAATTTACTTCATGGTAATGAGAACTTGATCTAGTTTTAGCCTTTTAGCCTTTGCCCCCTTTGATGTTCCTTCAATGGGAACTTCCTCCTTTGAATCAGACATTTGTTTAAAACCTACAATATTGATCATTATTAGACAACAAGGAGAAAAGTGAGGATAAAATTAGCACAAGCATTCATATTAATCCCCATTCATTCAAGAAAGATTTCTATTTTACAAGTTAACTTAGCATTTTCAAGTTTCAGATTCGAGACAGAACCTAGAACTTGACCATTCTAAGCATAATACTGAACTGTGTCAGAAGTCAGAATCAATTCTTGCTTCAACACCTATACCTATAGTGAATAGAAGGTTTCAGTTTCATTTAATGATATAATCTTGTAATGTGTTCAGAAATTGAGATTGAATCTTAACAAGATAGTGACACTTAACAAATGGCATCAGTAAAGGGTTGTCTCTAAGTTCCAATCCTGATGGAACATCGGAAGTCAAAATCGGGATATGATTTAGAACCAAACCCAAAAGAGTGAATAAGCTTGGGTAACTTTGTGAGTTCTGAACCTAATCATAGTTCAAGAATCAGAATCAGGAAATGGTTTAAGACTGGACCTCATAGGAGTGAACAATTTTTGGTAGCATCCCAACTTCTGATCCCAATAAGATAAGAATCAGGATTTCATTAAGAAATTAATCTTTGGTATGTGTAGCTAGGATAAGTTAACTCTAATTTTTGATCCCAACGCTATGTTAGAAGTTGGAATCGGTACACCAGTGGATACATCATGAAATTTTTGAACATTTTAGAGTCACAACCCAAACCGCGATCCTAATGAAACATCGAGAGTCAAAATTGGGGAAAAACCAAGACCTAGACCTAGATGATGGTCTAAACATATGGTGCAATTCTGAATCTTGATTCCGACATAGATTCGGGATCAGGATCGAAGGAATCAATAGACACGAAGGAAAAATAAATGTAACAATATCTAAAAATATGCTTTCAAAATTTGGATTTGTTTAGTAATGGCCGAACCTTAAAGGTTTATCAAATTTCAAAAATATCAGAATGAGTAGTTTGGAAGACCCTATATAAGCCAAGGCATGGTGGGAATAGAAAACCCCATGTACAAAAGATGAAACAAAATGTGAGAAAAACAAAATTGGGGAAAACCCAAAACAAAACAAAGACAAATGAGAAAAAGGGTTCAAGAACAAAGAAAAACACATCAAAAATGGTCTAAGAAAACCAGAAAGAACGAGCAATAAACAAGAAAGAAACAAAAAATGTGAACAATGAACAAAACAAACACGGGAAAACCAAAAAAGATATATATAGGAAAAACACCTACCCCCAAATGCAACCAAAAATCTGACAGCAAGGTGAGAAAATCCTTGTGCTACCTCAAACCCTATCTCTTGGTGTCACTCTGGTTCATTCCATCAATTGTATAATCCAAAATGAATGAAAACTGAGGAGTGGCGGGAATAAAATTTTTCTCATGCATGTGAACAAGTGTCCATAAATGAGGGTTGGTTGGGCCTCAAGATCGGGGTGGAGGTCATAAATGTGCCATAACACAAATGAAGGCAAGCAGGAGACAGGATTAGGTCATGACACAACACCAAATTTTCAATGAGTGCAAAGTTCAAGCGAAGGTCCGAAATCTGAATCCTGACAGACAAAAAAAAATGTGGGAATCGTGATTGGGGAAAAACATAGAACAAGAAATTTGGAAATTTTCTTGGTTCAAGTTCCCATCTGAAGTCTGATTCCAAAAAAGACAAAGAGAGTCAAAAATTCGAATTAGGATGGAAACAAGAAAATAACTTTGGAAAATTTTTTGGTTCCGGTTTTGGTCTGAAGTTTGATTTCGACAAAAGAAAAAATGCACAAGGAAGAAAAGCAGAACTTGGATCGGATCAAAAACATAAACTTACACTTTTAGGGGTGTAAGGTAACAGTTTCGATTCGAAACCCGAACCCAACAAAACAAAGAAAACACAACGCAAAGCATGAGGATCGAGATCAGACCACAAATGGGAACTTTAACTTTGGAAAGTAATAAGTGCCAGTGACATTCTGAAACCTGAACCCAAAAAACAAAGGAAAACAAGGACTTAAAAGAAAAATATAACTCCTAAAGCCCAAACAAGAACACCAAAGAAAAAAACAACAAAGGGGGACCCATTTTACCAAAAAACAAAATGAGGTTGTTATGCAAGGCATAACAATTGGAAACTCGACTAGGAAAATGGTTTACCCATTTTCAAGATACTGAAGAATTAAATCACCCAGAACCTCTGGTTTATGAACCTTTTACTTGAGTAGGATCAGTCATAGAAAACAAGGTTGATCTAGAATCTCAAAACGTGCATAAAAAACAACTTTGAATTTGAGTGTGTGCATGTATGGTGCATCATTTCCTTAAGAATTTTACCTATCCTTGAAACAACTATATCAAGATTCGAGCTACATGAAGTGAGTCCCTTTAGCTATCATGCAATGATATCCTAGGAATTTCTTCACCATCATCCAGATGTCCATAGCCTCGATGGAGATACCTCTATTTCTCTCAAATCATTGCTCTACTACTATCCAAGCATCCATATCCCTAGTAAATATACTTGAATCACCCTTATAATATTGAGTTTATTGTAGTTTATACTTCTCATTTCTTTTGTTTCCATAGTTTACTTGAAGTAATTATTTTCTTATCCTTTCCCTCAATACATCAGATGTAAGAATCTGAAAGTAAGGTTGAGAAATACAATGAACCTCATGATAGCATTAAGACTCGGATTTTTCACTTGACTCATGAATATAGTCACCCTAAGATAGACAGGGCCTTATGGAAATAAATTATCCTATCTAAAATGTGACAGATTCAGTCGTGGTTTATGAGATCATTTAAAATGCTTGTTTGTTCTTAACCTCTCAAACTTTATTTTAGATGTACATAAAACATAAGTTTCAAAATGAAAGAGCTCAACAGACATACCTGAAAATACCTAAATCAATTTCTTGGTCATAATACCCTTGGAATGCTTTGAACAACTACACATTATTCTAAAATGAAGAAAAAATGAAAGTCCCCAAAAATAGAAAGAAAACAACCAAACAACAAAGAAAAACAAACAACGAACAACAAAAGTAGAAAACAAAGGAAAACAAACATGAAAACAAGAAAAAAAAAATGAGAGAACAACTAAATTACATATGTACAATGGTCAGATGATTAGGCTTTCATGGGCCAAATTAATGCTTGAGAAACTACCCATTGATTGGAAATGGAACAAGTTCTCCTGTCAAGGTGCTAAGACGGAAAGCATTCTCACCTAAGATCTCAACGATCTGATATGGACCCAAGCAAAGTCTATCAAACTTTTGGTGATCACCCTTCCTCTCCCTAGATTTGTCCCATAGCAACACAAGGTCTAATATTCTGAAGGCCTTGATTTTGGCTCTCTTGTCAAACCAAGATTTGACTACAACCTGATGTTTGGAAAACTGTTGCAAAGCAGCATCCCTCTGTTCTTCTAGATTAATAAAATTAGTTAGTTTGACCTCTATCCTATCATCATTAGAATAGAACTCTTGTATAAACCACATAACAAGTAATTGTAGATGAATAGGGAAGACTGGGTCTTGGCCATAGACTAACTTAAATGGTGAGTTTCCTAAGGCAACTTTGGTTCTAGTCCTATCTGCCCATAAGGAAAATATCAGTTGTGTGTGATAGTCCCTAGGATTACTTTCTAGAAACTTCTTAATTACCTCCAAAAAATTCTTATTGGCAAACTCACCTACCTCATTTCCCTATAGATATTAATTATATGAATACTTTAAAACAATTTTATGTTCATACACCCACTGAATAAATTATGCAAAAGAAAAGGTGGGGTCATAATTACATAGCAGAGCAAATGATACTCCAAACCTAGTAATGAAATATTCATTAAGGAATTTGATAATGATGTCGGTGGTACTATTCTTTCAAGGTTGAGATTCGGTCCAGTGTGTGCAATAATCTATCATAGTCAAAATAAACATGTGACTTGTAGAAGAATTTAGATTAATTACCCCGACAAAGTCTAATACCCATTGGGAAAATGGTCATACCTCATATACGAGTTGCAGGGGCATTACCGGATTGCATTCTCTAGATGCCAAAGTTTTAAATTTATGACATGTCCTAATGTGTTGGTGAGCATTCTGGAAAACATGAGAATAAAATCTTGATCTCAAAATTTGATGTGCCATGGCGTCAGCTGAATCATGCCCAATACCATGCCTGCCATAAAACTCAATTATGGTTTGTTTTGCTTGTTGTTGATCTAGGAAACACAAATGAACACCTTCAAAATTATTCTTGTACAAGGCTCCTCCTTTGACCATATAGTGAGCACTCTTCAGTCTTAGTTCTCTTCTCTAATTGTTATCCAACCCATCATGACACTTATTGTTTAACAACAAGAAGATCAAATCAGCATACCATGAGTCGTTGGTGAATGATTGTACTATGCACTGTTGACATGTGATTTTGGGATCAACATTTCCTATGGCTTTGGATAGGCCTTATCCTCAGACCAGATTCATCAGTTGAATTTCAAGGTTGAAATCTTGCAGAGTTGCCATCCATTTTTCCCTTCTTTCTCCCATCTCACTTTGCATTAGAAGGGACTTCATTGCAAGGTTGGGAACTATGGCTATGATCTTACTGTGTAGAATGTAATGCTGAAATTTCTTAACTTCTCTTACCAGTGTGAAAGCCTTCTTCTCCAATGGAGGGTATCTAATATTATAATTCTTGAAGGGGGAACTCATAGAATCTATGGGCCATTCATCTCCTTCATCATTCCATTGTGGCAAAACAACAACACACAAATGATCAGATGCAAAAGAATAAATGTAAAAAGGCATTATATAGTCAAGACTGGTTAAGATAGGTGCCTCTGAGATAGATTTTTTTATTTGTGAGAAGGAAGCCTTGGACTCATTAATCCGTTCAATCATCACATCTTTCTTCATCATCTCATTAAGGGCCTTGACAATTTTTGCAAATTCGGTTATGAATTTCCTTACAAAATTTATCTTTTTGAAGAAAGATCTCATTTATTTTTGTTGCATGGCACGGTCAACTTCAAGATGGATTCCAATCTATCAAGTTTGATTGAAATCCCTCTTTCTGATATTATATGACCCAATATTTTCCCCTTTGATACCTCGAACACACATCTCTTTGGGTTGAGGGATACACCATAAATTATACATTTTTGAAGGGCCTTTCACAAGTTAGTAGCACAATCTTCCCTATTCTTGGAAAATACAGTCAAATCATCCATGTAAATGATGATACATTTACCTAATAGATATTTAAATGCAACATCCATCACACACTAATAGGTGGATCCAGTGTTAATCAGACCAAATGGAATCCTTCGGTAGGAAAATGTTCCCCACTTGGTAGTGAAAGTAGTCTTCATTTTGTCTTAATAGTTAGCCAGCAATTGATTGTATCCTGAATAGCCATCCAGGAATGACATCATTTGTGATTTGTTAACTATTTGCAGCACCTCATCAAGAGAAACAAGTGGGTAGTTATCCTTTTTCGAAGCTTTATTGAGGTTTCTAAAGTCAACACATAATTTGATTTCCCCATTATTTTTATGAATAGGTACAAGATTTGCAACCCAGGTTGAATTCCTTATCCGAAAAATGATCCGTGTTGATAGTATTTTTTACACCTCTTTGAGGATTAGAGGTTCAATTAGAACATTAAATAGACATTGCTTCTGATGAAATGGCTTTGCTTCAAGTTTCAAAGGGATGGTGTGTGTTATTACCAAAGTATCAAAGGTTTTCAAATCTTCATACCCCCAAGAAGTTACTACGATATCTTCTTTCAGTACCTTCAATATTTTGTCTTGAATTTCCTTCAGAAAAGTCTTGCCAATGAATATGTTCCTCTCTGGGCTTGAGCCTACCAAGTTGTATGATTCATATTTTCCTCCTTTACTATCAATACGCAGTTTTTCATGAGCCTAAGGATCAGAATTAAAGATTCTCTCTAATGCTACCATTCCCTTAGGAATGTTGTTGGTTTTTAGATTTTTTATACCCTTTGCATCATAATATTCTAGATCCCAGTCCCCCTAATCCCTATTAGAATCATCAATGATTTTCCCTTCGAAGACATTTGAACTTTCCAAGAAGGCAAGGATATGTTGATCATCATTGAAAACCTGGAAATTTTAGACATTTTCAGAAATAGCTGGAATCGACACTAATTCGATGGAGAACCTTTTTAGTTTGGAATCTTGCATAGGTTCCAAATTACTAGCAACAACAACAAGTGCATTTTTAATCTGGTTGTCTTCTCTAGGAATCAAATTAATACCAAAAGTAGTGAAGTCCTTGATCAAGTTCCATATTCTATTTATGTATGCAACCAACCTTTTATTGTGGCATGTGTACTAGCTATGAACATACATGACTATCACCTCATAATCTCCCATTACTTTTAGAGTTGTCAGTTTCTTCTGACATGCAAACATCATTCCTCTAGCGAATGCCTCATACTCTACAACATTGTTAGTACAACTGAACTATAACCTGTAAGAAGCACAATAATTTTTCTCTTTCGGGTTAGTTAGTTCTTCTCCAACTCAACTCTTGGTTTTAGATTTAGAATCATCAAATTTGAGGGTCCATAGTTGATCTTGGGCTAGGGTTTCTTTCTTCAGGTCAATTGCAGGTGATTTCTTAAGAGAAATAGGTGGCGATTCAGACCCGTTTGAGATATTAGGATTGAGAGACTACTAAAAATGATGATTGACAAGTATTTCATCATGGTTTTAAATGTGTCTAGATAATGTTTCTTGCACCTCATCATGATCAATAGTTCTAGAACTCATTTTATTTTTGAGAAATTCCCTATGAATTGGAAGGTTAATAGGGGTAGGGGTATTAGATAATTTCTAAATTTCCTCAGCCTTATTTCGTGAATCAAAAAATAGGATCTAAGTTTGACCACCTAGGGATAAGACATCTTCTTGGGTATTATTTTTCCTTGTCAAAACGTTCAAGTCTTTAGCTTCAAATGGAAACTGACTTGGAGATGCTTTGGGATTGTAGCTACAAGTCTATCCTAATAGACACACATGACTCAAAATGTCTAAACAAGGATGACACATCAACTCAGAATGGTTTTGGTAATGGACCCAACACCAATTCAGGAGTAAAAAACTCCATAAGTCAACCTCGTCTCCAAGGACCAACTTATCTTGTTGCAATTTCTGAATTAAAAATTGTTGGTTGACAGTGTTCATAGGGTCATTGTTCTCTAAAGGTTGTGAGAAATTGGTATTAAACATTGAAAAGGTCATAATTTCTTCCCTCCTATAAACACATATCTTAGTTTCAAAATAGGCTACCTCATTAGGGTGGTCATATTTTGTGATCATATACTTCAAGCAAGGTTTACTTTCAATCCTAATCTGAGTTGCTACTCCCTTCCATGGAAGCCACATGTGCGAGAAGACTAGGGAGACATAACCTCATATAGCCTTCATTAGCTCTTGGCTTAACAACATGCCATACATTTTAGGGATATTAGAAACTTGAATATCCATATAGCTTTGAATCTATGGGTCTAACCCAATCTATACATGCACATTTTTCAATTCCCCTACAAAATTAACCTCATATTTATCCAACTTTATAGCTTTCTTATGAGTTTGAACTAGGGTTAAGCCCAACATTTTACAAATAGAGAAAGGCATAACATTACCTAAGGCTCCAAAATTCAAAATTCAATTATGTAGATTCTTGCCAAAGATTCTTAGACTCAAAAGGAATGGGGGTGTCCCCGTAATACCTCTATATAGGGTTGTGTTCATGTTAGTAGCTAGAGTTTCCTTAGTCTTCCCTTTCAACTAATCTGCCTCTTCCAAGGGTTCCAACACAATTTCACGTTGTGTGGGACACCACTTCAGAATATCAAAGAATTACAATGAAGTCATCTATTTCTACATCTTTTGTTTAGGAAAGAACATAGAGTTACCCTTGTTTCGAAACCCAAGTGGGCCTTTTGGTGGGGGAAGATTTTTTTCAAAATTCTGATTAGGGGGACCATGTTAGGAGGGGTAGATGTGGTAAACAACCCCTTTCTTTGATTTCTCAAAAAATTACCTCCTTTAGCCTAAAAATCTTGAGCATCATATGTATCTGCTTTTGGTTCATTTTCTCCTTGCATAAGAAACTAGTGTTCTTCATCATACGTCTCAAAAGCCATGGTTGTATCTAAAGATCCACCACCTTTGTTGCGATTACCTTGTGGTGATTGGGAATCAACTTGTGATATCTTAACCATTATTTCCATCTCTGAGCAATTAACTTCAAAATGTAAGGCAATGTCATGTAAGTTACACCAATTAGTCATGACATTAAAATTTACAACATTTACAATATGTAGTTTGTCTTCATTGGCTTGATATTTATGGGAACTCCTCCATTGTTGTGTCTAATGACCCATTGTCGATTGTTGGGTCTTTAGTTGTATCCCCTATTATGATTCTGATAGTTTTGACCCTGGTAATTCTAGTTCTAAAAATTTCTTTGATTCTAATTGGTGTTCTAGTTGGAATAATTATTTTGGTTGGAATACCCTCCCTAATTTTGGTAATTTTGATTCTAATTTTGGTTCTCAGGGGGTTTTAACTTAAATTGGGTCATCTCGTTGGTCACTTGGGATAAATTTTTCTTTAGATTTTCCAACCCTATTATCAAATGAGCGATGCACACACTTTCTGTAGTTATTACAGCTGATGGATGAGTCATAGTTTTAGACCCTCTATCATGATTATGGGAATTCTGAGGTTGTTGGGAGGAATCTAAAGTCCCACCATTGACCCATGGTAACGTGGGTGGAGGTTGTAATTCAGCTAAAATTCCATAGGTAGAGTGGGACATTCCTGGGACTACATTGAATAGAGGAGTTGCATTAGGCATCCCAGGATATCCTATGGGATGGAAGAGCCCTCCCAAACCATCTGATTGTGAGGTTATCTTTTGTTGTAGTTTGATGGCCAGGTGATATACTTTAGACAATGAATCAATATCTAGCACGAGGTAAGTTATTTGCAAAAATAATCCAATCATTATATCTATGGCCTTTAGGTATGCCTAGATGGAAATATTCTCAATCTCAAGGTATGTTTCTTTTAATCATCTATACATCCTTCGGAACCTCGTATTGAATAGGGGCAGTGGTTTGTGTGGTTCCTTCCTAATCATGGAAAATTAGTGATACAAAATGGCCAAGTCTACATAGAATCAAAATTGGTTAATAAAGGTATCCTTTAAATTTGTCCAACTCATGATGGAACCAATAGGTAAGTTTAGATACCAATTGTAGGCTATATCTCTGATTAAATAGGGAAATAGTCTAAATGTGACATCATGATGTGCTATTTGAGCATGAGTGTAGGCATATTTGAATGCTTGGAAGTGCTCTTCACCACTTTGTGACTCCACATGGGCATACCTGAGATAAAATTTCTCTAGATTATTAGGCATCTCATGTATACCACCAAGAATGGTTCCCAGTGGTGAAGGATTATTTGCAAAGAACACCATTAGTGGTGGTGGGCTAGCCTATGCCAGTTATGGTATCACTAGGAATCTAGGTGGAGTAGGTGGTGGTGTTAATGGTGTAGAGATTGGAGTCCTATGGGTTCTGGTTCTAGTAGGAGATCAAATTTCAACTAATGGTTTGGGATTTGTAGTAGATCTCATAACTCTTTCAAACCTATCTGTAGAAAAGGACCCAATTCATTCTAGTTTAGTCTTTTGTGCCCTCCTTCTAGCGTTAGTTCTGTTGATGGTTAACTTTGATCCTAAAAATAAAATGTATGGTATATATGCTTCATATTTTCCTCATCATTGGCCACTTCTAGAGAACTTTTGGGCCAACCTACAAATCAGTTTGAAGTGAGGAAAAGGGGATATGAAATATTGACAATTGCCCAAATGAAGGATTTTGAGGTTGCAAAGACTATACCAGAAGGAACCACTGATGATGGGATTACTCTTGATCCCTACTATGAAATGGATAAAGTGGCCACCAAGGATTTGTTTCTAGTCAATTGGATGGGAAAAGAGGAAACTAATATTCGTAAAGTGTCACATGTAGTGGTAGATAGAAGCCAGAAATGGCTTAACCTCTGTCTAAAGAAACCAAGAGTTAAGGCTGCAAGGAAGAAGGAGTCTAGTAGTGAACCCACTTCTTCCACTGAGACAAGGTAGTGCAAGAAATTAAAGAAAATTGTTGCAACTACAGTGGCAGCCATAGAGAAACCTGCTCAAGCAAAAGAAGAAAGATTGGTAAAGCAGGTCACTGAAGCCTTGGAGAAGGCTAAGGTTACTTATCAAGCTACTACTGTAGGGGTTATTTTAGGTCTTGGTGCTACACCCATAGCAGCTATGTACCCTAGAGAACAAGATTTGGAAGAAGAACCTTCTAGTATTCCCATGCAACCTGAGGATACTCCTCCAACTACACCATCAACCTTAGAAGCAGCGGTTGGTGAAGAAGAGAGACCTCCTGTGATTAATTTATAGTTTCACCTATTCCCTCAGACTCGAAGAAAACTTCACCTCAAGAAAAAGAAAGATTAGAATGGGAGGAATATATTGAGAAGTTTGAAGAGAAACCTGGAGAAGAAGACACTAGGTTTGAGGAAGGAAGCCTCTGAGGTGAAGCTGCAATGAATTATCTTTTGAAAAAAGAAGAGAAGAAGAACAAAGAAAGAAGGATGAAGAACTAGATCATGAAAAGGAGGCTAAAGAAGCCCAGAAGGCAGTTGAAGAAGAGGCCATTGCACAAGAGTTGGAAAAAAAGGAGAAAGATAAGCAAAACAAAGTTGATGAAGAGGAGCTTTGTGCAATGGAGTTAGAGAAACAAATATTAAGTGATGAAGAGGAAGATACACAAAAAGAAGAGGAATTACAAAAATAGAAGAAATTAAAGCTCAGAATGAGAAAGAGGTCATTGCAAGAGAGTTTGAAAAGAATGCCATTGGTGATGGTGGGTTAGGTTGTGCCACCTGTGGTATCACTAGGAATCTAGGTGGAGTAGGTGGTGGTGTTAATGGTGGCAGGACTGGAGTCCTACAAATTTTGGGTCTAGTAGGAGATCAAATTTCAAATAATGGTTCAGGATTTGTAGTGGATCTCAAAACTCTTTCAAACCTATCTAGTGAAAAGGACCCAATTTGCTCTAGTATGTTCTTTTGGGCCCTCCTTTTCAAGTCAGTTCTGTTGATGGTCAAAATAACATAGCAATGTTAAAAAAGTATATCTCTACTCTATTTCTCCTAAAAATATAACTGATCTAAAACCACCTATCTTCCAAGGTCTCTATAGTTGGTTCTCAACTATGTTATCATAATTTAGTGGCCTATGCAACTATAATGTTCAAGGGGCCTTTGCTGGTAAGTGAGTACAAACTGGATAGTGCAAAATAACTTAACATGGGGCTTTCAAATAAATAGAAAACATTGATCAAGGCTTAGAACAACCAAAAATGAACACAAATTCCTTTAAGTTTAGAAATGCAATTCTTATAATAAGAATTTTCCAATTAACTAAAACTAGAAAACAACACAATACATGAAAAAATTCATACCATCATACCTTCATAGTGAAAATTTAAAACATGCAACCATTCATCATTACTTTTTAGAATTTTCAATAATAAAATACCATAATCTCATCACCAAAATTAACAGATCAATAAACAGTAAGAAACAAAATCCATAGATAACACAATAGATGGTTTTAAACTCAAAATCTTCTATTGATTTTCATCTTGAATAAGAGACATTTATGCATAGAAAAATGCATTGGCATACAAAAAATGTCTATCAAAATTAGTGTTAAAGTAACAAACTTTTGAAAATAAAATTAATTGCATTAAAAACTGTAAAATTGTTCAAGTATCTTGCATAAAGCTATAAAAATAAAACTGTGTATAGTCTTTAGGTAGCCAATCTAACCTCAATCAACCAACCTTTACAATCAGGAGAAAAATATAAGTTATAGAAATAATTAAGATCAATTTCTCCAACCAAAACTCAAGATCCACAAATTCAAGGCTAAAATTTGTAATCATAGTGGCACCTAAATTTGAGTTTGAGTCTTCTCCTGCTGAAATTCTTACATCTGGGAAGTACGCCATATGTCCACCTAGTCAAAATCTTACTGGGAGTCACTGCTAGGTACATTGCTAATCACAAGGCCCAATCCTTGGTCTATCAAAATTGACTTGGATTTGTCCACTTGTTTAAAAATAGATAAGAAGATGTTGTTATCCATAGGACGCTTGAAGATGGTTGACATTTTTGACCTAATTCCTTTTCAAAAATGGAATATTCCCTTGTCACTTAGCTACTTTTAGCTATTTTGGACACATTGATTTTAAGATAACCATCCATATTGCTAAAAATATACTATATTGTTTCTTCCTTAGGCGCATCTACATATTCAACCCTAAACATTGCTCTTTCATATTCTTTGGTAGTGGTTGTGTATATATCCTATAGTTGGCAACATTCCAGGTAGTGTCTCGTACATAAAACTTGATGTCCATAAGCTTATCCAAAAGAATCCCTTCATCATCGTATCCTTTCTTGATCATATCCTCCAATATATTACTCCAATAATCCTTCATTTCATGTAAATAAATTAAAGCAACACTTGGTGAAGCCTCTTTACCAATCAGTTCAACAATAATCCCTTTTACGATCTTTCTTTCCTCAAACAAATCTTGTTGAGCCTGCTACAATATTCTTCTATGTTCCAAGAGGAATTATGTTTTAAAGATCAAAATATTCATACAACTATCAAGATAACCAAAATCTTGATCTTCCAGAATTCCATACTCAATCACATCTACCTTAGACGGTCTCTTTAATATTCCCAATTTCTTCAAATGATCAACATATTTATCCTCTTCTCTCCCAAGAAAATTGATATATTCCTCTAGGGATTTGATTACATCACCTACCTCTTTATAAATTTTCAAACCAACAGTGAAGAGCTCCTTTGTATCCTTCTAACAAGATCAATCCCCTTCTCCATCATTTGTGATTTTCTCTTCCTTTCATTCAACTCTTCAACCTCTTTATGGCTCATTAAAATGAGAGTTTCTAATGGTGTTGGTTGTTTGGAGTGGATCTGATTAGCTCTTTGAGAAAACTCTTCATTTACCCTGTGTGAACCTTGAGCTCATCGTTATCCTACTTTTCCTTGATCAATCATGACTTGGTAGTGCTAGCCACAATGTCAATCATATTTATCTATTGATTTCTTGTCTATTTTCCAAGATTGATAGTGTTTATTTGATAATTTATAGCCTGAAGCTACCTATTGATGAAAAGGGATAATCTCCCTTTCAAATATGATCACAAACACACAAAATATGCTATGCACGAAGGTTTCAAATACATGTGAAGAACTCAAAATGAAAGAGAAATCTGCAAAAAAATTATTACATTCAAATATGATAATATTTACATCAAAATGAACCTCATGGGCTTCCCTTCAATCCTACATGCAACACCTACAACAAATATGTCTTCAACAATCTGGTACAATTTTGGTAGCATCTAGGTATGTGAACTTCTCTTTTCCAATCCCCCTTCTCCAAGTGATAAAGCATCAATAAATAGAGAATGAGCAAAGAGAAAACAAACCATGGTTTTACAAAACAAGCTTCTAAAAACCACCTTGAGAAAGGTACGCCCCAACCTTAGGAATTTGAAAATTTTTCATAAGATATGTGGCACAATGCATGTCAACCTCTCTTGGGTGCCTAGACTCTTGACCAATCCAATTTGAGATGCTATGACAACTTACATCTCTTACAGATTCCTTACAACCTGTCATAATGGTTGTTGCATGCAAAGACATGCAAGAAACATGCAATATTCCTTTGGAATCCCACTTTATGAAAAAATATAACACATGTAAATGAAAATATGATCCCATTGACCTCCTCCAAAAATGGGATGCCAAAAGACCTAACCTTTTACAAACTACATTTATCAAGTTATCGGGGTTATTTTTGCACCAAAATTCACATTACATTTTCACTCAATGGAAATTTACAATGTTGCACATGAAAATATTATTTTATATCACTTAAGCCCTTATTGAAACCAAACAAAGAAAAATTAAATATTTTTGGTGACACGGGATTGCTAGTACCCCTAGATGCTCCTGCATCAGACACCAAGGTAGGAAACAAATTGTGAGTATGGATTCACAAAATGGAGTTGAATGGTAGTACCACCCTTTTGGATTGCAAGCAATCCTCAACAAAATCCATCACTAAATTTGGTACCTACAACTGATTCTTCTTTCTCCTCTTCTCTACTAACAAAATTCATCACTGAATGTTGTTGCATGTAATTAAATATCTAGATAACTTAACTGGAATAAGCTTCCTTCTTTGACAACTCTGCTCTTCATTGAATCTCCTGAATGTGGAATTATTTCCACCATAAATCGACCACCTCCTCCAAGTTTAAACTACACTCCCCTCTAATTTTGTGGAATTAAACCCACCATAGTCCGACCACCTCCACCAAATTGCACTTGCACTAAACTCTGCAATACAACACAAGCCCTTCTCTACATACCATACATCACTAGCAAAATATTCTTGAACTAACCCATCCATAACTTGTAAATCATCATCAATATCAAATTTAATAAAATATGATTTAAAATTCTCATTTTTTGCAACCTCATCACACATACATCCTTCTTTAGAATAATATTTAGAAAAATTATGATTTACCTTTTCATCACCTATTGCATCTTCAACTTTATTTTCTCCTTCTACCTTCTACAGGACATGCAACTGTATCACTTCCTTGTCCTATAAATAGTGCTGCAAATTCAATTTCAGTAACACAATCTAGATATTCATGATTTCCATATTCCTCCTCTACATCCATTTCAATATTAGTAACACAATCAAAATATTCATTCTTTCCATCCTACAACAAATTCTCATTGATATAAATCTCTTTACCAAACTCCTCTTTTACCTTCATCTCTTCTTTATCAGTTTCAACATTCTCAAATTGATTCATTGCTGCAAATAATTTATCCATTTCTACATTCTTATCCTCATCAAAACATACATTAAAATCTGATTTTACCTCATTTCCTTTTTCTGCAACTTTCACTACTGCAATTCTTTCTTTGCTATAATTTGTCATATCACTCAAACACAAATCAAATTTGGTTCTAACCTCTTCAAAATCTGATATTTCTCTTTTACTTAATATTGCAAAAAAAAATTCAGCCTCCTTATATCTATCCATCCCATTCATATCATTCACATGCAAACTAGAATCATCAATGAAATAACAAAATGCAAGTTTTACATTTTCTTTAACTAATGCAACTTGGTTTTCCTCTTCTTTGAATTCCTCCATTGAACTCAACTCTTTTTTTTCTGCTGCAACCTTTGTAATTTCATCCTCCATGTCTTCCAATAAACATCCCTCAGATTCAGGTTCATGGATTTCTTCACATTCATCCTCTTCTTCTTCCTTTGTGTACCTTTTTTGACACCCTACTACATTTTCTTTCTTTCCTGCGATAAAAATATCATTAGAAGGATAATAAAAATTAATTTCAACTCTTCTCTTTTCTTTTTTTCTCCTTTCAATCTCTTTTCTTAACTCCTCTACTTGTTGTTTCAAATCTATTATCTCAACTCTTATTTCTTCTCTCTCTCTCTCTCTCTCTCTCTCTCTCTCTCTCTCTCTCTCTATTTCTCTCTTTGATTTTATCAAGTCTAAGAATCCTCAAAATCCATCCAATGACAAAAGTCATTTTCTTTTTTCTATTTTCCATTTTCAAGGCCTCACAAATCCTCAACACAAATCTTCAAATCCTCAATTTTTTACTTATGTAAATTGCCTCCTTCAGTGATTTGTTTACAAAAATCTCTTTCAATATTCACCAATATTATTGTAAACTGCCTCTTTCAACAATCTGTCTGTAATCATGGGAACCTCAGTTCCTCAAATCCTCTAAAAATTTCTTCTTACTACTTGCACATTCATCTGCAAGAAAAACCCACACATTCTCCACCCTCAGGTCCTAGTGTAAACTTCCTCCAATCGGTGCTTCTTCCTACACACGCAAGAACTCCCGCTCCGATACCATTGATGAAAAGGGAGAGACTCCCTTTCAAATCTGATCACAAACACATAAAATATATTATTCAAGAAGGCTACAAATACATGTGAAGAACTAAAAATGAAAGATAAATCTGCAACTTTTTTATTACATTCAAATATGAAAATGTTTACATCAAAATGAAGCTCATGGGCTTCCCTTCAATCCTACATGCAACACCTGCAACAAATATTTATTCAAAAATCTAGTAGAATTTCAGTAGCATCTAGGTATGCAAAATTCTCTTATCTAATCCCCTTCTCCAAATGATAAGGCATCAATAAATAGAGAACGAGCAAAGACAAAACAAACCATGGTTTTACAAAAAAAGCTCCTAAAAACCACCTTGACAAAGGTGTGCCCCAACCTTAGGAATTTGTAAATTTTCCATAAGACATGTGGCACAATGCAGCTCAACCTCTCTTGGGTTCCTAGAATCTTGACCAATCCAATTTGAGATGCTATGACAACTTACACCTCTTACAGATTCCTTACAGCCTATCATAATGGTTGTTGCATGCAAAGACATGCAACCAACATGTAATATTCCTTTGGCAGCCAACTTTATGACAAAATATGACACATGTACATGCAAATATGACCCCTTTTGACCTCCTCCAAAATTGGGATGCCCAAAGACCTAACATTTTACAAATTACATTTAACGAGTTAGCGGGGTTATTTTCCCACCAAAATTTACATTACATTTTCACTCAATGAGAATTTACAATGTTGCACATGAAAATACAATTTTTGTCAGCTAAGCCCTTATTGAAATCAAACAAATAAAAATTAAATAATTTTGGTGACATAGGATTGCTAGTACCCCTAGATGCTCCTGCATCACCTGTCATCTTTATCAGCCATTGGGTTAGTAATGTCTGCTACCAAGTCTCCATCGTTAGTGAGCCTTTTAGAGTGAATAGCATGAGGCTTCTTCTTTGGCTTCACTATGTATATCTCCTTTACCATTTCATCTCATGTTATGGGTTGGGCTTGAACCTGTTGTCTCTTCTCCAAATTCAATTTTAACCAAGTAGGAGCTATAGACACTGAAAAATGTCCTAAGTCTGTGAGTGTCATTTTTCCTAGCCATCATCTTTCAATAATTGAATAATTTTAATTATCAATTATGTTCGATCATATTCCTCTATTAATTAAATAATTTTTAATTATTTAATTGATTCACCTTCTCATTCCTATCATGATCAATTAAAATTATTTAATTTTGTCACTAACATATCCCTTTCTCTAGTAATTAAATAAATGATTTATTTAATTATTTATGTTGCATCCATAGTCAGATAATAATTATTTGACCTTTTATTCTTCTATAATTAAATATTTGACAAAATTATTTAATTATGTGTCATTCTTCTCTTATGAATAATTGATCCAAATCAATTATCCATGTTTAATTTCTATCTCCTCCTTTAATTAAATTTATGAATTTAATTAAATCTCCTTGTTCATTTCCTCCAAATAAGTAATTTGAAATAAATTACTTATTTGCCACTTTTCCTTCTCCATTTTTGAATAAATAACTTAAAATAAATTATTTATCCCTCCATTTTGGTCAAAGATCCCCTGTCATTATTTCATTTCATAGCCTGCATGTCTGTCATTTCCTGCATGTCTATCATAGTTGGCAGGAGTCATAGCCGTCAGCGTCATATATTTTCCATGCATGGCATATTCTAGTTGCATCAATTTTCAACCGTTGATCTTGGCATCTTTTCTAGAAACTCGATCTTGGCCATCCATTTCATAACCTCTCTCTCATGAATTCTCATACGTCGATCTTGGAATCCTTCGAGAGGATTGATCTCGACCATCCGTTCGAATGGTTGTCTATAAAAGAGACAATTCTCCTCCATTTTCAATTTAATAGCCATTCTCTCCAACTTTTTTGCTTATGATTTGAAGGTATTCACACAAGTTAGAATACAAATCTAAGGGAATATTTGCAAAATAAGAAGGAGACAAGAGAAGTGATTCAAGTTCAATGGGGAGTGTTTTCATTTGAATTTTTTTCATTTATTCTTTATTTGTTTGTTTTATATTGTTTGGATGAGGTTAATTGATTAGATTTGTGTTATGTCTGTCACTTTTATCTATGCTATTTGATTTTCCCCATCTTAAATTGGTGAACCTAACATGAATCTTACAATTCTGTAGAAAAATTTGTTTGTTTTCTTGTTTGTTTTTTCTATTTTGTAGGTTACAACCAAGAATTCGCACAAAATCTTGTAATCTTATTTTTAGTATAGAAATATGGGCACATAAAATCTTTAAAAACAATTATCTATGTTTTGTAGGCCTCACTTTTAACTTTTTGGAACTTCAAATGGTTTGAAATTTCAATATGTTTTGAGAAAGTTATGGTCATTTTAGTGCTCGTGGCTTTTTAAGATTTAGTTGTTAAGATCTGAGTTTTATTTTGTTTATAACACTTTTGTTGTGTAGGATTTTGTCAGACTTTTTCTATGTTTTGAAGGTCTATTTCTTAGCTGTCCATAGATTTTTTTACAGTTTAAAATTTTGTTCAAGTTATCACTATTTTAGTTTGTTGTTTTTATTCAAGCTTTTTTTTGGTTTACTGATGTTTTATTTTCAGCATGTGGCTTTCATTAAGAAGATCTAACTTGTGGTTTTGCAATATTTTTGGCTTGTTTTGGATAAAAATTATTTTGTGTTTTTTTAAACACTTTTTGAAGAGCTAAAATTTCATTTCATTCATTAGTTTTAAAATTTACAACAAATTGCGTTTACACTCATGAGGATAAAATGAACCACAATTTGCATATGTAACTCATTTGGTCTTAAAATTAACAAAAAATTGCATATTTCATTCATGGGCTTAAAATGAACAACAGATTGCATTTTCCATTCATGGGTTTAAAATGAACAACAAATTGCATCTTCCACATTCATAAGGTTTAAAAAGAACAACAATTTTCATTTTTCACTCATGGGATTTAAAATTGACCTGCATCACATTTCATTGGCTTAAAAAGAATCCAATTATTTTCAAATAATAAGCAAGCTTTAAAATCAATCAACTGTCTTTTAGTGTAGAAAAAACTTTAATTGGTGCTTTAAAAAGAACAAATGTCTTCTTTCACATAGATTTAACTAGGGGGTTAATAAAATTTTGTTTTTCATACTTGTAAGATGGTAGGTGTTATGATCTCACCTTGTGCAAACTCAGTGATTAGAAAGCCAAAACCATCTGATTTTATGGTCACCCATTAAAAGGTCCTATGTTGGTGGGAAAAAGTACTCACCCTAAGGGATGACCATAAGTGACAACAAGCTAAATCCAATTCCTTCTGAATTGCTATAGAAATTTTTGATTGGAAGGAAAGTTTTCAATCAATGGGATGTGGTACATGATAGCTCTCCCCTAGTATCTTTATGATATGTAACCCCTTGTTCTAAGGGTATGGAGACCTCCTGAGAGATTTTATCATAGTACCCCCTGAACCAGATGCCCTTATTAGACACCTCTTATTTGTAGCATCCAAAATCCTTCTATTTGCTGATGTAGGAGGTCAGACCTCCGAAGCCATCCCACATACTCATGGTTCTTAGTGGAGATGAAGAGTTCATCATGGGAGATTCATGAGAACTCGAAGCTTGGTTGACCCGATAAGTGAGTGCCATGTTGGGGGAGTTAATGTGGCCAAGCTTCTAAGTCATCTGCTAAGAATAAGCATAGCTAGTTAATCCAAGTGGGAATTCAACGAATATTTCCCTTGTCAACCTTAGGATTGTGCTTATCTTCTTTAAAAAATCAAACATGTTTACATCAAAATAGTCCTCAAACAAAGAACTTGATATTTTCTATTATTTTTTAGAGTCATATTCCATCAAAAATAATCAAATCTCGAATAAAAAAACCATTGAAAACATCAAAACTGTCAAAAATATCATTCTAGAACCACAACCATTTAAAACAAACCTGCAAGTTTTACCAACCCATTCTAAGTATCCCCATTAGGAAAAAAATGCATCATAGGTTACATCCCTTCGTTCCTTGCATTACACAATTTGGACTTTCACCCTTTGGTTGCATTTAGGCCTTCAAATTTTGAACATAGGGAGACCTTTGAGCTTTTGGAAATTTTGGGTTACATATTGTCATTGTCATTGTCTTATCATTTGTCACTTTGTCAAAATTGATCTTGGTCTTGTGTCCTAGTCTTGGTTGTTCTCTCATGATCAATGACATTTGGAATTTGTTTCCTTGGGTTCACATTAGCTTTATTTCCACCCTTAGTTTAAAATTATTTCACATTACTCTCATTTAGACTCATATTGCTTAGATTTCACTTTGCATCCTTATATCTCAAAAACACAAAAACATAGTTTCATTTCACCTTATCCTTAGTTGCATCACTACCCTTGATCATTAATTTAGCGTCATTTAGTCTCCTTTTCATTATCCTTCATCATTAATTAGTCCAGCTTTGATATCCTTTGCATCCATTAGTTTCATTTAGCTTTATCCTTTGGTCTCAAAGTCAACATTATCCTTGCATGATCATCTTGCATCCTCATATCCTTATAATCCAAAAAATCACAAAAAACATAGCTTAGTCCCATATAACCATCTTGCATCATTTATAATTTAGCTTCATTTTCATGCCATATCCTTTGGTCATAAGGTCATTATTATCCTTGTATTATAACTCTGCATCCTTATATAATCCCAAAAATCCCCTGAAAAAAAAACATATCCTTTCATCGTCATCATCCTTGCATATCATATCGTTTGGTCATAGGGTCATTATCATTCCACCATTCCTTAATCTTGGTCTTAGGTACATTGGAACTTTGCATCTTTATATCCTTGAAAATCACAAAAAATAGCATAGTTTCATATCTATTTTGCATTGGCAGCTTGCATTGCCATCCAAATGTCACAAGTTTTGTATGGTTCTCACTAAGTTTTCCTTATCCATCCTAATCCAAAATCATGACCATGTCTTCACTTTACCTTTATCTTCTTCATAGTCAATCTGAATACCAATCAATCCTCAATTGTCAATACCAACCACTCACATACCCTTCTTACCAACAATCCATAAGCTCCATTCCTTCATCCATCTACCCTCACTATCAAGAGTCACTTAACGCAATCCATACTATTAATTCCCAACATATGTCCATTAGTCATCCCTATCATAACTTTGACAAGGGAAACTAACCATCCACTAGTCCATTCCAATCCTCCACATCCTATCATAATCCATCATCCACTAGTCCATTCCAATCCTCCATGTCTTATCCTAATGCATCATCTACTAACCCATTGTCATTCACTCCATCCCAAACTACAATTCCATCCATTAAAATCACATTAATTAATTATCTCCAAGTACAAATAGCAAAGGAACTTGTTCGACTCCTAAATGAAAAAAAGTTAGGAAATCCAATCACATTGTTGATCCTACACCTTCCAACCATTTGTGTAATACCCCTCCGTTTTGTTTCTTGTTCGGTTTGCTTTATGTTATGTTTGGTTGCAGTTTCTTTGATACTAAATATATTTTGTTATGATGTTTTGATCGATTACTATTGAGTGACAACTATTATTGTGGGATGTAGTTATCTGATTATTGTTTCACATGCATTATGGATTAATGATGTTGTAGAGTTAACATAAGATGTTATTATGAGATTACTGGATTATGATGGAAGTGTCAGTTTCAATGAGTGTATTGGTGAAGACGACAGTTTCGCATCACTCACTTGCGAGCGCCCTGCGAATCCGTGATTTCTTCTTCACGGTGTGTATTATATGTTGGATATATTGTATGATGTCGTTTACTTGGTTGCAAGATTGCAGGTACATGATACCGACTCCACCTGGTTTCACTGGTTTGAGCGTGTCAATCCAATAGTTAAGTTGAACGGGAGATAGTAGCTAGGTAACATGTGTCAAGGTTACACCCTAGCCTTAGTGTGTCTTCAGTTGTGTGTGTTGAGTCATTGTCTGTCTTGCTTTGATGTTATTTAATTCTGAAGCATTTTTTATTTGGAAATAGATATTTAGAATAATTGCATTTAAATCATGTTGATGGTTATTTAATTTAAATAATGCAATGTGGATAAAAGTTGATATTTAAATTAATTAATTATATTTAAATTATTTAATTAATTAAATTTAATCCAAGGGGGTTGAATTTAGTTATTAAATAATTATAAATTAATTAATTAAACGTGATGCAAGAGAATGAAATGAAATAAAAGAATTGAAATTAATTTTAGAATTTAATTTAGACGTGTGGGAATTAAATTGGAAATTGTAATTAAATGTCTATTTGAGAAATTAGTTGCAACTTTGAAAATTAATTTATTATTTCAAATTGCATTTTAAATTGAAAGTGGGTTTTCAAAAATTGAAATTGAAATTGAAATTGAAATATCTAACTTGCATGTAATGTGAATTAGGGTTGTAAAAATTGAAATTGAAATTAAAATTGAAATTGAAATTGAAATATCTAATTTGCATGTAATGTGAATTAGGGTTGTATTAGGTATTGGTGATTTATAAAGAATACATGTTTTAATTTTAGAGAGAAAATTTTTAGAAAAATACATTTTTACAGCAGGGAAGAAATTTTGGAAAATTTGCACAAGGGTTTGAAGAAAGTTTGATTGTAGAATTGATTGAAGGAAAGATTGTATGCATTTGTTGGATTTTGGATTGGATTCATTAGAGGATTGAAGAAAATTCAGAAAATCTTTGGAGGAGGCTTGCATCAGAAATTCATCTCTTCCTGTAGCTTTTTGTACTAGGTTTTCCTCTTTGTGTTTTATTGTTGTTGATTGTTTTTCTTTAAAATAGTAATGATTAAAGATTTGTTTGTTAAATCTGTTTTAGAAAACAAATTTGATATTAGAAGAAAAGAATTAAATAAATTTACAGCCTTTGCTTGTGAAAATTCTTGAGTGAAAATTGTGAAAACCTTAGTTGAATTTAAATTATTTGGGGAAATTGATTTTGTTGTTATTGAAATCAAACATAGAGATTGAACAATGCATTTAGAATGTTTCTAGAAAATGAAACCTTCTGTTTATTATTAAAAAAACGGATTTTAAAATCTGCAGTATAGTTATATTTTTCATGGTAAAATGGTCTGATTGCGTCACCTATAACTTCACTTTCACAAACTGGGTTTTCAAGAAATTTAAAGGGTTTTTGCATTTTGAAATTTTTTTATCCCTGTCAAAAAATCGTAAATACTCAGATCGTATTGTTTGAGTTATGCTTGAAACATGAGACTACTATTAAGTTATTTTCCCATGGCTGCTTTGAAAATAAAATAATAATAAATTGATTTTTATAAATATTAATATTTTATGTATTGTTATTATAATATTATAATATTATTTAATAATATTTTATATTATAATTTATAATATTAAAGTATTATATTTATTTATATTATTTTAAATAAAATTTGTATATTAGATTAGTGGAATTGAAATTATAAATATATAGGAAAATTATTGTTTATTTTAAAATGGCATGTTAAAGTTTAATTGAAGGAGTTAAATATTTGATTTAAAAAATGCATAATTTAAAATTTAATTGTGGAATTTAAATTCATATGTAAAAGGTCCAATTATTAATTTGATTTAATTGGAAAAATATATTGATATTTTGGAAAATTAATGATAAAGGATATTTTATTTTGAATTAAACAATTTGATATTCTGTAAAGAATAGAAGATATGTTAATGATTAAATATATTTAAATATATTAATTTATATTTAGTATATATATATTGAAGGTATATATCCATTTGAGAGAATAAATAATATTTTATATTATTTTATTTTGTTGGTTGCAAATTGGGTATTATTAGTGTTTTAAAAGAAATGATTAGTATGTGTAGAAAATGTATAGAGCAAAATATTTTATTATATTAAAGTGATTGGATGTTCTAAATAGGAAATTGAATGAAATGTAAGATTTGGTTAGGAAATGGAAAGAGTTTACTTGCATGGATTTGTGTCAATTTAAAAGTAAATTAAGAAGTTGTTTTATTGATGAGACAATCAATTATATTATTTAATTAATTTCTATTTAGATTAATTGAATCATTGTGATTGGATTATGAAAGAGATATGGATTTAGTATATCCAAAAGTAGCATCTTCCTCATGTTTATCTTAAAGGATTTAATTCTTTGTATTCAGTAAAGGGAAGTAAGTTTAATTGTTTAAGATTTTCAATAATAAAAAAGGAAATAAGGGTTATGATTATTTTAGATGATCTAGTTATCGTGTCTTTGACTTTGTCAACACTACCTATTGAATGAGTATGGATTTAGGAAATCCAAATATTAGATTTGATTGATGACTTGAATGCTTTTCTTGCTATGTCGTCAAGTTGAATTGTTGGTTTTGGGATTTAGTGTTAGTCTTAAATTATAAGTCTTGCAGAAGAACTTAGAAGATAAGGGTTGTTGAATCTTTATGCCATCCAGTTGTTTTCCCTTGGGTAGTGCATGGCGTCTTTTCAGTTTTACCCGATTTTCATGAACGGGGATGTTTGCACCTCCTTGGTTTATGAGCGGATTACGAGATCTGTATCTCCTTGTATAGAGTGACCTTGTTATGTGGTTTCATCTTGTTGCCTCCTATGAAAGGAGTGGACTATGTGTTTGTTTCCTCCAAGAAGTTTGGAGTGAGTTCTATCTTTTGTTTCCTCATTGTGTTGGAGTGGATTATGATGCCTAGTTGGTATGCACTTGTGCTTCCCTTGGTGGATTGTTTGGGTGTGTGTTGTCGAATAGAAGAGTGGCTTCTGTTAGGTGCTAGAGCCCAAAGAGGTAAACTGGATAACCTTCAGGAGTGATTTAAACAAGTGATAATTAAAATAATGTACTTAGAAGATTAGGACTAACTTCTCACTAATCAAGATAATTTTACTTCACTCATAGACACAAGGGCTTATTTAGACTTGGGATGAGTGGGAAGGTTTGGAATGGCAAGATCAACTATCTTGTCCGTACGAGAGATAGTTGATTCCGCATGAGTGAGTATGAGGGCCGGGATTTGGTTGAGGTCACCAGGATTACTTGTGCCGGAGCCTATGAAGAATGCCCAGAGGAGATCCCATGACAAACTATGCGATGACACTCTATCTAGGACAACTATTGTTAATTGTTTTATGTGTATGGTTCTTTGAACATACTTAATCAATATTATGTCTGAAAGCAATGTGACCTATGTCAATGATGTTGGAGTTGCACTTGATTTGTACTTGCATTGTACTTGATTTGTATTTGATTTGTACTTGTTTGGTGATTGAGTTGAACTTGTTAGTTCATTTGTTTAGTTATATCAGTATGAGTCAGTATGAGTCTACCTTTGGTTAGTGGTTGTAGATCTTTGTCCATGTTACTTTGTTACTATCTCCTAGCATGGGGGGTGGGCCTTCGAGTACCACATTGGTTGGGTGGAACATGCACCAAAACCGTTGGGTCCCCATCGATCTTCAGTACTTGGTGGCGAGACATCCAGATGGACAGCTCGCGATTCTTGTTGTAATTACTTGAATTGTAATATTTCAGCTTGCATAAGTTATTTTATCCCTCTTATGTTTATGAGGTGGAATTCTGTAATTGTAATCTTATGTACTATTGCCTCATTTTGGGAATGAGTGATGTAACTATTGGATTAAGATAATGTTTATGAGATTGTATATTGGTTGATTATCTTATTATGTTATGTGGTATTCTTATGATGTATGATGTTTATTTCATATAGTTCATAATGCTATGGTTATATGTAATATGTATGTGTGGGTTTAAGTAATCCTAACCTTGTAGCCTTAGAGGTTGTTGTTAATTAGTAAGTGAATGTGTATGATAAATGCACTTTATAAAAAAAAATTGGTTCGCTTATGATGTTAATTGCAACTTCCTTTAAGGTTACTTGGCGGGGCATTACAATTTGTCATGATAATGACCTTCATTTCCTACCAATACCAAAAAATATCTTTTTATTGAAGCTCCATTATTGCCATGTCAAAATCCTAGCTCTATCAAATAAAATCATATTCTTGTCCAAAATCAAATTTCATTGCCTAAACTTGAGGATACATGTCAAAAAGAAAGTCCAAAGCATGACATCATAACTTTACCTTCATGTCAAGATCAAAGTATTCCATCTCATGACCCCATCCTTAAGTCCATCTAAGAGATCCCTCTAGCTAATCATGGCATCCAAAATAAACCTATCTTTGAACAAGATTCTATTCTCAATCATGTAATCCAAAATGCACCTATTTTTGACCAAGATCCTACCCTTGAACATGAAGTCCAAAATGATCCTCTCATCAACCTTTATGCCATTCATGACCAAAAATTTGAAGATGATCCCATCCCAACACAAAACACCTCCATTTCCCAAAATGATACACTCACCTCCTTTAGACACCTAAATAATCAAATGAATGATATGGATAACATAAAAGAAGAGAATAAAGAAGCTACTATTGATCAAGTCAAAGGAGAACACAAAGAAGCTACTATGGATCAATTCAAAGAAGAAGATACAAAATCTACCACAGATCAAATTGATATCCCAAATGATCAATAAGAAACAAGCATGATGAATGATAACACCAAAACATCCTATCAACTAGGAGCGTCTACCTTTGTTAAAGCAGGATTTCCTGCAGATGAGAAAATTTTGAGTAATGGTTTCCAGCTAAATAATGATGGGTTCACATCTTGCTTTCAAAGTAAAAAATACCCCATCACAAATAGAATATTTCAGAGCATGTGGTATCAAGGAAGAGGACTAGGCCTACATGAGCAAGGCATTCAAGAACCAATACAATTTTATGAAAATCCTAGACATCAAGGTATTGGTTATTCTTTAGATAGAGAATCAAATGATGTTAGTGGTACCTCCTCAATATTGGGGGAAAATTTATCTCATACAAACATCAAAATGGAGGCAATGCATAGTCTTTTTCATAAGGTTTCTGCCAACACTCCTTCCATACACACCATAAACCATCATTCCAACATAAATAAACCTTCTATTTGGAACCAACAAAAAGAAAATTATTATAAATCCAAAGTTTAAAATCAAATGTCAAAGTCCATTGAATCAGACAAAAATCTAAGTGGACAAATGAAATTAAAATGGATCCCAAAGAAAAATGGATCAAAGAAAATATTCCAATCCAAAATTCAATCAAAATATGGAGCCATAAGAAAAGAGGACTCCCACATATAGTAAATTTCCACCTCCTTTAAAATGGTCATCAAGAAAGGCATATAAAAATGTTGGTTCTGAACACTATCCCAATCAAAATTCCAAACTCCACCATCCAACATCCCAAGTTTGGAAAATAAAAAGTGATTCGTCCAAACGTCCAAATAATCCTTCCATATCTACCATCATCCATCATAATCCTACATCATGCCTAAAGTTTAAAAGACATACCTCACGAATCCATCGCATCTTGGTAGCAAATATTTATCATAAGGACTCAAATGGAACTCTATCACGATGTGCATATTTCGATAAGGCCAAACCTAGTATCAAAGAGGATCACCATGACATCGATCAGTTGTATGCAAGTGTTATGATCCTGACAAGACAAATACTCCATAAAGGTCACTATTGGCATATCATAACACCAGTATCTACATAAACACCATAAAAGGATTAAGAACAATTAGTGATTATATAGAACATCAAGTCAATATAAAAAATCAAAAAAATTATCACCTTGATGAAAACTTGGTAAACAGGTGTCTTGTGTGACATCATAAAAAAAAGAGAAAAATAAATAAAATAATAAAGAGAAAAATTTCATCCAAATAGTGAAAACCATTTTTATGGTGCTTTGGATAAGTACCATGATAAAAACCTAGCAAACAGGCGTCATGTGTAAGAGAAATTGTCTATGTGGACCATTAGACTTGGGGGCAAGTTGTCTCATCTCCCATGCCTTTCTCATGATATTTTCATCTATCCATCCAATCCATATTGTTTCCATCCATTTTTGCACCTACATTGATCTTGATAAGAAATGGGGTACAAACATAAATCATGCTTTGGGAAAATTCTTGACATGTCTATTCTCTGGTCATACACTACCCATGAAATATCATGCCATTTCTTTCATAGAATTTATCCAAACCCATATCTTGGAGAAAATAGATTATTCCTATGTGAAATAGTCCTTGGAGATCATATCCTAATTCTTCCATCCAATAATCCTCATGTCTCTTATCCTTTGCCAAAATAAATCCATTATCTTTGCCTACCTTTTGTTGGACTTGGTTTCCCTTGTCATTGGTTTGAGGATTCTAATCTTCTTATCCAAGTTCCCTCCATAATCCCATCTATTCCTAAGGTTAGTCATTTCAAATCCAACAAGCCTAATCCATACAATCTTGCTATGCACTCTAGCCCATCATCCAAAACATTCATTGGCTTTGTTCCAAGCCTTTCTACAAACCTTGAACCTTTAGTTACATTATCATCCATGGGATATGTCTTTCCCAATCCTCATATTTTTTCATGATGTGTCCTTCCCATATCAAACAATGTTGTCTCCATCATCATCATCACCTATCAATTGGTTTTCAGCTTGAGTAAGGGCAAGATCATGTTTGTCCTTGGATCCTTGTGCATGCCTGCATGGTTGATTGTGGGTATCCTTCACATGCATTTGTCATGATCCCTATAGCTATCATACATAATAAAGTCTCATTCATCCATAATAAAGCTTCGTTATCTTTCCCATGGCCTAAGAACAACCGATATCTAGTATCATTTGTCTTCATGATCATCATTTACATTTGTCCTCTTATTCCCCTCGCACATAGTAAATTGGTCCTATACCTGACTGGGGGGAAATTCCTTGACTTGCATATTCATGGGAAATAATACATGGTATCAACCCTTTGAAACCTTCAAAATCCATAAAAATCATAAAATGTCTTGAAAAAATCCAAAAATATCACAACATTTCAAAAGTCCAAAAAAATCACAACATTTCAAAATCCAAGAAAAAAATCATAAAATCCTCAAATTCCAAAAACATCGAAAAGCTTTGAAAATCCAAAAAAATAGAGTTTGAGTCAGTTTTTTTAGAGTGGTCGAACTATATTTCCTCTGAGCATTTTCTACGTAGGAAAGGCTCATCTTAAATGAGCCCTTGAGACACTAGGTCAGTCCCTTTTGGTTGTCCAAATAAAATCATGACTCAGTATTTTGTCAAACAAGACAAAGTCAAGTCATGTCAAACTATGAGGTCTCTATGCACTACTACATAGGCAAGGCCATCTATCAATGAGCCTTTGAGGCCCCCTAGGTCAAGTCCTTTAGGGTTTATCGATTCAAGTCTTGTCCTTGGTCCAGAAGCAATCATCATTCAAACTAAATCACAAAACAACAAATGAGTGAAATCCTCCATCAACCAATTATCTTATCATTCATCAACCTGTTCATTCAAATGGAATGGGTAATTATATCATTTGACTCATTTTGTCTTATCTCTTGTCTCTTATCAGGATGTGTCCTTCCTAAGATTAGACTTTGTCAATTTGGTCATTCACCTTATGTGGGATGTGTCCTACAATTAGGTGTCTTGTCAACACTTGTCACTTGGTCAACTTTATTAAATGTGTCCCTTGCCTTAAACAGGATGTGTCCTTCCTGCGGTTGGGTATCATCACATCAATTAAATGATTAATCTTTGTCAACCTATCGATCAAATCATTTTTTCAGCTTTTGTCAATTTGTTCATCAATCTTTGTTAATCTATCAATTGAATCAATTTGTCATCTTTTTCAACCAACTTTGTCACACCAATCAATCTTATTAGCTTAGTCAATCAATCTTTCCTTCTTTGGGATGTGTCCTTCTTGAGGCTAGGCATGGTCAATCAAATCACTTTATCAATATTTATCAACCTATCAATCAACTTGATCATCTTGGTCAACCTAATCAACCAATCAAACAATCATCATTATTACTAGCAAACACTATCTTGGAAAACACTTTATTGGTTTGGATTTTCTTATCTTTTCGATTGGTTTTGGGTCATGTTACTAGTCTCCTCGAGGATGTCCTATCAATGGATTTAGAAGGACAATGATGGATCATGGCCTCTATTTTTTTTTTTTGCATGTGGTTTGTCTTGGCAAAACAATTGGGACTATTGGGTCCTTGGTATGAGTTGGGCCATTCCTTGTCTTTTTGACTATTTGTCTCTCCAAAATGGTCACCTTGCACACCTTGGTTTATGTCATACCATGGTGTTTGTGGTCCATTTGTGACATTTTTGATTCCCAATGATGATAAATATAAAATGTAAGCATGAAATTTGGTTCCCTTATCATTTCCTGTCTATCTTCTTTCCCCTTTTCGCACTAACATCCATCTCCTTCATGATAACATTTCTTCTATCCTTCATCCTCTAGTCTTATCTTCCATTTCGAGGGAACATTCATATTCTTTGAACCTACCTATCCTCTCGAGGGGGCATACCACAACCCTCTTGGTCATCCTTCCCCTTTCTCTTTACACTGGGGCATATTTCATAATCAAATTTCTTTGACACAACACAATCAACTGCATTATGTCAAACAGGGGCAAAATGTACACTGAAAAATTTCTTAAGTCTTTGAGCGTCATTTTTTTTGGTCATCGTCTTTCAATAATTGAATAATTTTAATTATTCAATTATGTTCGATCATATTCCTCTATTAATTAAATACTTTTTAATTATTTAATTGATTCACCTTCTCATTCCTATCCTGATCAATTAAATTTTTTTAATTGTGTCGCTAATACATCCCTTTCTCCAATAATTAAATAAATGATTTATTTAATTATTTGTGTTGCATCCATAGTCAAATAATAATTATTTGACCTTTTTTTCTTCTATAATTAAATAATTGACAAAATTATTTAATTATGTGTCATTCTTCTCTTATGAATAGTTGATCCAAATCAATTATCCATGTTTAATTTCTATCTCCTCCTTTAATTAAGTTTATGAATTTAATTAAATATCCTTTTTCATTTCCTCCAAATAAATAATTTGAAATAAAGTACTTATTTGCCACTTGTCCTCCTCCATTTTTGAATAAATTATTTATCCCTCTATTTTGGTCAAAGATCCCCTGTCATTATTTCATGTCATAGCCTAAATGTCTATCATTGTCTGCATGTCAGTCATAGTTGTTGGGTGTTATAGCCATCAGCGTCATATCTTTTCCATGCATGGAGTATTCTAATTGCATCAAATTTCAACCGTTGATCTTGCAATCTTTTCTAGAAACTTGATCTTGGCCATCCATTTCGTAACATCCCTCTCATGAATTATCATCTACCAATCTTGGCTAGAGGATTGATCTTGACCGACTGTTCGAATGGTTGTCTATAAAAGAGACCATTCTCCTCCATTTTTAATTTAACAACCATTCTCTCCAACTTTTTTTCTTGCGATTTGTAGGTATTCACATAGGTTAGACTACAAATCTGAGGGAATATTTGCAAAAGAAGAAGAAGGAGAGACAAGAGAAGTGATTCAAGTTCATTGGGGAGAGTTTTCATTTGAATTTTTTTCATTTATTCCTCATTTGTTTGTTTTCTCTTGTTTGGATGAGGTTAATAGCTTAGATTTGTGTTATGGATGTCACTTTTGCCTATGCTATTTGATTTTCCCCATCTTACAAGAGCATGTGGCTGGGTTACTACCTGTTGAATACTGGGAGGTGTTGATGAAGGAGGTGTAGAAGAAACTACCTCCACAGTCTGCTCAGAAGAAATTCTATCCCACTCTTCTTGTTCTTTTTGCAATCTCTCTTGTTCCATTTTCTCATTCTAAGCTTTAATTTCTTATGTATTTTTTATTTCCTCTTCTTTTTGTGTAGCTTCCTCTTCATCTCTTAATATTTGTTGCTCTAACTTCTGAATGAAGCTCGTCTTTAGTGGATTTTTCTTGCTTTGCTTTCTCCTTTTTTTATAACTCTCCTGTAATGGCCTCTTCCTCAATTGCCTTCTGGGCTTATTTAGCCTCCTTTTCACAAGATAGCCCTTCATCCTTCTTCCTTTGTTCTTCTTCTTCTTCAAATAACTCGTCAACAAATTTTTTTCAAGTTGCTTCTAGTATTTCCTTCTTCTCTTCTTCTGTCAAAAGATCATTCATTTCAGCTTCACCCCAAAGGCTTCCTTCCTCAAACCCAGTGTCTTCTTCTCCAGGTTCCTCTTCAACCTTCTTAGGATATTCCTCCCATTCTACTATTTCTTCTTCTTGAGGTGAATTTTTCTCAAAGTTTGAGGGAATAGGTGAATCTATAAATTAATCATAGGAGGTATCTCTTCTTCACCAGCCACTGCTTCTAAATTTTATGGTGCAGCTGGAGAAGTATCCTCAGTTTGCATGGGCTCAGTAGAAGGTGCTTCTTCAATACCTTGTTCTCCAGGGTACATAGCTTCTATGGGTGTAGTGGGTGTAGCACCAAGACCTGAAATAACCCATGAAACAAGAACTTGATAAGTAACCTTAGCCTTTTCCAAGGCTTCAATGACCTTCTTTACCAATGTTTCTTCTTTTTCTTGAGCAGGTTCCTCTGTGGATGCCTCTGTAGCTACAACAATTTTCCTTAACTACTTGTATTGCCTTGTCTCAGTGGGAGAAGTGGGTTCACTACTAGAATTATTCTTCCTTGCAACCTTAACTCTTGGTTTCTTTAGATGGAGGTTAAGCTATTTTAGGCTTCTATCTACCACTACCTATGATACTTTATGAATATTAGTTTCATATTTTCCCATCCAATTGATTGGCTCCAAATCCTTGGTCTTCATTTTATCCATTTCATAGCGGGGATCAAGAGTAAACCCATCATTATTGGATCCTTCTGGTATATCCTTTGCAACCTCGAAATCCTTCATTTGGGGAATTTTTAATCTTTCATATCCCCTTTTCCTTACTTCAAATTGATCTTGTAGGTTGGTCTAAAAGTCCTCTAGAAGTGGTCAATGATGGGGAAACTGTGAAGCATATATACCATACATATTATTTTTAGGAGAAAAATCCTTCCTAGATGTATGATGTTTGAGATTCATGGGCTGAAACTCCTCTATTGTTTTCTTAGCTATCATGAAAGAGGAACAAGAATAAAATCCCAATTGCATTGGGAATGAGTGGCAAACAGCCTTGTGTTGTGTAGAAAATTTGGCATTGACCTTAGCTGCTTGACGAGAAAACTCCATCAAAATCCACCTATCACCACAAAGCCTTGGTAATTTGAAAGAGTTCTCATTATATCAAAAAAATCTGAAATAAGTGTATCTGGGGTATTGGATAAATCAATATCCCCATTCTTCAATAAACTCCATTGCTTCCTAGGACAGTCTGAAACCAACATCACATGTGAGTTGATTAATGATAACATATAAAAATGCATCATTAAATCTCTTGAAATGTCTCTCCATTGCCTTCAACTCTAGTTGATCATATTTTTCCCATAATTTCTTTTGATTTGGACCATCATCCATTGACCCAATAGTAGTTAACCCTAGAAATCATCCCATCCTTGCAGCATAGTAGATCACATATGAAAACATGTAAAATATATTAGTTTATGTAACTTTCAATAATTGATCATGGATGTTGTTTGAGATTATCTTCCCCCAATCCAAATATTGTTTTCCATCTAGAATAAGCTCAATAAATGGAAACACCTAATGCTCAAAGGTACAAGACTCTTCTTTTCCAAATACTCTTGTCAATAGTGTAAATATATGACCAATGTCTTTAGAAAAATCAGACCTCTTTGGCTTAGGTGGAATCTTCTTTACTGATTTCTTCTCCATCTTGGGAAACCTTTTATTATTAAGTCTTTTTTTCTCATATTTTTCCCACCATTCAAGTGCCTCAACTTCAGACATAATGTTTTGGTTAAGGTAAGGAGGAGGATCAACAACTATTCTAATCATTGGTGCGGTCAAATCAATGATCGCATTGCCTTGGGAATCAATACACTACCTCTGAGTTGGATTATAAGTTTGTGCAACAGTTAAAATGAACTCAGGACATTGCACAACAATAGGGAAAGTAGCCACATGGGCTAACCCATAGTCTGCAATTCTCTTTACCCTTGGGGAAGCATCTTCTGAAAAAGTGTCATCATAAAATTGCTTCAAATTAATGTGACCCGCCAATGTATCATTAATCTTCATGATATCTAAGCTGAATTTGGATGGTACTAGGGTTCCTTCAAACTTATACTTCATGCTAACGGGAACTTGCTCTAATTTTATACTTTTAGCCTTTGCCCCCTTTGGTGTTCCTTTAGTGGGCACTTCCTCCTCCTAATCAGACATTTTTTTAATACTTGCAATACTAATCATTATCAGACAAAAAGAAGAAAGGTGAGGAGAAAATTAGCACAAGCATTCATATTAATCCCCATTCAATCAAGAAATATTTCCATTTTACAATTTAACTCAACATTTTTCAGGTTTCAAGTTTAGGACAAAACCATGAACTTGACCATTCTAAGAATATTACTAAACTATGTTGGAAGTTGGGATTGGGTATTGATTCAACACCTATACCTATAGTGAAGAGAAGGTTTTAGTTTTATTCTATGATCTAATCCCAAAATGTTCAGAAATTGAGATCGGATCTTGACTAGATAATGACACTTAACAAATGGTGTTAGTAAAAGGTTATCTCCGAGTTTCAATCCTAATGGAACATCGGAAGTCAGAATCAAGCTATGATTTGGAACCAAGCTCAAAAGAGTGCATAAGCTTGGGTAACATTGTGAGTTCTTATCCTGATCATAGTTTGGGAATCAAAATTGAGAAATGTTTTAAGACTGGACCTCATAGGATTGAACAATTTTTGGTAACATCCTAAGTTCTGATCCTGATAAGATATCAGGGGTTAGAATTAGGATTTCATTAAGAACTTGACCTTTGGTATGTGTAGCTAGGATAAGTTAACTCTGAGTTCTGATCTTGACACTGTGTCAAGGGTCAAAATCGATACACAAGTGGATACATTGTGAACCCTTTGAGCATTTTGGAGTCACAACCCGAACTCTTATCTTGATGAAACATCGGGAGTCAGAATTGAGGAAAAGCAAATACCTAGACCTGGTCTAAAAATACAGTACAGTTTCAAATCTTGATTTTGACATAGATTCGGGATCAGGATCAAAGCAATCAACAAACAGGGAGGCAAAATAAAATGTAACAATATATAAAAATATGCCTTCAAAATTGGGATTTGTTTAGTAAAGGTTAGACCTTAAATGTTTATCAAATTTCAAATAGATTCAGCCAAGTAGTTTGGAAAACCCTAGATAAGCCAAGGCATGGTGGGAATAGAAAACCCCATGAACAAAAGATGAAACAAAACTTGAGAAAAACAAAAACGAGGAAAACCCAAAAAAAAAACAAGGACAAACGAACCAAAGGGTTCGAGAATGAAGAAAAATGCACCAAAAAGGGTGTGAAGAAAACCAAAAAACAAACCAGAAAGAATAAGCAATAAACAAGCAAGAAACCAGAAACACGAATAATAAACAAAATAAATGTAGGAAAACCAAAAACAAAAGAAAAAAATAGGAAAAGACACCCACCTCCAAATGCAGCTGAAAATTTGATAGAAAGGTGATAAATCCACACACTACCTCAAACCCTAACTCTTGGCACCACTCTGGTTCGTTTGGTCAATTGTACAAGCCAAAATGAATGAAAACCAAAGAGCGGTGGGAATAAAAACTCGCTTGCACGTGTGAACAAGTGTCCATAAATGTAGGTGGTTGGGCATTGAGATCAGGGCGGAGGTCATAAATGTGCCATCACATGAATCAAGGCAAGCATGAGTTAGGGTTGAGTCACAACACAACACTAAACTTTCAATGAGTGTGAATTTCAAGAAAAGGTTTGAAATCCAAATTGTGACAGACAAAAGACAAACATGGGAATTAGGATCGGGACGAAACATAGAACAAGAAATTTGGAAAATTTCTCAGTTCGAGTTCCGGTCTAAGTCCAATTCCAAAAAAGATAAAGAGAGTCAGAAATTAGGATCAGGATAGAAACAAGAACAAGAGATTTGGAAAATTTCTTGGTTTTGATTCTAGTTCGAAGTCTGATTCTGAAAATAGCAAAAATGCACAAGGAAGAAAAGCGGAAGTTGGGATTAGATCAAAAATAGAAACTTATACTTTTAAGGGTGTAAGGTGACGGTTCTGATCTGAAACCTGAACCTGACAAAATAAAGAAAACATAAGGAAAAGCACGAGGATTGGGATTGGACCACAAACAAGAACTTGAATTTTGGAAAGTAACAAGTACTGGTGACAGTATGAAACTCGAACCCAATAAACAAAGGAAAATAAGGACTTAGGAGAAAAAGACAACTCCTAAATCTCGAACAAGAACACCAAAGACAAAAACAACAAAGGGGGACCCATCTTGACCAAAAAAAAAATGGGGTGGTTATACAAGGCATAACACACCCATTGGGGTTTGACCATTGGCCTTACCCTTTACCATTTTCCTTCCTTTACATGATCATAAACCAACACACTAACCTTCAAAACACTAAAGCACAAACTCCAAAACATGTATGAGTTTGTTAGATGTCGGGGTTCTCTCTTCCACCTTATCGATTTCATGCTTTTGTATTAAGATGTAAGCCAACCTAGCAACTTGTGATGCCCAAAATAACCTTTGTGAGCATCGAAAAACTTAGCCCTTTTGGGTGTCCACCTTCAAGTTTCCTTCTTACCGAATACTTGACAATGCACTAAGGCATAATCCTCCAAGTCATCATGTGAACACTAATAACATCTTAGATGTCAAGGTTTGGGGTTTCTTCCTTCTGCATACTATTATCCATAGTTTTAACCTCGCATCTAAACTCTAAAATTTTCCCCTCCTTGAGTCCTCTGAGTCTTTGTTCCATTCATTTCCAATTCCTTGTTATGCATTCTGCTGCCAATTGTTGAATGTCACGGGTTTTGTGTGTTTTATAACCTAAGTCTCTAGTTCTCCATGTTTCACAACCTTGTCGCATATTTCTAAATTTTCATAACTCTATGATCACCTGACTTGGTTCACTTTTTTCAAGTTTGCAGACCTTGTTTGGTTGTCTTTTGAAGTCGACGAGTTAGAGGTTTTCCTAACTTTGAAACTCAAAAATTTGGTTCTAAAGTTCCAGGATTCTACGATCACGTGACATGGTGGATCTTTCTTAGATTCCAAAGGTAGCGCCACCTCATTAAATGGTATGTATGACACAACCTTGAGTTTTCGTTTCAATATTTTCAAAAGAGCATGCAAGTTTTAAGGCTATATTTTTTAGGGATGAAATTGAATGCTGCATTAAATGCACATCTTGTCAAAGTAATGACATAATTTGGGTGGAGAAATATTCACTAACTCATTCAATCTGTATTCTTACTCTCTAAAAGCTCTTTAAAAGTCTTTCCCTCACAGGTTTGTGCTCATGCAAATTGGAATTCAAAGTCATTGGTCTGGCATGAGATACTAAAATTGAGCATATCAATTTAGAATAATTTTTGGTGCACCTAGAAAAAATTAATAGATCACCATTAAAGGATAGGATTCATAAAAGTGGTTTGGCACATGCTGGGGGTTTTCATGAAGTTGTGCAAAATTTCAACCTGGTAATTGCATGCGCAAAGAGGTATGTTCCAGAGACTCGGGAAATTAAAGCCGTGGATGGGTCAACTATTGCAAAAATCACTCTGGAGGTTGTTTATCATGCACTAAGCATTCCTAAAGGAGAGGCTATAGAAGAAAAGTCTATTGTGGTGGGTGAAGAATTTTTCAGAACAAATGAATACTGGTGTAGAAATTCCATTGCAAAGAATTGGCTTAGGTCTGAAAAGAAGGGTAAGTCCCACTTACCTCTGAAACTTAAAAGAATTCATTTCAAGGATAAAATTTCAGACATTATCACCAAGTTGCAGCATGTGGTTGGGAATGCTCATATCGACTCTTTTGAAAATTGGATGTGCCATTTCATTCTTGTGATTTATAGTGAAAATTAATTTATTGACTGGGCTGAAATTATTTGTTATCATTTAAACGAGCAATTGATAAATTTCCAGCAAACCGTTGTGTTTCATATGTGCTCGTATTTAATTTACATATTTTCCAGTCAAAAGGTGGTATGGGAAAGGTTAGAACCACAAGGCTCTCTAACATCAGACACATCAGTGTGTAGATATTTTCCATAGCTGGCCAAGCTAATTGGAATGTGATATTATTGTCACGTCAATGACGCTTTCCTCATGGAAGTTGTGAGGAAGCTCGATGGAAACCCCGAGCTTTGAGTTTCTCCTGAAGTGGTCACCTTGGTAATGAAATCTGGGAATTTCTACATCCAATTTGATAGGTTTACCTATATTAGGATAGGGGGTTTTGAGAAGACTCCATTGAGGTTGTCCCGCTATCCGAACGATTTCTTGGTTTTTCTTGAAGTCTATAGGCAAATGGTTGTTGTTAATGTTAAGTATTCAAACATGGGAAAAGGGGGATATTTTTTTCCATTGATTATGCCTTCATTTTCTTGCAAAAATAATAATATTTCAAAGGGAATAGAGAAATTTCTGATTGAATTTAACTTTCAATGTTTGTCTATGAGGGCCAATTTTGATAGCAAAGGTTATGTAAAACAAAATTTATATGGGTCTAGCAACTATGAACATTATCCAAACATTGAATATTTCTAGGAGGATTGTAGAGATGAGAGAGAAGTACATAAAAGGAGTTTTATGAGACTAACTTTGGAGCAAATACAGATTTTTGGTCTCTCTTTTCACGTACTAGAAGATGTAAATGAAGATTCATAGGTTGTCGATCTTGAATACCAAGCCTTGGCTATTAAGCCTTTGTATGAAGTTAACTGGTTGGAAAATAAAGTTTCTGATTTAATGGTACATTCTACTTCAGTGGTGAAGAGAACTCAAGACTAGTTAAATGGAAAATGGTGGAAAAACAAAGGTTCTCCCCAAGAAAAAACAACTTCACAAAGAAATGAACAAGGGACTACGAAGGCCTCAAGTATGAATATATCATCTAGAAAATAAACAATTAAGTTGTTTGGTACTAGTTCACAATCAAGAGGAGATGGTGAGAAGCCAAAAGTTGAAGTCAATCTGTGAGTAGGATGGTATGCCCACACCAATGCCTAAGAAGAGAACTAGTCGAGTAAAACCAATGCCTATAGACTCTGAGGCTATTTTCTAGCATATAATAAAGGATAACCCTTTTCCCACATTTTTAAAAGTTCCTTCTTCTCTGGTTCAAGATACCCCTATTCTTGTTCATTCAATTGAAAAAGTGGAAAGTGTAATTGTTGAAAGAAGAGATATTGGACTTATATCACCTTCTCTAGGATGGTTGAAGAAAGCAGTAGAAAAAGAAAAGGAAAAATATCCCTACAATGACAGATGAGGTTGATACAATTGCTATTCTGCTATAAGGTCCCTCGAAACCCAAAAAGGCCAAGAGGATGTCACGGATGGTGACCAATTCTGCTTCTGGACATCAAATGTTGGAAATCTTTGATCTTGTGAAAGACTTGAATGAAAATAAGATAACAGAGGCCAACTACAGGGTTACTCATGTTGATATGGGGCCCTCAACTTTAGAAGGTGATGTCTACTATGCTGATTACTTTATTAATGCATTGATTAAAAGAGAAAAGGAATAGAAAAAGGAGAACCTTCAATTGTCTCATATTCTTTCTTTCAAAAATTCCATTTCATCAATTGTGACTCTTTCCCCCGAAGATGCTTCAAGATCTATTGTTCAAGGTATTGAACCTGATACTGAGCAAAGGGTCAAGAAAAAATTGGGTTATGCTAAAGTTTCCAACAAGTGGATAGAAAATATTTACCAATATGGTTTTTCTACATTCGTAAATTTGTGCAATTTTATGTTAATGTGTCTGACAAAAGAAAGGAATTGGTAGCTGAACTCTAGTAGATCAGAAGAGAAAATGATAGCACATGTGTGCTTTCCAAATAATTTGCAGAATTGATCTCCATGGAGCACACTTTCTTGATTGAAAAATTGGTAGATGATCCCAAAGAAATTGATCCTAATTGGTTTGATTCTCCTAATTGTAAACTATCAATATATTAGGATTTATCAAGGAAATCAATAAAGTTCTAGAAAAATACTTTGACATACTAGTGGAGATCAAGAAAAATTTCAATGCCCTCAAAGTAGACCTCACAAATGAGTTTGATGATAAGACACTAGATGTTTCAGACATAGCAAGGCAATATAAAGAGGTGTATCATAAAGAGATAGGTAATCCTGAGATAGCCACTGTAGAATTATTCAGAAAACTGAGTCATTTACAAACCTATATGAATGCATTCAAGATTGAAAGTGACGGTATCTATGAAAAAATAGCTGAGTCACACTGTGCACTATCCAAATGGAGAAAAAGGTTGCAAATCACCACAACTCTAGGAATCAAAAGAATTACTACAATTGTCACCAAGTACTGGGAAAATAGGTAGAGGGTGAAGGCACAAGATGAATTACTATAAAAGAAGGAGGTCGAGATGGTTGGAAGGGAAGGAGTTGGAACCAGGACCGTTGAATAGCTTTTCTTTGGTTATTACATTATTTTATTTAATTTGGCTCTTTTGATATTTTAAAAGACTTATTTTTGAAACAGTTATCTTCAAGAAAGTGTTATCGAAGACAATTTCTTTTGTAATCTTTAAATATGGGATCGAGGCTAAGATGTAGGGATCTTTTAGGAAAACTTTGATTTACTCATTATAACAAAAACTCTGCTATTTTTAGTTTTCTAATTTTTCTATTATTTTAATATAGAAAGACATATGGTGAAGTTGATGCAAGCATAATCTTTGTGTTGCGGTGTGTGGATTTATTTTTATTGTGTTGAGTATTTTTCCAGAGAATTATCTATTATTGGAATGATGGATGTTTGTTTGTTACATTGCTATGGATTGTTTATCTGTAAATAAATATTTTATGGTGATGGATGTATAAGTTTTCCTAGTAGTTTAAAGCTTTCATTGTTCAGAATGTGTGAGTTCATTTCAAATCTTTCTGGTTAAAAGCATTTCCTTTCATTTGCTTTCCGGTTAAAAGAGATACAAGTTAGAAATCATTCATTGAATATCTAAAGAAGGTAGTTGTCGCCTTGTAAAATAAGCAGAGAATCAACATAAAACCCTATTATGATTTATTCAACTATTGGTATATTTTTCATCTATGTGGGTGTAAGAATATAGAGTTAGGTGACAAATTTTTTTACTAACACAAACTTAAAAAATGGTTAAGTTGTGAACCTTAAGGCCAAAACCACAACACTGAAGCCATTTTGGGTGTCACAGTTTGGGGTTACCTCATACTCCTCCCTTTAATTCATGTTAGGGAATAAGCCTTAACATCGACTGGCAACTCCAAACCCATTTTGAGTGTCAAGGTTTGACCTTACCTCCTACCACTTACCTTCCCTTTGGTAAGGCACAAGCCTTCTTACCAACTATGACACCCAAAAAATTCACTCATAAACTCTAACCATTTCAAGTCTCACCCTTTGGGCTTCCTTCATACTAACTAATTTCCTTTCCAAACTATTAATTCATAAACCACAAGATCGACCCATGATGTCGAAACATTTTTTGGGGTCAGGGTTCCTCCATACATCTTTCATCACAACAATTTTGGTAAATCAAGGCATAAGCCTCATTGTTGAAGTCCGATGTCTAACACCCTTAAAAACATGACTCCAACTTACTTCATACTTATAATTTTGTTAAGGCATAAGCCTTATGACTGATTTGTAAAGCCCAAATATTTTGCAATAAAATACAAAAAAGGTTAAAACATAAATTTTAAATTTCGATTACAACACATGACTAACTCACAATTTTATTTCTAGGCTGTACAATTATTAAAAAGCATAAAAAAATTAGACCAAATATATATTACAATATTCATTAACTAAATTTATTAGGAAACCCTATTAGAGCTTCAAGAGAAGACAAGAGATTCACATCACCAAGGTAGGCTTGTTTAGCTCTACAACTCATCATTCATCACAACTTAATTCAGAAGACACCATCAAGTCACAAGCTAATCCAAAACAATATATCAATATTAACTCAAGTAATGAAGAGAGAGAAAACCTAAGGGGCCAGACCTAATTCTTCAGGGGCTCATCTCTGACGGCCTTGCCTTTGTATATATTTTGTAGAGGAATCATAGTTCAACAACTTGAGTTCTCCCAACTCATATTTGATTTCCCAACAATCACACATAGTACTAGGGTATACATCATGACTTACCCACAATGGTAGTAAGTATAAAAAATATCTACAACAATAAAACTACAATGGATCCTTTTACTATAAGGAGTAATGGTTAACAATCCTAATTACAAAGCACCTCAAGGGCCACTTTCCAAAATAGATAACCAAGAATGATCTAGGATGAAGGTAATCATATTATAACATGAATAGATGATTATAATTGCAAATGTGGTTCCAATCCCACAATACAAAGAACACCATATAAGATGGATAAGATTACAAGGTGAAAGAGGTAATAAATTAATCCACATATTCAAACTTCAAGACAATTCAAATATGGAACACTTGGTTGGCTAACACAAGGGATTTAATCCTTAGGTTCAAGAGGTGACCCTACCTTAGTCATGATCAACCTAATAACATTGAGATATGCTACTCAATTCTCTACTCACATTCATCTCATGCTCATGTTCCATTAATTATAAAATATAAGAGTGGGTATGCAACCCTTTCTAGGGTCCTCTTACCCCAGACAGTTTCACCATCAACTGCCACCCACTTAGGTGAAGCCAAAGGTGTAAAACCTTGATAAGGATAGGCATGGTTTTTAAGGACATTTTATTCATAAAAAAGACATCATGTTTACATGAAAATTTAGTGACTGTACTTAATATTTGCTTCACTTCATGGCTGTAATTCTAGATAAGTGAAAAGTTCAATGACCACCTCCAACCACAAGATAATTTACAGCAATAATATAACTCAAAGAATCAAACTTGCTCTCCACCCAACCATATTGGCAGCATGAAGCCTGATGAGCTCTAGCCAAACCCCTGAGCAAGAAATATTTTAGCCCCATGATGCTAAAAATAGGATCTTCCATTCAAATAATATAAAATGGTATCTCCAGACAATATTTATCTAAGAAACTATCAATAGTGCCATATGTGTGATACTCAAGTTTGTTGAACAAAGAATTCCAACACCCATTATTATCATTGATTATCATGTACCAAAAACCTATGTATATAAATTATTGTTACAAGTGTTTGAAGACCAAGGATGTAGAATTTTGAGTTTTATTCATTTAGGGATAACATTTAAATCACAATATGATGGATCATGAACAAGGGTTACTCTTGACACCAATGGATTGGTCGATGGGAGCCAAAATTCTAAACACAATCCAAAAACACTCAAAGGTTTGATCTATGTATAAACAAAACTCCCAGATATTACTCTTATTAACAATGATACACAAAATACACAACCAACACCCCCAATGTGCACGATAGGGTCCAACATGCAAATTCATTTACCCGTATGAAATACTAGGTGGGTATGCTAAAAAACCAACTAAAGATAGTTCCCCATACCTGCGTAAATATTTTCCAAGGCCTGGAATGGGATCTTGAGCCTTTGCTTCTACTCCATAATTCTTTGTCCTCCATTCGAGTCCAAAAATGACCTCCCTCATACAATACTCTGAATATGGTAGTCTCCTTCTATGCCTTCAAACCCCCACCACTTGAGGAAAAGTGATATGTCTATCCCCTCCTCTTTTCTTCATCGACCAACTTCTCCTCCTCTAGTCGTGCCCCCTCATAAACCCATTTTTTTCCCTTTAATTTTTGTGTAACATAAACTAGGTTTTATTTTGCATTAAATGTCCTCCTTGACTATTCAAATTCTTTCTACTTACCTAGCCATCCTTTACAGTCATTGTGCCATCCATTTTCTTTATTCCTTCACAATAATGTCACCTGGAGTTGATACCTCAATTTTTGTGCCTTAGCTTCCTTCACCTAACTATTGACAAAAATTGGCCTTTGGATGTAGGTCATTGATCTTGAAATCCACACCATGATTAGACAACTATCACTCAACTATCATGACATTTAAATACCACCATTAGATTAGATAGGCTTTAAATGTTGTCTATCGATGTTCACCTAAAACTATGCCATCGATCTTACCTTTATGCTCATGTCACGCTGACAAAATGATTAACAACAACGATGTAAATCAGTTGCTCAATCATGGCTTGCCATGTGTCATTTTCCTTCAAATCTGCACAAATCAAATCTAGTCAACTCAAGAATTCTATGGAATGACGGAAATACTCCTTCAATTTTGATGACTTTATTCTTCCTTTCCATCGGGGGTAAGGAGTCGCTAATCTCCCTTAATTTATACTGGAAGAGATTTGGCTTACTTTAAAAGACATGTCCAATTTTCTAAGTCTTAAGTTCATTATGACCTATCAAGTTTTAGGCATCAGCCTTACCTGTTACCTTCTACCTATCCTTCTCTATCGCAATACATTATGTGAACCCCTGAATCATCAAAGCATGAACTTCGACTCTTCTTTAAATCATCAGAGGTCGAGGTCCTACCTTCCACAATGCCACTTATATGCCTTTACATATGGGTGTAGGTCATCCTTCCAACCTTTGATGCTCGAATTCACTTCTTCTCAAGTGTTGATAGACTTAACCTTTCTGGGAGTTGGCTTCGAGCCGTATTTCCATCTCATATTCATCAAACTGTTTTAGGAAAAATCCCTAGGCTGAAGTTACGAACATTGAATCCACCTCGGTGAAGAGATTTAGGGTTTCACTTTGTCTCCGTCTTGATTTTTTCTAAGGTGTTTTTTACTAGGTATCGTCAAAGCCTGAAGTTCGAAGATACCCGAATTATCCTTTTGGGGTTTTTTAATTTTTGTTAAGGGCATTTGACAAAGGGAATTGTCAAAGACCGAAGTCAAACATTATCAAACTTAACCACTTGGTTCTATTCTTTTTGTTTGGGATTTTGATAGAGGATATTGATGAAGCATAAAGTCCAACAGCTTTGAAATTCACCAATTTATTCTACCTTTCAAGAATTCGCTAAAGGGAATTACTGAAGCTCGATGTCTAATGTTATCATACTAAGACCTCCCTATCTCCTTCTTTCGATTAAGGCATTTAGCAAATGGTATGACTAAATTTTGATGCCTGACAACTAATTCAGACCAATCTTTCAATATTATTTTGCTTGTGGCTTTCGGTATAGGGTATGACTGAAGCTCAATTTTCAACTCATAAGCACACTTTTCCTTTTTCAATATTCTTCTCCTCAAGGAATTCAGAAAAGAGTATTGTCGATGCCCAATGTCTGATGACCTTTCGGACTTTACTCCAAATTACTTCATAGTTATCATTATGTTAAAGCATATTACTTAGGGCCGATCTCCAATGCCCGACAAGTAATACTTAAGCCTTAACATCGATGTCTCAAACCATCTCTGAATTAACTCAATCCTTCTTCATTTCTTTGAGAAATTCGATATAAGGAATGGATGAAGCCCAAAGTCCAATATCTTGTAGCAAAGAGCAAGCCTCAAGCTTGAAGCCCAAAGCCCAATTAGACTTAGATGAAAATGACTAACTCTTTTCTTCTTTAGCAAGCAATATAGGTAAGATCGAGGTCCGAAGTCTAAAATTTTGGAACTCTCCAAGGCTTGTTGCAATGACACCCATCCAATGAATCATTCCTACTAAAAACCCTATGAAGTCCTTTAGGCCTCAATCAATAGCTCTATATCTAATATCACATAGATCTCCTACTAACCTCAATGAGGTGCCTTTTTTGACCTCAATCAACTCATTTCTAGCAGCCTCTCCTCTAACATCATAACATGCCCTTGTGACAACAATGGAAATCATATTATCAATAGGTTAATATAACTATAGTTGGGTTCAATTATCCTCATCATATTAAATCTCTATTAGCATCTCTCAACTAATAGTATGGGTATGATGTTCTAATTTATGAGAAGATCATAATTCCATGATAAGGCACAACCCAAAATAAAAGAAGACTCTAGGACTCTTCATCTATCCTTATTTACTTATTATCTCAATCTCCCTTAGTTAAGTAGTACCATAGGGATCAAATCCACACCTGCTATATTTACTAAAACCTCTAAGGCTCCTTTAGTGACTTTAGTCATAATACTTGATATGAGGAACCTAAAGTGAATACCATAGGAGAGCTTCAAATTCAAATGATAAGAAAGGAGCTTTATCACCAGTGGACCTTACCAACATCATATAGCTAGAAAAAATCATAATATCTATCAATGTAGATTTAGTCGCATACCTTAATAGAACCATTCAAATAAGAATTTAACTAATATACTCTTAGAATCAAATGACTAAAAGTACAGTGGCACTCAGACACAGCTAGGTCCTGCATCATCTAAATGATGCACCCTAAATCTACACAATAGATTATCATAATTTTAGATTAAAAGGGCCTTATATAAAGGGAGGGGCCTTACACAATCTCCAATGCCTGATAGGAACTTAACCTTATTGAACCTAGCCACTATAGACTTAACTCAAACCTTCATACTTTGAGGCATTCAGTATAAGGTATGTGTAATGTCATAAAATTGCACCCCTTGCAATTTCACATACATTCTTGCATATGCTTTAGTGTCCACTCCCTTAAAATTTGTGTAGGCTCATTTTAGCAATTGCATCAGCCTTTTTCCCTCTCAAGATGCTCATGACCCCTTTTTAGTAGAGTCCTTTATGCATCAACTTTGCATCAAAGCTTGTGCTTTTCCCATTCTCATTGTTTTGCAGTGTGATGTTTCTATACACTAGCATTTAGTGTGGACGTCCACATGTCGTGCTAGTTTCCTATGACATTTCATCATTCAAACAGTTATTTTTGAGCACTTTTTCCACTTGTTAGCAAGTTTTATCGGTGGTAACGACCCGAGATTCCTTGTAACATCTCAGGAAGCTTCTTTTCCCTCTTTAAAAGTTGTTTTTTCAACTCATTTGGCCTTCTTCTCCTCCTTGGTTTCTATCTTTGACATTCTCCTATATTCCTCTTGTAATTGGATCACACAACTCCCTATAAATCAAATATCATGTTCTATTCCTAAGAACTTCCACCCCTGAATGTGCAAAAAAAAGTGGATCCTTTAATGATTATAGTTAACATTAATAATATTAGTATTAGAAGTAATCTCGTTGATGTTGGTTTGGCACTTAATATATGTAGAATTGATCTATTTCCTAAGATTAATGTTGATTCATCTTCTCTCAATGCTTCTTCTATTGGCATTCGTGGGTTTGATAATGTTAGTTGACAAGCCCTAGGCATGATAATCTTTCCTTTGAGATTGGGAACTGTTATCATACCCACTCTTGTATATCTTATGTTAGAAAAATTACCATATAACCTTCTTGGTAGACTGTGGATTCATGTTGTGGGTATAGTCTCGTCTACCTTGCATAAATCTATTAAGTTCATTTGTAACAATCAATTAGTCACAATCAAAGCTAGCCCTGAGGCTATGCACATATGTGAGATGGTAGCTGTCAGTTAGGTTTCGATTGTGCCTACTCTTATCCCTTCAATTTGTTCCTATGTGTTGATGTCTACTCCTACATTACCTATTACACAATATACTCTTGAGACATATTTCCTTGAAGAAGATCCTTTTGAAGAAAGAAATATCAAGTTTTCTCCTTCTGCTTCTGAAGAGAATGCATGTCTTGGTGATGATTGGGGTTCTCTAGAATTTACAGAATCCTTCATTGGAGAATTTAAATTCAACTCGATCCACTTAAGCCTCCCAATAACATCATCTCAACCTACTATAAAAGATGGTTATTCTTCTATATCATGGGATAATGTGAACATAAATTGTATTGTTCTTAGTGTTGATCATCCTTTTGAGGAAAATAATCACACTTTTATTAAAGAGGTTAATGTTGGAAATCCTATCAATAAGATTGATGGTAATATCAAAGAAGAGTGTAATCCCCATTGCTGGAATAATACTCTCTATGTAAATCCACCTCCTTCTCAGGATTTACAAACATGTTATGGCCTTGAATTTAAGCTCGTCTCTAAATATGGTTATGGGAATAAAGGTTGTGGGCATAATGAACAAGGAATTTAGGTACCTATAGAATGCATAACTCGTAAGCATAATTTGGGGCTTGGTTGATCGAATAAACAATCTAAATGGAAGCCATGGTTGAATGACATGAATTCCACTCAACCTCATTCTCATGGATTGATTCATTCTCCATTGTCTTCTATCTTCATTTCTTCTTCTTGTGAGTAGTCAATATTTTCTCCACAAGACATAGGGTTGCTTCCTGCTCCTCATTCTTTATCTGAGCAAGAGTTAATTTTATTGAGGCTTCTAAAATCCCACTTGATTACTCTTCCACGTAACGAATTTAAGGCCTTGAAGGATAAAATACAACAACTTCATGATTCAAGTGACATCACTCATCTATTTTATGATGCATCTACTTCTTCTTTGCATGCCAAGTGATATCGAGATCTACCTCTATCATGTATGTACTAAGTATCTTGTATGGTTCTCCTCTCCTGTATGTTGGGGGCATTGATAACTTGTTCCAGAGATGTGCATCCCCCTTAAGGGCTCCTCTCTTCTCTATGTATTTCCAATGAAGTGTCCCTTGAGTGGACCCCTTTTTCTTTTGAAGGGTTCTTGAGGGACCCCCTTTGAAATATTTTCTCTCAAATGAATTCCATGGTGTCTAGCTTGGGGACAACTCGACTAGACATATATTTTATGTGACTATCTTGCAACATAGCTTGCAGTAGCCATAGGATTTTCTTATTAGTCTTTCTCTATAGGACCAAGAACCTATAGATCTCCTTTACATCAAGCTTTCCTAACATGTTGCTTTCTAGGTGCTCTTGTGAATTTTCTTTTAAATCAACTTTGCAAGACCGATCACCTGTAAGGGCCAATCAGACTCTGTGGAGCCTTTCACATTGGCCTTCCCTCAAGAGAGAGTACTTGGGGTGCCTTTTTTACAAGTTTGAGGACCTGTAAAGCACTTTCATCTTGAGGGATCTATTCATCATTGGTCTATGGTCCTCTGGTGCATTTTTTCTCAACTCTATAAGAGATAGAACCTACAGAGCCTTTTGTTCACCTTTTATAGGTCTACAGATCTGCAGTGCATTTGTTTAATTATCCTTGTGTTCAAAGACCTGTGGAGACATATTCTCTTTGGGACTTTTATTCCTTTCTAGCTTCTTCATATTTCTCTTAAATTTTCTTTCTTCTTAATTGTCTATACCGAATCAAATATCTACATCTTCTTCATCCTGGGTATATGCTCTTTCTCTCTTTGATTCCTTGACTTTTGAGTTCATTATTCTTGTTATGTCTCAAAAACGCAGGTTTGAACCACAAGAGGTTGCCAAGCTCTTGACACATTTGTGGCTAATGTACAAGGAAAATTAATGTAATTGAACCTTCTACTCTTTAGGCTCTGCTAAACTTAGGCAGGTGTACCTATGTAAATGATGCAGATTTGAATTATGCTTCCTACTTGATCAATCTATCCACAATGGAAGTTTGGCAATAGAGAGATGTGATCTTAATTTGGTATAAATACTATAAGCAATATCAGGGTATAAGTCAATATGTTTAGTTAATAGATGTAAAGTTTTGAAATGAATTTAATGAAACTGAATAAATAAAATGAGTGAGACTAGTGCCTTGTTGGGTAAAATGGAGTCCAATAAAAGTCTTTGATGGATGGCTCCTATTTGGCAGAAATTATGGTTGCTTGGCACACAGGTATTCATTTATAACTTGTATAAACATGCAAGACAATGATTGAAAAACCCTACGGGAGGTAGAATACCAATCCTAATTATTTGATTATTCTTATTGATCCAATTGACACTTCCAGATTACTGCAATTTGACTAAAAGGAATTTAATTATTCTTTAAAGAAACCAATTAATCACACCACAAAGATACAACAGTTGTGCACTGATAAGTTAAACACATGCTTGACATATCAACTTAAATAATCAAGAAATATCAAGATGGAGACAATCAAATAATTGAACAATTTCAACAAATAATCGATACCAAAATAGAACCACCGAACTAGAAATCTTTCATTATCTTCCTAAAAAATAAACTTGCATCATAGTCTCCGCTATATAAAACATTCTGAAAAACAAAAATTTGTCTAACTGTTCTAACTATTCTAACTTCCAACCTCAATTCTGCCATGAATTCATGCTTTTATATCTTTCAGATAACCTTTCCCATGCCTTTTGGTTTTTGTCTATTCACATTCTTTGAGAGGCAAGGAGTCATGCCGTTTCAGAAAATATAACTAAAATATGAAAGCATAAGCAACCGTCGCAGCAACGATCACTTTACCGCATTACCGTGAACCTACATTTCCTCGGTTGCGGTACCACAGCTTACTTGTTCTACCTTCACTTCACTTACCACTTCACCACAAGCTACATTTCATCCTCCTGTGGTATCGCGGTGACCGCCTTGTTACCTTTATTGCATACCGCTCTACCGTGGTCACCTTGATGACCCTTCGCGGTATAGCGATGTCAGCCTATCATAGTTTTCTCTCCCTTTACCACCCCACCGCGGTCTACCTCTCTTCTCCCTACGGTTCCACAGTGACCAACTCTATTCTTTCTACTGCCTTACCATGGGCTCTGCCTTGCATTTCTTTCTACCGCCCAACCGCACACCACATTCTATCTTCTAGTAGTATGGCGGTTACCTGTCTTTTCTTTTCACTCCTTACCACTCTACCATGATGTTTATTTCATCCCTCCGTGGTGTGGCGGTATCTTCCTATAAATGCTCCTCTACACACCGCACCACCATGGGCTACTTGTTGACCCTCCGTGATATAGCAGTATGCACCTTTTTCAATGGTCTTCTCCTTCTACCACTCTATCGCGATGCTTATTTTTTCCCTCTGTGGTATGGCAAAAATATTCTTGTACACTGCGCAACCGCAGACTTTGTTCCAACTCCTTGCAGTTTTGCGATAAGGTTTATCATGACCATTGCTAACTGTGACACTACAAGCCACCCTACAAGGGGCCGTGGTATGGAGGTAAATGGTATCAACCAAGAAGGGTGGATGATAAGGTAGTGGTATGGTGAAAAAGGAATTTTAGCATTATGGATGGTGGTAAAATGATTTTTTATGATAAAAGATAGCAAAATATTGAGTTCAAATGGATAAAAGTCCTTAGACTTTTAATGAAAATTTTGGTTCTAATAGTGGCTCCTATTGGGGATGAGTGATTTTCCAATCACTACAAGAATCTAGAATATCACTGGGAGAGTAGACCAAGACGCCAAAGGATTTGAAAAAATGAAGGAGTGGAACTTGGAAGATGGAAGATGGAAAATGGAAGTGACCCTACACTACTGTACATGGAAAGAAAACAATGTTCTCAATGAGGGAACTCTAGGATTGTTCATGTACTGGAAAATCCCAGCCTATTTTAAATTCCTAAACTATTGTGCATGGAAAAAGAATATTTGAAAGGGTTTATAAATAATTTTCCATGCACTGGCAATCCTTAATCCTTTGTATCTACTATGGTCTAAAATTCAAACCATAAATGATGGCCCAAGGCCACCCAAAAGAAGGACCTATACTTCCCTTTTCCATAAACTTTATTCTGGTTTGAGTTCATCAGGTTCCTCTTCAAAATGTTCATTCCATCTGCCTTGCTACATATACTATCATTGAAAACTTTTAGAAAATCATTGTGTTCAACTTGACTCATGTTCCTTTCACCACTCTACAGTTCATAATTCCTATTATCATATGATAAATCTATGTCACCTTCATCATACAAAGTGTATCCACATTCAATGGAACATTCATAATCCTGCTCATTATTATGTATTGCTAAATGATCTTGCAATTGTACTGGGACTTGAAAATTGGAATGCTTCTCTTGGAAGTCTGAAAATCCCGTCTCATCAACATCTTCTGAGATAATCAAATCAAACATACTTTCCATCTCTTCCCTAGCACCAGTTGGTAGTGACATATATTTTTGATCCATACAGTCATCTTTTATACATATTTGAATCAATCAATGTTGAACACTCATCATCAATGATATACAAACCAATATCTTTCTCTTGTAGGAAAAAAAATGTTCAAGTCACATACCTCTTCTTGGGTAAATATGGATTCTTGATCAGCTTCAAATATCTCTTCATCACTGTGAGAAATGCGCCTGGAGTCATATGAATTATTACACATAGTACTTTCAATTTCAAAGAAAATATAGGCCGGACACAAAAATTTAGAACCATCCTTGTGTGCACATCTCTGGTATTCAAGATTTAACAAATCTGAAACCTACTCACTATTGAGTGAACATGTTTCTTCTAGATTTTCTACTATTTTTCCAACTTATTGATCTCCATAAGAGCTACAAGAATCCTTTTGTTAAAAATCAAAATCCACAGGCTCATCTTCACAATCTGAATATTCAATGGATCCCTCATGACATGTATTGTGACAGTCTGGTATGCAGGAGAAACTCTCAATATTTTCATTATTAGGAGGCTTGATATCCTCTTCTATTTCATCTTCTAATGTAGTATTGTCAATGTTATGAGAGTACATACATGGCTGCCCCTCCATATCACCTAAATCATTGTTGATGTATTCCCCAGATGTTGTGTCCCCAACAACATCACTAATGCTGCAATCATCTCCCAAGGTGGAATATTGGTCCTCAGCACATTCATCTTCATACTCATCAATGATACCACTATTGGTTTCAACATTAATAGTTTCCTCATACTTTTTCTTATCTACCATGTAATTCCACTCATCTATTTGAATATAAGCAACTGGTACCCATGATTCAGGCCAATAAATTGAATTGGGCTCATACATTTTCATCAGCTACTCAATGAACTCTGACCTATTAGGTGGGAAATTAATAGGTATTTGACTACATATATCTGTCATTCTGCTAAACAAAGAGCACCCAGATTCTCCTTTATATCTCCTTATGTTAAGAAAGGCATCCAAAATATTTTTGCCTCTCTCTTGAATACAAAGACACTCATCATTTTTCTTCACAGATTTTTGATTCTGACTTGTACCTTGTTGTAGATTTTGATTTACACTTCCATGGAGGATGACATTGCTTTTCAAGTCTTAACATGAAGTGTGATATTGATATTGGCCACCATACTGATTATATTCATAATCTTGATAGCTTACTAACCTCTGACCAGTAGGGACACGATGAGTATTCATTTGATGTGATGATTGTGATGCATAAATTTTCTACTATGAATAGAGTGCATTACCTTCATTTCCAAAGTTCTCAGTTGTATCATGTGGCATTTGTGGTCTCCAAGATCTACTGGCATTTGTGTATTCATTTTCACTACAGGATGGTATATTTTGTGATACATTTGGGATACGTTTAACTCCTAATTGTAGCAGTTCTTGATCCAATCATAGCATTTTTTGGTCCAATTATAGCCTTTGTTGTTTCATTTCCTTCAACTCTCTTATTGGCTGCTGCCTTCTCACTTCTTATGACATCTTGACAAGAAAATTAGCAAAGTATTATTGTTCCACAATATCTATGCATTATTTATCAATTTTAAATAGAGTCGCCACCTACCTTTGTAAAATTAGGAAAATGATTCTTTTGAAACTATTTTTTATTTTCCCCAGTGGAATCTCCTTACTCCAAATGTGAAATTTTGTTGACTCTATAAATGGAAAGGCTGGAACCAAATTTTCTGAAACTTCTCCCCAGCAGAGTCACCAAACTATTATGTCTCAAAAACGTGGGTTTGGACCACAAGAGGTTGCCAAGCTCTTGACATGTTTTTGGCTAATGTACAAGGCCAATTAATGTAATTGAACCTTCTACTCTTTAGGCTCTACTAAACCTAGGTGGGTGTACCTATGTAAATGATGCAGATTTGAATTATGCTTCCTACTTGATCAATCTATCCACAATGGAAATTTGACAATAGAGAGATGTGATCTTAATTCGGTGTAAATAGTATAAGCAATATCAAGGTATAATTCAATATGTTCAGTTAACAGATGTAAAGTTTCTAAATGAATTTAATGAAATTGAATAAATAAAACGAGTGAGACCAGTGCCTTTTTGGGTAAAATGGACTCCAATAATAGTATTTGATGGATGGTTCCTATTTGGCAGAAATTTTGGTTGCTTGGCACACAGATATTCCTTTATAACTTGTATAAACATGTAAGAAAATGATTGAAAAACCCTACTTGAGGTAGAATACCAATCTTAATTATTGGATTCTTGTTACTGATCCAATTGACACTTCCAAATTACTACAATTTGACTAAAAGGAATTTAATTCTTCTTTAAAGAAACCAGTTAATCACACCACACAGATACAATAGTTGTGCACTGATAAGTTGAACATGTGCTTGACATATCAACTTAAATAATAAAGAAATATCAAGATGGAGATAATCAAATAATTGAACAATTTCAACAAACAACTGATACCAAAATAGAACCACTCAACTAGAAATCTTTCATTATCTTCCTCAAAAATAAACATCATGGTCTCCACTATATAAAACATTCTGAAAAACAAAAATTTGTTTAAGTTTTCTAACTGTTCTAACTTCCAACCATAATTTTTCCATGAATTCATGATTTTATATCTTTCAAAGAACCTTTCCTGCACCTTTTGGTTTCTGTCTATTCACATTCTTCAAGAGGCAAGGAGTCGCATTGATTCAAAAAATATAACTAAAATATGAAAGCAAAAACAATTGTCACAGCAATAGTCACTTTACCACGTTACCGCGAACCTACATTTCCTTGGTTGCGGTACCATGGTGTACTTGTTCTACCTTTTCTTCACTTACCGCTTCACCGTAGGCTACATTTCATCCTCCCACACTATCATGGTGACCGCCTTATTACCTTTCCTGCATACCGCTCTACTGTGGTCACCTTGATGACCCTCCGTGGTATAGCAGTGTCAGCCCATCACAATCTTCTCTCCCTTTACTACTCCACCATGATCTACCTATCTGCTCCCTATGGTTCCATGGTGATCGGCTCTGTTCTTTCTACCACCTTACCATGGGATTTTCCTTGTATTTCTTTCTACCACCCAACTATGCACCACATTTTTTCTTCCCAGGGTATGGCGATGACCTGTCTTTTCTTTGCACTCCTTATCGCTCTACCGTGATGCTTATTTCATCCCTCCACAGTGTGGCAGTATCTTCCTATTAATGCTCCTCTACACACTGCACTACCGCGGGCTACTTGTTGACCCTCTGCGGTATTGTAGTATGCACCTTTGTGAATGGTCCACTCCTTCTACCGCTCTACCGTGATGTTTATTATGTCCCTCTACAATATGGAAGTTATCTTCTTGTACACCATGTAACCGCAGACTCTGTTCCAACTCCTTGTGGTTTCACAGTAAGGGTTATCACGACTGTTGCTAACCGTGACACCACGAGCCACCTTGCAAGGCGCTGCGGTATGGAGGTAAACGGTATCAGCCAAGAAGGGTGGATGATAAGGTAGCGGTATGGCAGAAAAAGGCATTTAAGCACTATGGATGGCAGTAAAATGTTTTTCCATGAAAAAATATAGCAAAATATTGGGTTCAAATGGATAAAAGTCCTTAGAATTTTAATGCAAATTCTGGTTCTAACAATTCTCTTGAAGCAATCAATCCTTAAATTCTTCTCTTCATTTTATAATTCTTCTATGTGTTATTTTTTAATTTGGATATTGACACATAGTAGTGAGACAACCTTTTACATTGAGGTCTCTATCACTTTGTTGACTCAAATCTAGTTAGTTAGTTATGTGCCTGTGTGTGTGTTCTAACCCCGTGATGTAGTGGATTTTTATGTTTTAAAATTGTGGTCTTGTGTAGGTCTTTCTCGTCTCATGTGTTTGTTTTGTAGGTCTTCAGCTTGAGGGAATTCTTCCTTGGTTCAAAGAGTTTTATGCTTCCTCTACAATATCCTTTTGGCATCATGGTGTTATTTATGTTTAGCAAATTTCCTGTAGTGTTCATATTAGCATAGCTTCACATGATCGCGAAAGTGGGGGAAAAATGTAATGTCATGAAATTTCACCCCTTGCAATTTCACATACATTCTTGCTTCTGCTTTAGTGTACACTCCCTTATAATTTGTGTAGGCTCATTTTAACCCTTGTATCAGCCTTTTTCCCTCTCAGGATGCTCAAGACCCCTTTTCAGTAGCTTCCTTCACATGTTAGATTTGCATCAAACCTTTTGCTTTTCCTGTTCTCATTGTTTTGTACCGTGATTTTTCTGGACACTAGTGCATTATGCAAAATTCCACTTGCCACTCTAGCTTCCTATGACGTTTCATCATTCAAACGGCCATTTTTTAGCATATTTTCCTCTTTTCAACAAGTTTAATCAGTGGTAACGGCCCGGAATGCCTTGTAATGACTTGGGAAGCTTCTTTTCCCTCTTAAAAAGTTGTCTTTTCAACTCATTTGACCTTCTTCTCCTCCTTGGCTTCTATCTTTGACATTCTCCCATATTCCTCTTGCAATCTTGCTCACACAACTCTCTACATCTTGCTATAGCAGCACTCTCAATCTCTTATAGTTCTCTTTGCAGCTCTCTTGGCTCTTTCAACTATCTTGCTCTCCCTCTTTAGCTTCCTTAAGCCTCATAGTTGATATCTCCCTTATCTTGTGTTCGTGAGCATCTTGGGACTTCACACATCCCCTATTTATTGCATCTCCATTTTGTGGTACAGGTTCTTCTCCTCGAGCAGGGATTGCTTTTATCACTTCTTTGTTCATTTATCTCTATCAATTTGGCTATCTTTGGAGGTGGGAACACAAAAATAGGGGTTTGAATGAGGCAAACCCCTATACAGCCCCAACATTTTCTCCAAATCTTATGCATATAGGTATTGTAGACATTCATTTATTGGAGGCTTCATTACTTGGGCTTTTGTGAGCATCTTCTCTCTCTCATCCTCTTTAACTTTATCATTTCTACTTTACTTCATTTTAGTTTTGTTACATTTTGTTACCTTCCCACATTCTATAAGTTCTTAGCAATCCAATTGTTAGTAGTTGCTTTGTTGTTTTTTGTGATAAGCTCAGTTTTTGGTCTGTAGGAGACCCCAACGCACCTCCAAGACTCCAACGTGTTGTATTATCATCCTTATTTTGCATTGTCATCCTCTTGCCAAGACCTCGTCAGTTTATACAGAAAACCTTTGTGATTTACTCCTTTGGATTCTAGAACTCTCGCTTTGCTCCCTGAGGTAGTTTAGGGTAGTTCACCCCTTAGGAATCTCTTGAGAATAAAGAGACTCATGAGTAGTGAATCCCCCTTCAATATGATTGAAGCCTAAAGTCTGATACCTTTTGACAAAGAGTAAGCCTCAAGCCCAAAGTCCAAAGCTTGATTGAACTTAGATGAAAAATTGACTAACTCTTTCCTCTTTAGCAAATGATAAAGGTAAGCCCAAGGTCCAAAGTCCAAAATTTTGGAACTCTCCAAGGCTTGCTGCAATGACACCTTAAGGCCAATGAATCCTTCTTCCTAACAACCCTATGAAGTCCTTTTGGCCTCAAACAACATCTCTTCATCTAATATCACTAAGATCTCCTGCTGACCTCAATGAGGTGCCTTTTTTTATCTTAATACACTCATTTCCAACAACCTCTCCTTTGAAATCATAATATTCCCTTGTGACAACAATGACAATCATATTATCAATATATTAATTTAACTATAGATGGGTTTAGTTATCCACATCAGATTAACTCTCTATTAGCATATGCCAACTATCAGTATGGGTATGATGTTCTAATCTACAAGCATATCATAATTCCATGATAAGGCATAACCCAAGAGAAAATAAGACTCTAAGACTCTTCATTTATCTTTATTTACTTGATAGCTTACTTTCCCTAAGTTAAACAGTACTACAAGGATCAAATTTGCACCTGCTATATTTACTAAAACCTCTAAGTCTCCTTTAGTGGCTTGAGCCACAATACTTGCTATGAGGAACCTCAAGTGAATACTATGGGAGACATTCACAATCAACATGAATCAAATGATAAGAAAGGAGATTTATTACTATTGGACCTTAGCAACACCACATATCATGAAAAATTATAGTATCTATCAATATAGATTTAGTCACATACCTTAATAGAAACATTCACATAAGAATTTAACTAATCTTCTCTTAGAATCAAATGACTAAAGGTACAGTGGCACTCAAACATATATGGGTCATGTATCATCTAAATGATGAACCCTTAATCCACATAGCAGTGTAGTATACGTTTAGAATAAAAGGCTATGACATCGATATAAAGGGAGGGGCCTTACAACATGGAATATTTTTTAATCCTCCTACTCAAGTGTTACCCTTATTTCTAATTAAACAATCCTTAATATTACCTTGAAGATGATACAATAATTTATAATTTAGTGAGTATAAGGAAATATCAATGAAAAAACCTCCTACATAGGTGAGTATAAAGTAAATATCAATGAATTTTCCATTCCCAAAGTATATATTTACCCCATACTACCTCCTACAAAAGTGAGTATAAAATTGATCTTGATGACTTTGGCATACCCACATTGCATATGAACCCCCATTACTTTGGCCAATCACTTTGAGATACTTTACTCACTACCAAATCTTTTCCAACTTCTTTTGTATACACTACTTATTCTAAAATAATAATTTTAGATGATTTATACATTATCTATTCTCATCCTCTCCAAAATAACTATGAATATGGATATAAAGGAAACTACCTTGATCCCCATGAGGATAGTATCTCGAAGAATATTAATATTTAAGAATATTTTTATAGAACTAGTGTTGGATATTACTCTCACATTTTTTTAAAATGTACTTTCCCCACATTATCTATGTTCATTTCTACCTTTGGGATTATAAGGTTAGGTGGAATGTTAACACAAATTTCCTTTCATTGTCCTATTTAAAATAAATTCCTTGGTATCCCACCTTGTTAGACCTCCTCATGCTAATTTCTCTTTCATATTCATATGCTCACATGGAATTATTTTCATTTTCTACATTGGATGGCATATCACCATCTTATGATTCCTTTTTTTTGAGTTCCATTCTAAATTATATGTGAATGAAATGAAAAGGGAGAAAAATAACAAGAATTAAAATGAATAAATTAAAAACCCTTACTCTACTCCTCAAAACCTTAGATTAGGTATCATGTGGAGATATGCTCAAGATGGATGTGGGTTCTCATTTATCCACCATAACAACTATATTCGACGTAGATAATCAAATTGACAAAATATAGATGCATAAAATGGTGATATAGAAATGATAAATGGTATGTTTGAATTTATAGATTTTTGGAGAATCCAATAGATGGTTGAGACTCAATCTTAGATTTCATGTCTAATCCAAGATTAATGGATCTAATGAGAGGTGGTGCTCACATGGAAGTGTTGCACATTATTTAAATTTTAAGTGAAATAATTATTATTGCCCAACTAAATTGATTGGTGAGTAAATAAAATTGATTGATAATTTAATTGTATGTATGAAATATTTAATTGATTGCATGAGGGAGTTAGGGGGAGTTGAATATTTACATGAAATAGTTAACTAACTATATGGGTGAGTGAAGTGGATTGAATGATGAGGGGGACTAAAAGCAGGACTAAGTGGGATGTATGGACTAGGTAGTTAACTACATGAAGTAGAATTTATGGTTTAACTATTAAATAAATGAACTATAGGTTCATATTAGATACAAAAAAATATTTATTAATTATCAATGAAAAATATATGAATAATAAATAGGTTTATTATTGGATAATGCTAACTCAATTTAATTAAATAATTATAATTATTTAATTAAGTTCTAACATAATATAATTGAATAAAAAACATTGATAAATGATGCTGATATGTGATGAAATAATGATAAACTATGTAACATTATTTTAGTGTCTACACTTTTTCTTCTTTGAGAAGTTTTTCAAAGTGTCACAAATTTAAAATAATCATCATCAACATATTATAAGTAACTAAAATAATGGAGTTTAAACACTACTATAAGTTCTCACTTGAACATATTTGTACATGTACTTGAACTTGAAAAATCATGGATATATCTAACTCAAACAATTGGTTCAGCCTGCTCTTTAATAACATGTAATATTTTTTGATGATCATCACTATCTAGTCTCCATTTTTTCATCCACGTGCATGTGGAACTTCATGAATATGTAGGGCAGTAGCGATTACTAGGTGACTATATTGATATACCTTGTTCTTAGGTTGATAGTCAATAAAATGAATCCCATGTTGAACAATTTTGACTTGTTTGAGATATATCCCTTGCACTACAATTGAACCTACATGGTAAACAACATGAACCCGAGGTAAGACATGTGCATGTACATGTATATATAAACTTAAATGTTCACCTGTCAGAAACAACATTTCATCACCTGTCAGAATCATCTCCTTTATGTTATATATATATGTATATATATATAATCTAGTGTGTTAATATGGATACACCCTAGGTTTATAGAGCCAAAATAGTTGGAGAGAAACATGTTCTCACTCATTCATGAGCCACCCTCCTAGCCACCTTAAACATAGAAACTCACCACTTCTTAGACGTTACTAGTATTAGTTTTGGGAACCAATAGGTGGAACAGAATGTTATCCTAGTGCAAACTTACTTACTTGAGGGAGAAGGAAGTTAGGCTTCAAGCCTTTTATTGATTTCTTATTAGAAGCCTCAAAATCAATATCCTTCCCTAGATTAATTTTGGATTCACATAAAATGATAATTCCAACCCTTGAAGCTAAAATACATCACTCATACTTCTCATGTGTATCTAAGAATCTAAATTATTCCTTAAACTTTGTCAAGTCTAAGGCACCTAGAAAAAAATCACTAACCCCAAAAATCTACTAGTGCCTACTCTACATCCTCCTATACAATTTCAATATCCTCACCACCCATTTATCTTAATCCTCTTATATTTGCTAAAATAAGATAATGCCCTTTCTAACCATTGTGTCATTCCTTCTTCACTTCATTCCTCCTAAAAATATTGAATTCTTAACTTTCATTTAAGATATTATTTTAGGCCAGCAAATAAAACTTATGGCCAACAATAAATCAATATTAATAAAAATAGAAAAGTTTGTTAACTCTATAAAATTACTATATATATATTACAACCTAAACCATGTAATAAACATGATGATTGATTTTCTCACATATTTGAACAATGATATACCCTAATAAATAACATAGATTCCTTTTATATATAAATATAATCGACTCAAATCCTAATGTACTTAAACATGACCTATGTGTGTTGACTAAGCTCGACACATAAAAAATTTAATAAAAAAACCAATGTGAACTCTAAAAATATTTAAACGAACACATAGTTCAATTAAATTTCTTATTTTTTTATATTTCAAACTATGACTTTATAAATATATTTAAAATTTGATAAAATTTTACTATTAGTAGGTGGCTTAAGATATCATAATAGGATAAATCAAAATTTCTTAAAATTACACAAGTAACAAAAGTGAAAATCAAGAACACCTATTTCAATAGTAAAGCCTTAGTATCTAAGTGAATCCAATGGTTATAATTTAAATAAACATGGCCAAAAAGATTCTAAATATATGGGTGTAATATTCTCCAAGTCTTTAATGCATGTTAAGTATCTTACTAAAAGGACTTCGTGTTCTACGTGATCAATTAATTCAAGTTTGAGTTCATATAGGTGGTAGTGTGTTTAATATGAATATTGAATAATGTCTATCATATAGAGGTATCTACATTGATTGAATATCTCCATGACTTAAAACTATAGTTTTTAAATTATTTCATGTCTTCATATCTCTTAAGCCCCGTGTCTTATATAAATTATGCTAATGGATCATTTTTTATTATAGCTCACTATAAAATCATTGTTCAAAGACTATATAATGATATTTTCCTTAATAGAACTATTTTTTTTTTATAGAGATGGATATTTGAAGTCATTTATTTTGATGTACAATTTATTTTCTCTCTTTAATTTGACACATATGCATGTCTAGTCAATTTATTTTATAGTGAAATGAACACATGAAGTGAATTACATTAGATTTATTAATACTTCAAATTAATTTATTAGTTTCACTTGTTTACTTACATTTCTAAGTTACATTAAATTTATTGCACACATGCACAAGAATAATAAATGGAGAAATAAATTCTAGATTACTTGTAAATAGTTGTTTTAAATTTAAATTGAATGTACATCTAGTATTTATATTCTCTATATATATTAAAGAAAGAACCTCATTGATCCTTCAGGTACATGGAAAATGCACCAATTCCACCTTAGGAACTATTTTTACGCTCTAATAGTGAGATTGAGAGATTGAAAGCTTCTCTAATTGATGGTACCAATACAGGTATATATAAGGACACTTGAAAGTCCATATTAGAGAGCTTCAAAAAAATTAGAGATAAATTCAAGACACAAAAGAATTTTTCCTTGATTCAATAGAAGTAATTATTTCCCAGATGAGGGAAGAAGTCTGCGATGATGTTTTCTTTTTCTCATATTTAGGGTTTGGTCACTAAAGAAGCCATTAAAACCCAATGTTTTCTATAATATCAGGATAAACTTAAGGTGAAGGCATAATAGGTTACCAGCTATATGGATGGTGCTATGGTCACTTTGATCTACCCTCAAATTATTGCAACCTTTGGTCATTATCCAAATAACAACCAAATTCCCTTATATTTTACATAGAAGTTGTATGTTGAGGTTCATTCAGGCCTCAAATTGAACTACTGTGACCTTAGAAGATATCTTGGTTATGGGAATGGTAGGGTTTTGGATAGGGACCCTCATCATTGAGCAGATCAGGCGACCCTAGTGTATAGGGCATTGGTTGGTGAGAGGTCTCCTTCTATCTATCTAGCCTTGGCCCCCTCAGCAGATCAAGTTGTATTTTCTTCCCAAAAGGAAGAAATTGACAGTTTCAATAATATTGTAGTTGTTTCCACTAGGATAGGTAGTGATTGTGTGGGTCAGTATTTGATGTCAATATGTCCATGATCTAGACCTTCATTTACAACATAGTACAACAACACTGATTGTGATCCTTATGCTATGGTGGTCATCCCTACACCCGCAAAAATGGATATTCTTATAGGAGAGATGGCATGATGTACTTTGTATTGTTTGGCTAAGGACCTCTTGGAGGCATATACCTTCATCAAATTAGAGATTGAGATCTTTGTAGACTAGGTTAGAGGTTGTCTGGGTACATATTTTCATTCACATCCAAGATCCCATCATGCTCATCACCTTGGGCCCAACACCAATGCACATCAGGATCCACTTATGGATCATTCAGTTGTTGCACATGCTATTGATCTTTCAGTTGACTTGGAGAAGATGTAATCTACAGGTTTTATGGAGATGTTGATGCATTCAAATTTTTCATTGATGTCATCACAGCTGGTTAGTCCCCTTCACTCATCACTATTGTGATATGTGAGGGATTAGATAGATGTAGATCATGACATGACTTAGACAACTCATTTGGGTGATTTACTAGAGACGGCCATTGCAAAGGGCTCGAATCTTGTGCCACATGATATGTAGGTACATATGTATCTATATGTATGTGTGCATGTGCATGTTCAATTCAATTTTCTTATAACTATTTAAATTTTAGTAGATCGCATATGTCAGCCTGATTTAGTTGATAATGTTATTGTCAGTGGACATGTGAGTTTTAAATTTGTATACATATACATTCTTAAATAACTATATCTATTATAAAATGTATTTAATACATTATGTACAATTTTATTTCCATGTCTTGGCACATCCATCATAGAAGGATTTTGATTTAGAGGGTCGCTCAACTAGGAGTCGACATGATGATTAGGCTATCACCTAGAGGTCCATTTGCATGGACATTTCCAAATATTTACATATATAGAGACATTTGCATTTATGATTTTTTGATACATTATGGTACATTTGATGATCTCTAGACATGTATTTGTCCTTGTGCTTGATTACATATATACATTTTCAATCTGATATGCATACATGTGTGTTTATATATTGCTTAGATTATATACATGTGTTTTCCATGTTTGACATGATAGCTCATATTTGTCTAGGTGATGATTTATGTTTGATATATTGACATGTGAATTTGCACCAAGACTTGATTACATACATTTTCTTATGATATACATACATGTGTTTGAGCTTAAATATTCATCTATGTACATATTTTCTTATGCTTATGTTTATGTCATCTACATGTACATGTTTGTGTTTATACATTATATTTAGATTTAGAAAAATCATGAGTAAATGATTTATATATGTTATACATGTTTAATTTACATTAAATGTTATGAGTATATGTTACATGTTATATATACACATGTACCTATTTCAAGTTTGAATTTAAATATGAACTTAAATTTACATATAACTTTCAAAAATTATTATGATTACATGGTTCGAGTGTATGTTTTAGATCAGTTCAAGAACTTGGACATACATATATATGTGTGTTTATTTAATATAAATTATATATAAATTATGAATTCTTCATTTAAATTTATATATCATGTGTACATGTTGTCTTATTGTTGAGTAATGGTGACATAACCTAGGATGCAACTTCTCTATAATAGATACAAAGAATCAAAGTTATCCTTCTCTTCCTCTTCTCAAGTGTTGACATCTTAACTAGTGGAAATTTTATGATATAGCAAGGATCTCATTGTAACATCCTGCATAGCAACCTTGAAGATTAAGAGCCAAAAGAGGACAAGAATTTTATTTTCTTAAACATAAAGACTAACATACACATAAAGTAATTACCAATTCCATAAAATGACACCAAACATGGCCAACTATAGCCTAAAGTACAACTTCAAGGAGAGGACTAATCCACCCTCCAGAGAAAATCCACTCAGAAGCAAACAAGACAACTCCAAAAATTTGCTCTGAAACTTGCTCCTCTACTCCAGAACCTGTTGCTACGAAACTTGCTCCTCTACTTCGAAACTTGCTCCTTTGCTCTGAAACTTGCTCCTCTGCTCTGGAACTTGTAGTTCTGGAGCCCGATACTATGGAACCTGTAGTTCTAGAGCCCGATGCTCTGGAACCTTGTTGTTGCACACATACAGCCAACAAAAGGTGCCAGTGCTCCCAAAATTGTGATGCAACTCACAAGACAACATCAGAAGCGTTGCTGCTCCGGAACCTATTTCTGTCCACAAGACAGCAAACAAAGGGCACCAATGCTCCGGAACCTGTTGCTACTACACTCAAACAGCAACAGAAGGCACCGGTGCTCCGAAACCTAGGCAGAATGTCAAAATGGAGAATCACACAACTATGGATCTAACTTAAACATGAAAATTAATGACATAGAAAAACTTAAGGATGATCAAAAAACATTTGAGCCCGATACCAACACCGAAGCCCGTAAACCAAGACAAACATTGCATATCTTCTTATTAAATTTATGATAAATTTTCTCTCTCAAGAGAGTACAACATGCATAAAGGATCAAGTATGACTACAATTACATTTTCATGGAAGAGATACAACATCTATAGAGGTATATACATAAAGCAAGTACATGAGTGCGATATGATAAATCAAATACACAAGAGTACAATGACATAGCCATGAATAAGATACATCAACTGATAGAATAAGTACAAGAGAGAGAGAGAGAGAGAGAGAGAGAGAGAGAGAATGTCTCCAACTGGTGCTCCCATAACCTGTACACCGGTCCCCAATGGCGATGGCAATGCCTCCCTACCATGTGGACTCCAAAGAGACCACCCTACCGTGCTCGAAGGTAGTCACAAGGCCCAAACAAAAATAGCTAGACAAGGGTAACATATGGCAAACACTCTCAACAGACACAGAGGAAACACATCATGCAACGCATAAGGCAAATATCACAACATGGAGATACTCATACATCATCATGTCAGGTACTACTCAAAACTACTGAGATACAAGATGCAAGATTATAGATCGCATGAAGAGACTCAACCATGCCCAAATCAACACCCCGCAGATAGATAACTCAACGTCCTACAGGTGGATAGGCCTTCTCAAGTGCATCCTTAGCTTTTTCAAGAGCTCAAGGCCATGCATGAGGACTCATTTTCTTATATTGTTTTACTCCATCTTGTTTAACCAAATGAGGAAGCCATAACAAAATGAAACATTGAAAAAAATACATTGAAACCATCATTGAAACTATTTAACATAGCCAAGGGGACATTGCTATGAAATCATTCAAACAACTGATCTCATACACTCACAAGCAGATCAAATATACTCAAATGTTCACCATTAATTCTATAAAATAACCAATAATTTAATCGGTATTAAATTCATTAAATCATTCCATGAAATCTCTTTTAAATCAGATAAAATTCTTTTAAGTGGCAGTGGCACAAGGCATGGTTACAACTGTTGATCAAATGCATGAAAAAGAGGCATAAAAAATCCAAAAAGGATAAAAATGCTCAGATCTAAAATCGGGTAACAACCCAGTTTAGATTTCAATGTAACAAGATGATTTCTATCTTTAATTTTAAATTTTATGACCTGGAATAAGGTGTTGTTTTAGAAAAACATGTTTTAAGCATGGTTGGGCAAAATCATGAAAAATCAAAGTGCCCAGATCAAAAAAATCAGACAACGGCCCAATTCATATTTTGTTGTTTCAAATTGAAAACCACCTTCAAATTCTTGATTTTAGCCCAACAAAGAGGTGTTGTTCAGAAAATGCCATTGTGGCCATTTGGGCAAGAAAATCATGAAAAAATGAAAGTGCCCAGAAATTAAATTCATGAAAATCCAGTTGAGATATGGGCATGTGGACATAGAATCCACCTTCAATTTAAATTTTAATCAAGTGGTTCATGAACAACAAGAAGAAATGTCTAAAAAGATGGCAAGAAAATCATGGGAAAATGAAAATGCTAAGATTAAAAATCTGCCCAAGACCCAGTTGAGATCTTGGCAATTCTACATAAGATCCACTCTTAAAATTCATTTATAGCAAGAGGATAATGAGCAACAAACAAAAATCTAAAATAACCATCATTCAACCCCAAGCCATACAAAACGAAATGGAGAATTCCTCCAAGTTTTTTTGTAAATTACAAACAATTCAAATCAGCAAATACCAGCATACAAGAAGCATGAGAGAATACCCAAATTTCCAGCCATAAAAGATTGAAAAACAATAGAAGAATGCCTCAATTTGCTCCAAAAATGTAAATGGAGGAATGCAAAAAGAAGGAACCCCAGCAAAGCTCCAAATCCAGACAACGGGAAGGAAATGACGAGTTGATTTCAAACCTTCACCACCCACAAATTTCTTCTCCAAGAACCTTCCCAATCTTCCCAAAACACAACTGCTCAAACCATGGGGTTTTCTTCTCCATGCAAAAACAACAAATTTGTTTTCTCCCAAAAGAAAGATCCCCCAAAACCACAACTTTCCTTTCTTTTTATATTTTTTTTTTCAAAACCAAAGCAAGAATCCCCCAAAAATAAGGAATTGAATAAAACTAGTTATATTAAAAATCCCCCAAGGAAACAATTAATAAAGGTTGCTAAATAAGCCAAAGTTAGAATTGCATAAGGCTGCCCCAAAAGATTAATAATTCATTTAAATAAAATATTTAAATCCCTCAAAAGAATAACAATTTAAATCCATTCATTAAAATACATGAGCTCCCCAAAATGATTAAATGAAATTATGAGGGCTCACAAAATGGATTAATAAAATCATTTAAAATTTCCAAACGAAATGTGTCATTCTTTTGAATGATCAATAAAAATAATCTAAAATAATATATTTAAAATATCATGGATAAAACCATTGCAAATCTCCCATCAATAATACACTTAAAATACCATTTATGAAACCACGAAAAGATGCCAATGAAAACACATCATAACACTGACTACCAAAATATAGCCACATAAAGATTAACAAAAACCAAGACAAAATACATTAAGCAGACAAATTGGCAAACCACCTATGACAGAAAGGTGCACCGAACATACAGCTGAAAGGTGCTCCAGACATTACCGTTAGGTAACCAGATGGTATGACATCAACTCGAAAACACTGCACTAATAAGATACAGTGGGCTAGGGTAGGGGAAATTTGGCCTATATGACTACCTCCAGTTACCACCATCGGCGAACAGGAGTACGCTCAGGTCTATGAATCCAGGCGGAGTCGATACTCAGTACCTGCATTACTCCAATTACATGTCAAAGTACCTGTGCATATAACATATATCATATAGCTGAAACTACACCAATTATTAGGAAGGTGGTCATGATATCGTAAGCCTCTCGAATACAAGTTTTACGACATCAACCCTTCTAGTCCATAATCATGCAAAGAAATGATAACTAAGCATGTAATCTAGCATATTAACTCATCATGATAATCATCAATGTCTAATCTCAATATGATAACATTTATAATTATAAATCAAAATTAAAATACCATCTTACCCATGCTAGAGTTGGAGAGGTGTTACACTTATAGGATAATTGCATTTCAAATATTGGTTCCAATGGAGTTATTTGTATATCAAGAAGTTTTTATAAATTAGGCCTTTTTTTGGTAGTGCAATTTTTGAAATAATATCGATGTATAAAATACACAAAAGGTTCTTACATTATTACCTCAAGATAGGAAATCATATCCTGGAATATGTATGGAAACTAATATGAGGCAAAAATTGATCCACACAGCTTGATGATAATGTATGTTTCAAATAGAAATTATTTCAAGTATTTTATTACTTAGATAAAATTAGAGAGGTATAATAAAATTTTAATGTAATTAGAGACATTAACTCTCAAGAAATCCAATTTTATGTTTGGATGTTCTACAAAAAGAACTCAAATGTATTGTAAGAAGAGTTAGAAAGATCATTTTCTATGTGAATGAATCATATATTTATCATCTTAACCTCATTTATTTGAGATTTAAGTGACTTTTTCACACTTAGTCTCATGTTTCACTCCTTAATCAAAGTAAAAAAAATATAGCATAGAATGAAGCTATTCCTAAATATGATAACTTAATGCCTTCACACAAATAGTCATTAAGAGATTTAAGGTATTCACACAATGGCTTTAATTTTCATTGCAAAATGCCAATATACAAGTTGAATAATTCAACCATCAATATCCACTCTCATAATTTTTCATAAGCCCTAATATACCCCATGAAAGTACTACTTAAAATTCCTAGACTATAAAGGTTCTATTTAACTGAACTACAAAGGATAGTAATCATATTTTCACCTTTAGTATTTACCTATAATATGAGAACTTAATGCCTCCACAAAAATAGTCATATTTTTATTTTCAAGTTTCAATTGTTGTAGGTTAAACACTTGTTTACAAAGAACTATCTCAAAATATACATAATATGTATAAAATTAAGCATCATGAATCAATTTATAATATTTTCTATCTAGATAATCCTAAAGTTATAAGGAAATTAAATATGTAACATTGTGATCATCAAAACATGGGATATGGTTAAAAATTATATGGATATGTTGGATGTTGTAGTTATATTGCTGATATGTGGTTGTCATTGATGCCAACACTATTAGAATTAATGTCTTTAAGACTGTATATGTCGAGGATATTGAGAAAATTGTAATAAATATATTACAGACTATTTATGAAGTAGTAAAGATCAGTGTGATGGAAATTTCAGTATGTTGATGGTGAGAAGTTGTGGATTAAAGGGTTTTTTGAGAAGACTATCTAGTATTTACTCTATAAGTTTTAGAGGTGTGCATGAATATTTGAGCAAGTTATAAGTTTTTGTGTTCCGACAGCTATTTTTCTACTGTAACTAGCGTTCATGGAAGAAGATAATGCGATTCTAGTAATCTGAGTTGTTGTGTATGTTTGTGAAGTGTTTGTGGATGTTTCTAGATCATGTTCTATCTGTGTTGCATGTCTGCATTAATTGTTGTGCTTGCAATCTGATATTTTCTCTTGTGTGTTCATGTTTCTTATGCTCATGGCCGACAAAGTGATTGTAGCATATTGTGGATCTTCAAGGAAAAATCTTTGAAGGTTTTTTGTGTTCAAGGACATTGTTTTGGGTCTCTACTATGTTGTGGCCAACCTTGGTTGATGTGCATTGATAATCCTTATTGTTTTGGGCTGACAATTTGCATTCATTCTATTATTTTGTTGAAGCCGACATGAAGCAATGAAATTTCTTGTTGCGGATATATATAAGTGATTGTTTCTCCATTTGAGATGTGTGTTTGATGCGAAGTGTGTGAATGCTATGTGTGAAAAAGGTTCAAATAATTTGAAGGTAGAGTAGAGTGTGAAGAAGAGTGGAAGAGAGTGAAGAAGTGTTTATATGCTTAACCAAAACTATACTCAGGCATTAGTAGATACTACTTTCTCCGTTCAAATTCTTCAGATGGATTTAATCTGAATGTTTTATGTAAGATAGTGAGTCTTCCTTTGAGCAGTGAGATCTAGGCAGTTTGCTAGAATGCATGTGCATTCCTCATTTATTCTTCTTATACTTTTAATAGGGTATAACTTGTGGATTAACCTCCACTGTGGTTTCTCCCCTAATAGGGTTTCCACACAAAAATCTTGGTGTTAAGTGTGTTGTTGATGTGTTGTTGATTCATGCTTTCATGGTTATTAATCAGATCTGAGATTAAGGGTTAATAATTTTAATAAGTTTTAAATTCTGAGACAACTGATTCACCCCCTCCTCTCAGTTGTCTACCCTTGTGTTGCCAACAATTGGTATTAGAGCAAGTTCCTTGGAAGAAGTTTAATAGCTTGAGGTGATCCAAGATGGAAACATACAAGAAGGATAGTCTGAGATTTGATGGAACAAATTATTCTCTGTGGAAGACTCGAATAGAGTGTCATCTGAGATGCATTGGTGAATCCTATTGGAACATTACAAGCAATAGGTGTGTTATTCCTTACAATGGTCCTTCTACTACTATTGAGATTAGGGATGTTGAATATAATATCAAAGCTAAGGAAGCATTGTTGAGTGCTTTGACTGATTCTGAGATGATGAATGTTATGGAGCTAAGGACTACTTATGAGATCTGGAAAAAGTTGGAAACCTTGTATGAAGGTGATGCAAATGTAAATATTGCTAAGCTACAAAGTCTAAAAGGGAAATTTGAAATGTTGAAAATGGGTGATGATGAAAATATTGCTACTTTCATGCAAAGAGTGAATGAATTTATGTGTGGCATCAGATGTGCTAGTGGATAGTTAGATGAATCAAAGATTGTTTCTAAAGTGCTTAGATCCTTTTCTACTACATAAAAGGTTAAAGCTATAGCTATTGATGAGCTCCAAACTGTGATAAATGTAACCAGAGATATGTTGGTTGGTAAACTTGCTGCTTTTGAGTTGACAGAATTCGGTGATGCCCTTCCTAAGATAGAATTTCAATTTTAAATCTACTACTTATGGGAGATACAAGCAAACATATGATCAGGGTGAAATTTATTTTAGAGAGGTATTCAAATATGAGGAAGAAATGAGACAGATTGAAGAAGAAGAAGAAGAAAGAGAACTGAATGAGCTTGAAGCACTTATTGTCAAAAGGGAAGCCAGAGGAGAAGGTAAGTATAAAGGAAAGTTTCCTATAAAATATTTTTCTTGCAATAAGATAGGTCATTTTGGATCAAGGTGTCCAGAAAGAGTTCCTAAGCCAGGACCTTACAAGCCTAAATTTCAAAAGAAGTGTTATTATGCTACTGATGAAGGTGTGATAGATGATGAATCTGACAAAGGGAATATAAGTGAAGATGAGTTTGTATTTATTGCTATCAAAGAAAATAATCATATGTCTATTGAATCTGCTAGTTGTACAAATCTGGAGAAAGCTCTAGCTACTCGAGTTGAAGAAAAAGATGAATGGTTAATTGACAGTGGATGTTCACATCACATGACAAGTGATAAAAGTAAATTTGTAAGCCTAGAAAAGTATGATGGTGGTGTTGTAAGATTTGGTGATAACAATGGTGGTATAATCCATGGCAGAGGATGTATTTATTTTGATGGTAAGAATAATACTGATGATGTTCTTTATGTTCAAGTTTTGAAGCATAATCTTTTGAGTGTTGGATAGATGGTTGAAAAGGGATACAATCTTCAATTCGAAGATGGAAACTGTAGCATATTGGGAAGTTTTGGAAATGTGATTGCTTCAGGGACTAAAAAAAAAGCTAACATATTTCATATGAATGTTGCTAGTAAAAGTTGTCTGATTGCTCAAATTGATGAAAGTTGGTTGTGGCATAGAAGAATGTGTCATATAAACTTTCACAATATTATCAAGATAAGTTCCTCTCAGGCAATGAGACATCTTCATAAGTTGGTGAGGCCTACTAATGTCATATGCAAGGAATGTTAGTTAGGAAAACAAACTAGAATTTCATTTCGTAGCAAACAAAATTGTTCAAATGAATTGTTGGAGCTTGTGCATACTGACTTGTGTGGTCCTACTAGAATAAAAAATCTACAAGGTTACAGGTATTTCATGTTGCTTATTGATGATTACTCTAGGATGATGTGGGTTACTTTCCTAAGGGACAAATCTGAAGCTCTAGAGAAGTTCAAGATATTTGAGGTTATGGTTGAGACAGAGATAGGTTTGAAGATCAAGTGTCTGAGATCAAATAGAGGTGGTGAATTTACTTCCGTGAGTTTAATTCTTTTTGTGAAGAACATGGGATAAAGAGACAACTATTTGCACTGTGGACCCCTCAACAAAATGGAGTTGCGGAAAGAAATAAAAGAATAGTTCTAGATGCTGTTAGGAATATGATGTTGAAAGGAAATGTCCCTCATGTCCATTGGAGAGAAGTTGTGAGTACTATTGTTTATATCCTCAACCGTACAAATCAAAGGTAATACTGGTAAGACTCTTTTTGAGCTATGGTTTGGTCATAAGCCTACTACTAGATATTTCAGTTTGATGCTAGAAGTGATGAAGGAATATTTCTTAGTTATTCTACTAAGAGTAAGGCCTGCTAGTGTTATAACAAGAGATTGAAGAAAATGGTTGAAAGTGAAAATGTTAAGGTTCATGAAGACATTGCTAGACCCACTAGAACCTGTGGTTATGATTTTGATGACCGGAATGACAGTACAAACAAGATTCAAACTTCAAATCAAGTTCAGATCATTCTGGTGAATCAAGAAGAACAAGAAGAAGGAGAGACTAGTGAAAATACAGAAGAGAGATCACAAGAGCTTGAAATTCAAGTACACTCTAAGACTCCAAGGTATGTGAGATTAAATCATTTAGAAAATCAAATTATAGGTGACAAGAACAAAGGTGTCCAGACTAGAAGAAGAATTGTAGAAGAATACTATTAAATTTCAAAGACTGGTCCAAGTAATTTTAATGAAGCATGCAAAGATGAACATTGGATTGAAGCAATGAAAGAAGAACTAAAACAAATTGAGAAGAATAATACATGGATTCTTGTTCCCAAACCTAAGGACAAAAATGTAATTGGAACTAAATGGGTTTCTAGAAATAAGTTGATTGAAGTTATTAGAAATAAAGCAAGACTAGTATGCAAAGGATACTCTCAGATCGAAGGAATTGACTTTGAAGAAAAAATTTCTCATGTTGCTAGAATTGAAGTTCTAAGACTGTTTCTTGCCTATGTTGCTTACAAAAACTACAAAGTTTATTAGATGGATGCCAAGTCAACATTTCTAAATGGTGAATTAGAAGAAGAGGTATATTGAGCAACCTGATGGATTTCAATTGACTGATCAGGGAGATATGATATGTCAGTTGAAGAAAGCATTGTATGGCTCAAACAAGCCCCTAGAGCTTGGTATGCTATATTGGATAAGTATTTTCTAAAGCTTGGATTTAACAAAGGTACTGCTAATAGTAATCTATTTTTCAAGATTGATGATGATAAATATTTTTTTTTGGAAGTCTTTCTTGATGATATCATTTTTGGAGGAGATGATGGTATGTGCATGAAGTTTTCTAATGAGATACAAAATGAGTTTGAGATGTCAATGATTGGAGAGTTGAAATTCTTTTTGGGATTGTAAATTACTCAATTAGATAAAGGAATCTTTATATATTAGTCTAGTTATGTGAGAGAACTTCTAAAAAATTTGGTATGGAAGATTCAAAGCCAGTCAACACACCCATGGTGACCGGATGTAAGTTGACAACAAATGATGATTCTCCGAAGGTAAATCAGACTAGATATAGATCAATGATTGGTGGATTTCTTTATTTGACTCAAATTAGACCAAACATCATGAATTTTGTATGAATTGTTGCAATATTTAGAGCCTATCCTAAGGAATCTCATGTGACTATTGTGAAGAGAATTTTCAAATACTTGAAAGGAACAGTTGATTTTGGCCTATGGTATCCTAAAGATGATGATCTTACTTTAAGTGCCTTTATTGATGGTGATTAGGTAGGAGATGTGAATGATATGAAAATTAATAGTGGTGGCACATTTTTCTAAGGAAAGAAGTTGATTTCATGGTTAAGTAAAAAGTAGAATGTTGTTTCTTTGTCTACTACAGAGGTAGAATATATTGTTTCTGCTAACAATTGTACTCAAGTATTGTGGATGAAGCAGATGTTGAAAGATATCAGAGTTGTGTATGATGAACCTATTGCCATATTTTTTGAGAACTCAAGTGCTATAAACATTTCTAAGAATCTGGTGCTACATTCAAAGACCAAGCATATATCTATCAAGTATACTTTTTGAGAGATAAGGTGAGTGATAAGGAAGTCAAATTGGAGTATGTGCCTACTAAGGAATAGATTGCAAACATCTTTAGTAAGCCTTTTCCTAAGAATACTTTTGAGTATCTCAAAGGAAAGTTAGGGGTAATTAACCTTCCTTATTAGAACTAAGTTGCATATTTTTTGCATCAGTATGTGCATTCAGAGTCATATCTTGATCTGGATTGATGTTGTGGTGGCTGATACTCAGGGGGAGTAGACAGATGATTCATATATGTGGTTAAGAGCTTGTGTATCTTTGTCATTGATTTCAAAGGGGGAGAATAATAATGTGAAAAACTCTTGAAGAATTAAGGGGGAGAAGAGTAATGAAAAGGGGAAATTGTTGGAGAAGAGTTAGTTCCATTGATGGTGTTTTTCACATCATGTGTTGCCATCAATTCTAAAGGGGAAGATTTTTGGATGTTGTGGTTGTATTGCTAATATGTGGTTTTTATTGATGTCAACACTATTAGCATTAATGTCTTTAAGACTGTATATGTTGAGGATATTAAGAAAATTGAAATAAATATGTTACAGACTGTCTATGAAGCAGTATAGATCAGTGTGATGGAAAGTTCAGTATGTTGATGGTGATAAGTTTCAAATTAAAGGGTTTGTTGAAAATACTATCTATTATTTACTTTGTAATTTTTAGAGGTGTGCATGAAGATTTGATAAAGTTATAAGTTTTTGTGTTTCAATAGCTATTTTGCTACTGTAACTAGTGTTCATGGAAGAATATAATGTGATTCTGGTAATTTGAGTTGTTGTGTATGTTCCTAAAGTGTTTGTGGATGTTTCTAGATCATTTTTTATCTATGTTACATGCCCGCATTAATTCTTGTTCTCGTGATCCAATATTTTCTCTTGCGTGTTCATGTTTTCATGTTCATGGCCGACAAATTTATTGTAGCGTATTTTGGATCTTCGAGGAAGAATCTTTGAAGGTGTTTTGTGTTTGAGGACATTGTTTTGGGTCTCTACTATGTTGTGGCCGACCTTGGTTGATGCACATTGATAATCCTTATTGTTTTGGGCCGATAGTTTGTATTCATTCTATTATTTTGTTGAAGCCGACATGAAGCAATGAAATTTCTTGTTGCAGATATATAAGTGATTATTTCTTCATTTGAGATGTGTGTGTGATGTGAATTATGCGATTTGTATGTGCGAAAAAGGTTCAAATCATTCGAAGGCAGAGCAAAGTGTGAAGAAGAGTGGAAGAGAGTGAAGAAGTGTTCATGTGCTTAACCGAAACTATACTCAGGCATAAGCAGATGTTACTTTCTCAGTTCAAATTCTTCAGATGGATTTAATATGAATGTTTTATGTAAGACAGTGAGTCTTCCTTTGAGCAGTGAGCTCTAGGCAATGTGCCTAAATGCATGTGTATTCCTCATTTATTCTTCTTATACTTTTAACAGGGTATAACTTATGGATTAACCTCCACCATGGTTTTTCCCCTAATAGGGTTTCCACACAAAAATCTTGTTGTTATGTATGTTTCTGATGTGTTTTTGATTCATGATTTCATGATTATTAATCAGATCTAAGATTAAGGGTTAATAAGTTTAATAAGTTTGAAATTATGAGACAGTTGATTCACCACCCCCCCCCCCTCTCAATTGTTTTCCCTTGTGCTTCGAACAGGATATATCTATAGGTACAAGTATAATTTAAATTCATATCTCCTATTAAGTATTTCTAGGTAAATTGAACATTGTACACTAATTAAATAGTACATCATCCTCAAAACTGTACCACATTAAAAATAGTACTTTATCCTTTAAAAAAGTGTCACAAATTTAAAAAAATCATCATCAACATATAATAAGTAACTAAAATAATGGAGTTCAAACAATACTATAAGTTCTCACTTGAACATATGTGTACATGTAGTTGAACTTGAAAATCATGGATATATCTAACACAAACAATTGGTTCAACCTAATCTTTAATAACATGTAATATTTTATGATGATCATCACTATCCAGTCTCCATTTTTTCATCCACGTGCATGTGGAACTATATGAAGATGTAGGGAAGTAGAAATTACTAAGTGACTATATTGATATACCTTGTTCTCAAGTTGATATTCAATTCAATGAATCCCATGTTGATCAATTTTGACTTTCTTGAGATATATCCCTTGCACTACAAATGAACTTACATGGTAAACAACATGAACCTGAGGTAAGACATGTGCACGCAATATTTTCACTCAACCTGTTTGTATAATATATTTAATGTAAGGTAATGTACATGTACATGTATATATAAATTTAAATGTTCACCTATGGGAAACAACATTTCATCACTTGTTTTAGGTTTTGTTAGCTTCTTCCTCTCTTCTATCCAACACATTAAATAATAACTAACACCTTCTATGTTTTTAGGCTCTGCTGACTATAAAAACATCTCTTATACACTGAATTTACATGGAAAATTTGTAAAAAAAATTAGAACTGTCTAAACTAAAGATCTCTAAGTACTAAAATTTGAAAATATCTACAAAATGTAAACTTACATTAAATTTATATTAAGTACACATGTACCTTTTCTAACCAATCCTAAAATATGGTCATAATCAATTGAAAACAAAGGAATATATTCAAATATTTCATCCTCATCTTCATCATACATGAAGAAAATGACTAGTGGCACCAAATTCCATTCACTAACATATTCACGTTGTTGGTTGTTGCATGCCTCAAAGTTTTCCAAAATGCACTCAATGCAGAAACAAGATTAATCCCTCGTGTACAATGTCCATCTAGGGTGACAATCTATGCTTATGATAGAATGCAAAGACCTTGTTTTGTTTACCCTCTTGAATCCATGCATCAATATTCTATCCATACCTAGATACATAAAAAAAAAAACTTATTTGAATAAACATGTATATATATAAATTATTTAAAGTTTGAAATTTTCAAATGTAATTTATACATATCTATTATCTCCCAAAACACTCTATGTGGAATGTATCAATTCATTCTTGAAGATGTTTTGACCTCATTTGATGCAAATTGTTTCTTACACCATTCAATAGGATCATGTGCATCATCTATATGATCTCATGAATAATGTGTTTGATGCTTTATTAGAGCAAATTTGATGCAAGCACATGTGCCATCATTCTCACCCTTTCCATTCCCACTCTCAAAGAAACTCCAAACATGTGGTATTTTGTAATTTCAATGACATCTAAATAGTACATAAAATAGCCATAAATATCTAAATTGTGCCACACATCCATCTGATCATACAAAATTCTTTTTGATTTCTAAACCCCTTCTTGCAAAAATCTCAAAAATATTGTAAATCAATATTGTATAAAAATTGTGTCATTCTCCTTATCATCACCAATATAAAAGTGATATTCTTTCTTAATGACTCATTCACCACATGTATTGTCAAAACCATCAAAATCCAATTGTGCATGTTGATAACACACATGCACCATAATAGCGATCTTCTTTGAAAAGTAATAATCTGATTGAATCCCTTTTTGATATAGAAAAGACTATTTTTTTGCAAATTCAACTATTGATAGGACTATTCCTAGTGGGAAAGTATCTCTTATTATTTGAAACTGTTGTGCTTTCCACTTAGCAAAAAAGGCATGTTGTATGTATGGTTGTATCAATTTTCAAAAAAAATCCATAAGTGTGCCAACATGTATCTCCTCTTCTACATAGTTTAACCTTGTGGATTCTTTCCCAAAATTTATTTGAAACTTTACGTACTTTTAGCTCTTGCAATTTATTATCTTTGTTGGGTCAATATCTTCATTTCTGAAAGGTAGTTTAGCTAATTTTCCATATGTTTCACAAAGTCCTTTTATGTAGTTTATTTTACCAGTTACATTATCACATAAGATGGATTCTATGAACATACTTACCCATTTAGGATGTGCATTTTTAAAACCATCACTTTCTTCTCTCATCTTTTGAAATACTTGATAGTAGATCTCAAATTCAATATAATAACGAAAAATAAAAAAATTTAAAAACCTTGTTTATCTTCACATAATATGACTTTAATCTTTCAAACATTGTTTTCCCAATATTTATACAAGGATTCAAATAAAAAAAGTTCGCATACATCTCATGTTGTATATGATGTTAATAAGCATTGATCCCAATCCTATGTCTGATAACATCTCTACTATTTGATGATGGATGGGAATGATATTCAAAAAAATTGAGATCAAGTTCTTGACAACATCTTCAATCCTATAAGAACGGGGAGCTCTACACATAATTTCCCAATTTCCTTATGAACTATCATCCAAAACATTTCTCCTTTTCACATATTTTGTTAATGTCTTTCTACTAAAACCAATTCCACTTGAAAGTGAAGACATTTTTCTTTTTCTTGATATATTTTTATTTAAAATATATGTCAACATCACTCTTCCTGAAATGGCCTTATTTTTTGATCGAGATCCTTTCCCAATGGAATCTAAACCTTTTTTAAAATTTTCAACAATATCTTTTTCTAGATTGTGTTTCCTCTTATTCAATGTTGAATCTGCACCCAAAAATTGTAAAGGCTCTTTTGACTCATTATGAAGAATTAAAAGTGATAATAGTTGGGTTTTATCAAGTGTACCAAGATGATTGAAATGAGCATTGATTATTTCCTTTACAGATTTATTCATTGAGCTCCTACTATTATTTCTAGATTTGCTAGCATAACATTTCGATTTAGCCATTTCCAATTCAAGTAAATGATCTAAAGTGATCTTGACCCCTCTCCAACATGCATTGTTTGAATTTGGGCTTCCTCCCTAACTTCAACTATGTGTTCAACCTCGTTTGATCCAATATCTAAATTTAGCTTGACTCCATAAGAATGTTTTTCTTATTGAGCCCGTTCCACACACAAAATACTTTATTCAAGGGAGAGAGAAAGAGCTTTAAAAAAACTTAACTCAAGAGAGAGATAGAGGACATATCTTAGAGAGAAGGATAGAGGGAGAAAGAGAAAGATCTTAAAAAAGACTTAATTCAAGAGAGAGAGAGAGAGGACCTTAGAAAGAAGGATATATATATAGAGAGAGAGAGAGAAATATCTTCAAAAATATTTCAAACATGTTTGAAACTAGTATAGGCATGAAAATTATGATTAAATAACACAAGTACATGATAAATACTTAATGTGAAAACCTATGAAGGACCCTAATTTACACATTCAATTGAAACACATATAAATTAAAGTTGTTTGAAAATGATGTCCAAAAAATTCACCTAGTAAATTTAATAATATATGGTCAAGAACATGTTCAACTAGTAGTGTAGATATTGGTAACAAAATATAACTTTCTTGGTCCTTAATATGCAAACTTAGTAGTCTAGATAGAGGACCTATCTAGAGAAGGATAAAGAGAGAAATAAAGAGATTTAAAAATACTTAAGTCAAGAGAGAGAGGGAGCTTTAAAAAGACTTAACTCAATAGAGAGAGGACGGGTATCTAGATCTAAAGGAAGAGCTTGAAAAAGACTCAAGTCAAGGGAGAGAGAGAGAGAGAGAGAGGTCAAAAGAGGGAGAGAGATAGAGGACCTTAAAGTGGTACAACAATATAAATGTAGTAAAGAATAAAAATTATGCTAGGAAAATAGGCAAAATAGAGGATTTAGAATAGCTACATTTAATAAAAACTATCTAATTTTAATATATGATTTGAGTAGAGAATGGTTGGGGAGTTTTTTGAAAAATTTCTAGAACTATAATATTAATCCTTTAATAAAGGGGCATGATAAGCTTTAGAGATATCTCATAGATGAAAACTCATTCAAAGTGTTATAATAATCTATTTTATTTATGGGAGATTCATTGGATGATTTCGTGAACTTTTATCTTCAATCACTTCCTAAAACTCCATATAGAATCACTTGTAAATTATAAAAAATTTACAATATGGAGAGTTTAAAGGGAATTGTACTTCAATCGATCCCCTTGTGGGTAGTTCAATATTAATCCACATTGTTAATAGGAAAATGGTTTATGTAAACCTAGGATAGGGAAGTAATTTGAAACAATAATAGAAAAAATAAAACCATGATCAAATAAGATAAACCCCTTGATGATTTGTGCAATAAATTTGATGAAATAGGAAATGAAAAAAGATGATAAAATAATATGGACTAGAATATCATGGAAATAAAAGGATGAAAGACACTGAATAGTAAGATTTTATGCTTATTTGAGAATGAAAATGGGGATTCTAATAGATTTAGATGAAGAAAATAAAATATGAATCAACTATAAAGTAAGAGGGAAGGTAAGACACAAGCTTGAGTTTTGACCAAAGATAGAGACAAAGATCTTAAGTGTAATTTATCGCTAACAAAAATAATTTAGCCTTTTTTCCTTAAATAATACCTACAAAATGGATGGAGAGAGAACTTGCACAAGAAATTTATTTCTTTAAGTAACTTTGTGGAATGTGAATTTGCATGGATGAATGAAATGGGAGGAAGAGGAATTAATTTATAATATTTTAGATACATTTAGGGAAAATGAATTCAAGGGATGGGTTAGGTAGGTCATTATTCAACTACCCATTAATTTTGGTGACAAATTCACCAAAACTAACCTTCTTGGTGAAGGGGTATAGGTAATAATGGTTATCCTCTAAGAGTATTGCTAGCATTTAATTCATAGACTCCCAAACTTCTTGTATAGGATAAAGATATAATAATTAGTATTAGAAAGTTATCTAACATGGTTTTGATAATTGGAAAGAGGTTTATAAGGAAAACAAAGTGTTAATAAAGGTCCTAGACACACACAAGAGAGAGAGAGAAAGAGAGAGAGAGAGAAAGGACCTTAGAGATAAGGATAGAGAATGATAGACAAAGAGGGAGAGAGGGAGAGAGAAGTCCTTATAGACATGATTAAATATATTTTGAAACAAATATATTTAAATTACAAGTTTAAATGATGTGGAAACAAATATATACTTAAACTAAATATTCAAAATTAGAAATAACATCTTACTACATGCTAAAAAATTATATTAAATAGGGAAGAAAATAATTTTAGAATAATATTAAAAATAGGAAAGAAAATATGCATACCTTATTTATTTCTATGATATCTTGCCAAAAACAAAATTTGCCTCTCTTGTTTTCTTTCTTCTAAAAAATATCGTTGAGTCGTATTATGTCTTGTTTTTACCATCCCATTTCTTCTTCAAGTATAAGATGACTTGAAAAATCCTCTACCAATAGTTTTCTTCTCCAAAATCTTCCTTTATTGATAAAAATGTGAAATAATCTTACAATGTTGATATAAAAAAATGAAAAAATAAGTTCATATTTATATGCATATGAAATTAAAAAATAAAATAAAAATAACTTGGTCAGCTAGGGGGTGGAACAAAGGTCAGTCGTTAAAAATAATTTTAACTATCTACCTTCGCTCAAACCCCTCTAAATGCATTTTTTAAATATTATTTTAAGGGGGTTCGCTCAAGCCCCCTTTCTAGCAAACCCCCCTTCACTCGAAGGGGTTCCAAGCGAACCCCCCTTTTTCCCCCCTCCATCTGCAATTTTATGTAGAATTTTGGGTTTCAAGGTTCAAGTTGAGGATCAAAATTAAATCAACTTGACAAACCTAGCTGGAGGATTATAGTACTCAAAATGAGTTCTCCATCAAGTATAGTTTTAATATATTTTGGTTTTAATATGTAATTTTTTTAGTTTAATTAAACATAGGTTTTTAATCAAAACTCAAGCTCTCTATTCTACACATGTGGAAAAACAATATACTACCAAAATTATATATATCTATGCTCTTGGTATTGGTGTCCTTGATCCAAAAAAAGAAAAAAATAGATTTCAATACATACAAAAAAAATTGTGTTATATAGTAAACCTATGTCTAAATTTTAATTGGTTTGACTTCAAAACTTAATTAAGAAAAAATATTCAATAAAACACTATGAAACCAAATGAAGGAGCTAGTTATTTTAGTTACAAATCTAAATTCGAAAAAATTATAATTTTATCCTTCATAGAAATAAAGTTGTGTTATATAGTAAACATCACTCTTTAAAAATGGTGTTTACTGTTAAAAACTAGTTATCAAAGGAGATGGAAAAAAAATGCAATTTGATTCCAATTTTTTTTTAAAATATATATTTAGAATCTACAGATAAAATGTCACAAATCACTAGTTTGCAACATCTTCAAATTCCTCATGGTTTAGCAGCTATATGTGTCTGAAAATGAAGATTTAGTTTAAAAAGTTCAGTTTAATGTCAAGTTTGGCCAAAAAGTGTAACCCACTATTGTGGGATCACCCAATGCACACATGGCACTTGTTGGTATTTCACACATTCACAAAATGAATGCCATATAACGAAATCCATGCGTGAAGCCATGAAAACTTTAGGACCCCTCCAGCTCAAACACTAGAGTACACGTATCACCATTTCACATACTCACGGAGGAATAGAATTGAGAACAAATGCTTATGTGAAGCAAGAGTCTTGCACGAATATATGGGGCCCACCCAAAATATTTAATTTATACTTTAGTCTTAGGAAAATATTTCTAAACTGAGGTAAGTAGTAAGTAGGGCCCATAAATGAATGTTACCTAGAGACATGATTTTACTTAACCAACTAGAAAATGCCTAGATAATTTTGGTTTTTGAGGTTCATATTGAGGATCAAACTGGAATCACCTTGACAAACCCAGCTAGAGGATTATAGTCCTCGAAACGATCTCTCCATCAAGTATAGTTTTAATATATTTTGGTTTTAATATGTAATTTTTTTTAGTTTAATTAAACATAGATTTTTCATCGAAAATCAAGCTCTATGTTCTACACATGTGGAAATATGGTATATTACAGAAAAAAAATCTGAAAAATATCTATGCTCTTGGTATTCATGTCCTTGATCCAACAAAAAATAAATAAATTTTGATACATACCAAAAAAGTTATGTGTTATATAATAAACCTATGTCTAAATTGTAATTGGTTTGACTTCAAAACTTAATTAAGAAAAAATATTCAATAAAACACTATGAAACCAAAAGAAGGAGCTAGATATCATAGTTACAAATCTAAATTCGAAAAAAATAGAATTTTATCCTTATAGAAAAAATTTGTGTTGTATAGTAAACATCACTCTTTAAAAATGGTGTTTACTATTTAAAACTAGTTATTGAAAGAGATGGAAAAAGAAATGCAATTTGATAGCAATTTCTTTTAAAAATATATATTTAGAATTTACAGACAAAATGTCACAAATCACTAGTTTGCATCATCTTCAAATTCCTCATGGTTTAGCAACTATAGGTGTAAAGAGAAGATTTAGTTAAAAAAAATCAATTTAATGTCAAGCCAAAAAGTGTAACCCACTATTGTGGTATCACCCAATGCACACATAACACTTTTGGTATTTCACACATTCACAAAATGAATGCCATATAAAAAAATCCATGTGTGAAGCCATGAAAACTTTAGGACCCCTCCAGCTCAAACACTAGAGAACACGTATCACCATTTCACATACTCATTGAGGAATAGACTTGAGAAAATATGCTTCTATGAAGAAAGAGTCTTGGACGAATAGATGGGGCCCACCTGAAATATTTAATTTATATTTTAGGCTTAGGAAAATATTTCCAAATAGAGGCAAGCAGTAAGTAGGGCCCATAAACAAACGTTACCTAGAGACATATGATGTCACTTAACCAACTAGAAAATGACTGGAGATAGTCAACAGCAAAATAGAACATAAAGGGAATGCCCATCTGAAACACTTAGGTTTTAAAGAACTTGGGAAAAACCTAGCTCCTCTTGCAAACTCTAAATACACAATCTTAAAATAGAACATTGAAAACTAAACATGTGGTATACCTTGACACCTAAAAAGTGGTGGCTTTTACTTTCTCCCATTGGAAATCCTAAATAGAAACATGATATGTCCTTACTCTACAAACTCCAAGGAAACCCTACAGTATATCTTATCATTTAAAACCTGAATCATGCATACCTTTCATCTATATTTGTCTATCCTCCAAGGCACAAGATCACATTTTCGAATATCGAGAAATGCAGAGCATTCCTTAAATGTTTTGGCGAATAAGAGACCAAGGGAACTAGCAACCTTTGTTGGCATGACATTGTTAGAGGCTCCATAATCTATTCTATAATTGCTAAACCTAAAACCAAGGATGGATAGAGAGATGTAGAATGGATTGGGTTTGTCATCTAGCTTTATAGCGGTGTTATTTTTATTACTAGAGGATAAGCTAGTAGGAGGTTATTCACACATTTTGAATTTGTTTACTCAATCAAAAGAATTTGTAATGATGGGGAGAGAGGAAGAGGAATCTTTTTTTTACAAATTGTATAATTTCTTCTAATTCACCGGGACTTATTTGCAAATAATTTGCTTATTATTATTTTTAAATAAAAGGTGTGTGGCCAACTTTATATATTTATATAATATAGATTACAAAAAACATTGTTCATGGTTGAATATATATTTCCAGCTCAACCTATGCAGTAAACTGAAATGCTCACAATATCAAATCCTAACGATTATTATCTTGTCATTAGCAAGAGATAACTAACTTAAATTTGACTTGACAATATTCAAAATATCAGATTTTTTTTACAAAAACAGCTGATTATATGTGATTGTTGACTATATGCATCCAATATGCTTATATCTATTGACATATATGCAAAAATTTGTTGCCGAGCATATTGTTATCAAGCATTCCCTACTGATGAACTCTCCACCTTTTCTTCTTTGTGCATGATTTGTTGTGCTGGCAGAGTGGAATGAGAATTTGTTGTGATGTTCATATCTGGTATTTGTGGAAGAGGCCTGACCTAGTGTACTATATCAATTTTGGTATTTTATAATGGTCTAATATATCAAAAGAATCACCAATCTTATTTATATTAGTAGAAGTAGAGGCAGCTATGTGCGCACTTGATGACTGGGTGTAGTTGTTGATGGTGTGGTCGAAGAATATCTAGAAGAAGAGGAGATTTTCTTATATAAAATATATTTAGGACTAAGTTTCCAGTTCTAGACAGGTCCAGGTACAGGTATGGAATAGGGCTATGTAGATACATCAATTTTTTTTTATTGGGTATGATACGCTTGGTTACGGTTGTATATATATAATATATATATAAAAAAATATACAAAATATACAAAATTGTAAATAAATTTGATAGTATGATACTCTATCAATCGTCAATTATTAAATCATTGATCAATGCTAGTGAAAAAGATAAATGCTAATTGATAGTTAAAAATTTCAATTTACATATGTCATACTCATATATCATATGTCTAGATTCATGATTCAAATTAAGATCATTACAAATAAAAAATTGAATTAAATACAATAAAAAAATTGTACTATTGTCTAAGACTCTAAGTATTCAATCTTCATCAATCATCAAAATGATCTAGATCAAATTCATCATTTGGTTCAACATCATTTCAACCACAAGTAAATGCATTTCCACTCGTAGTAGTTGCATCATGTGCAAGAGTCTCATCATCATCATCTATAGTGACTCTAGAAAGATCTACAATAGATGCATCTAAGTTGGAACACTCAGGGGCTATGTCCCAATTCTTCATTCAACCATCCTTGTACTCATCTTACTTATGTGATAGAAGGTGCAAGTTGGAATGGACATAAACCAAGTCTTCTACTTTTTTGCATCCAACCAATTACGCTTCACTAAGTGGATACAGGATTATGTACTCCAATTCCATTCAGCCAAAGAAGATCTTCCAACCTGTTGAAATTGGAGAGAAAACCAAAACAACTTAAAAATAAAAAATACAAAATAAATTAAAGAATGGTAATTAATTCTACAATACAAATGTTAAATAATAAAAAAATAAAAATTACTTACTTGTGATAGAATCTTGATTGCAAAAGGTTGAAGGAACACAAAATCTTGCTCATGGAGAAACCACCATGTATGAGCATCTACATTGTATTGGTCTTGAAGAGCACAAAGACTATGACTCTGTCCTAAGGTGAACAAGCTAAACTCTTTCTTAAAATTTTCCACCACTTCTAGATCTGAGAAGATTATTTTGAATGCTCACTTGTACACATTAGCAACTTCAGTATCTCTATATGGTTGAGTTCTCCCTAGAAAAGCAAGTATATATGCACTGTATTATTTAGGAGACAATTCATATGCAAGGAGATGTAATGATGGGTTCATCCTTTTTTTATTATTATTTATTAGACTGCAGGAATCGGGTAGTACGACCCCCTATAAACTGCAGTGTGCCTGGTAAACTTTTTAACGTTCAATGATGGGTTCATCTTGTCCTAATAGTGATGAATGATTTTTTCAACACTTCAAAAAAATGTCTCTTGGGGGTCATTCTCTTTTTTTGCTATTATCACCTTTATTTTATCTATCATGGAGTGAATTCCATCATAGATTTCCCTCAAAAATGGTTAATTTGTATTAGAAAACCTAATCATACTCATGATTGGCTCGATGAAACTCAATACATAGTCCACATGAGCCCACCAATCATCATCTAGGATCGATGAATTGACCTTCTAGGCCCTCTCTAAACTTGATGCCCTCCAAATACTACATTGGTTTCTAATAACTTGCATGAGGGGGGATAAAGAATATGGAAAGAGAATAAATTAAACTAATTCAAACAAGATTAAGATCTTGAAAACCCATTACTCATGAAATGAACAATATAAAACTAACAAATTCAATGAAACAATTATTAGCAAATGAAGAACAAACAATGAATTCAAGAAATTATAATGTTACCTATCTCATGTCGAAGTGTATTTGTATAGATATTGAATGTTGGATTGTTGTAATCAATACAAAGCCTCCATTAATGTTGCAAAAGATTCAATGTGTGTACGATGTTGAACTATAATGTGAGGATAATTCATAACATTCTCAAGAGAAAATTGTGCAGCACTTCGCTTAGGTAAATTCTAGATGATTTCAGAGAAGTTAGAAGGTTATTTTATAGATTTCTTGTTTCGAGATGAATGTGCAGGATTACAACAATGAAAAATCCCGATCAACTATTGAAAACCACTAAGAGGAAATAGATTTCTCAATTAGCTTCTATGATTGATCCAATTAAGGATGTTAATTGCACAATCAGGGGATTTAGATTGCATAATCTGTGGAATTAAGGAAATCAAGTTGAGTTGTTGATGGGATTGAAGAATAAATGGATTAGTTATTAAATAGATGAATCAATTAGGAAATAGATGAATCAGTTAGCCAATCAGAGTGAGCAATTTAATTTTTAATCCCAAAATTTGAAGCATGAAGATATTAATTCATTTTTTATGTGCACCAAATCAAAAACATTTGAGACTTCAATCAAATATAGCAATGTGCAAATCAAAATGGATTTATTCAATTTTAAGCACCAATTTTGAGTGTTTCTAATGGCCTCATTCATTTTAATGTGGTCAACAAATGAAAAGCGTTTGTTCGTCAAAAAAAATGAAAGGCATTGGTCAAACAAAGAACATTCAATTTTACAAGCATCAAAGTGAACTGTGAGTTTTTTTCAATTTTAACAACACCAATTGAAATGTGTTCTAACTAAGAAAGCCTATAGGTTTAGTTTTAAAAACACCAATTTAAAGTGTGCATGTTGGTTCATTTTTAAAACACCAAATTGAAATATTCTTTAAACTAGGAAAGCTTTGAAATTTTAGTTTTAAGAACACCAATTTGAAGTGTGCAAGTTGTGGGTTTAGTTTTACAACACCAAATTCAAAGATTCTTTAAACTAAGAAAGCGTTGAAAGTTTATTTTTAAAATTGAAGTGTCCTTGGACCATTTTCCAACCCTGCAATGAAATTGTTAGTTCTTTTAATGGAAACATGTGTCATACACCTGCAAGAGTTGCAAAAACAATTTTAACAACTTCCAAAGAACCCAAAATAGTCACACATTAGTGCTAGGTAAATCTATGAAATCAAAGAAAAGCTTTGCAAATTGACAAATTCAGAAAATACTTCAAAAGCGGTCCTATTCCCTACAATATCAAATTTTTTTAGGTCAATAGTGCCTCTATAAAATATCATTTCAAAAGGTTATGTTCATAAGAGGCAACAAAAAATGTCAATAGCGCACATGTTTAGGTCAATAGCACCACTTTTTAGGTCAATAGTACCCATGTTTAGGGCAATAGCAATCAAACAGAAGAAGCAAGCACGTACAAGTTTGGAGCGGAAAAGTTCCAATTTTAGTGAAAGTGACCAAGAGCCTGCAACTTCTTATCAAACTCAAAGAAAATGTTAAATTCAAGGATTGAGGTCCCACTAGGCATACCAAATGTCATAAGGGGGAACAAAGCATATGAAAAGCGTATAAATTAAACTAATTCAAACAAGATTAAGATCCTGAAAAACCATTACTCATGAAATGAACAATATAAAGAAATGAATTCAATGAAATAATTGTTAGCAAACAAAGAACAAACAATGAATTCAAGAAATTATAATGTTGAATGTCAGATTGTTGTAAAAACTTCAATGTGCGTACGATGTTGAACTAGAATGTGAGGATAATTTGTAACATGCTCAAGAGATAATTGTGCAATGCTTCGCTTATGTAAATTCTAGATGATTTGTGAGAAGGTGGAATTTTATTTTATATATTTCTTGTTTCGAGATGAACGTGCAAGATTACAACAATGCAAAATCCAAATCAATGGGTGAGAACCATTGAAAGGAAATAGATTGCTCAATTAGCTTTGATGATTGATCCAATTAAGGATGTTAATTGCACAATCAGGGTATTTAGATTGCATAATTTATGGAATTGAGGAAATCAAGTTGAGTTGTTGATGGTATTGAAGAATAGATGAATTAGTTAGGAAATGGATGAATCAGTTAGGAAATAGATGAATCAGTTAGCCAATCAGAGTGAGCAATCAGTGGTCATGATTTTCTCAATCACAAATGAGGTGAGGATAATTAATTAATTAACATTTAGAGTTTTGAATGTGCAAGTCATGTTTGACTTTAACAAATAAAGTTGTATTTGTTTTTTGACTATGTTTTTGATTAGTGATCAATAGGTTTTGATGGGACCAGAAACCCAGTACAATAAGGTTTTGCAAGGACCTAAAACCCTTTACAAGGCACAAAAATTGTAAGGAAAATAATCGTCAAACTAAACATGACCCATTGGCAGCAACCAAACACAAGTATTCAAATCAACTCAATCTACAACAAACAAGTTTTGATGGGACCTCCAACCCTTTACAATCAGATTTTCAAAGGCAGCTAGAACCTAAACAAAAAATTAGGTTTTTTTAGGGACTAAAAACCCAATAGTCTACAACTACCACACCATAACAAACCATCCACTCAATATAAGCAGCATTGAGCCATAACAATTGAAACTCCTCACCTCAAAAGGAAATTAAGAGAGAACCACAAATAAATGAAAAGAAACAACTTCCTTGTAGAATCCAACCAACTTGAAAAACCAACCCAAACTCCACCTAAATAGGAGAGGGCTCCCCTCTATAGGAGAGGATGAAGAGAGAGCCATCACCACCAAAGCCACCAATCTCCTACATAAACAAACTCCACCTCCATAGGAATAGTCAGGAGAAAATTAAACTCTCCACTAAACCTACAACATGCAACTCCACCTCAATAGGAGAAGGCTTCACCTCAATAAGATCATTATTCACCTCTAAGAAGAAATCAACTATATCACCTAGTAGAAAGCAATTGATCTAGTAGCACAAACAATCACAACATCCTTAGGCACCAAGAGGGAAGGAAAGAGGAAGAAAGAGTTAGAGATTACATCAGCTAGCAAGATCAGTAACCCACACACCAGCAACTGGGTCTTCACAATAAACTCTAGAATCAGCCCATCCAATAGCAAAAGAATAGAAAATATACAACACATATTATGATGGAATAAAAAATGTAACTTAATAAAAATCCAAACCAACAGCAACAAAATAAGAATAGGGATAGCATAAATAACCACCACCAACAACAACAACTAGGATAGCAACCTAGCCAAATAGCAGAAAAACAACGAGAAGCCACAACCACCAAACAATCAACAGAGAAAGCCCAAAAGGGAAACCAAAAAGGAAGGAGGTAGAGAGAAAGCAAACAAAAAGAGCACACCAACTGCCCCAATACACCAATTAGGATCAAAGATAAGCCCATCCACAACCAAACCCTCCTCAAAGGAACCAAAGCACACAACATAATAAACTCACCAGCTAAAAAGATAGCAGCTGAAACAACACATCAGGTAGCAAGAAACCAGTAGAAGAAAACTGCCACTCTAAAGCCACACCCACACCATGGAAAGAGAAACCTCTTAAACCAACCAAACCATAGAAAAACCAAGCCCTCCCATCTGTAAGAATGGGAAAAACCAAATAGTATTAGATAAAGTGACAGCCAACACTTCTAAACTATTATCCCAATCTAAACAAGAGAATACAAACAAAGAGAGCAATCAAAATGAAAGCAAATGAAATAAAACACTCCCCTTTGAAGTTGATTCTTTCTCTTGTCTCTCCTATTTCTTCTTATGCCAATATTGCCCTCAGATTCGTTGATGAAGTTGTGCAAATACCTGCAAATAGTAAGCGAGAAAGTTGGAGATAATGACTGTTAAATTGAAAATGGAGGGGAAGGGTTTCTTTTATAGACAACCATTCGAATGGACAGACGAGATTGATCTTCCAGAAAGATTCTAAGATCAACGGATGAGGATTCATGAGAGGGAAGTTATGAAATGGATGGCCAAGATCGAGTTTCTAGAAAGATGCCAAGATCTACGGTTGAGAATTGATGCAACCAGAATATGCCATGCATGGAAAAGATATGACGCCGACGGCTATGACGCCTGACGGCTATGACAGACATGCAGGACATGCAGACTATGACATGAAATAATGACAGGGGATCTTTGACCAAAATAGAGGGATAAATAATTTATTTTAAATTATTTATTCGAAAATGGAGGAGAAGGACAAGTGGCAAATAAATAATTTATTTGGAGGAAATGAAAAAGGAGATTTAATTAAATTCATAAATTTAATTAAAGGAGGAGATATAAATTAAATATGGATAATTGATTAGGATCAATTATTTAAAGGAGAAGAATGACACATAATTAAATAATTTCGTTAATTATTTAATTATAGAAAAATAAAAGGTCAAATAATTATTATTATTTGACTATAGACATGTGATAAAAGATAAATAATTAAATAAATAATGATTTATTTAATTATTGAAGAAAGGGGTATTAGTGACGCAATTAAATAATTTTAATTGATCAAGATAGAAATGAGAAGGTGAATCAATTAAATAATTTAAAAACTATTTAATTAATAAAGGAATATGATCGAACATAATAGAATAATTAAAATTATTCAATTATTGAAAGATGATGACTAGGAAAAATGATGCTCATAGACTTAGGACATTTTTCAGTGTCTACATTTTGCCCCTCTTTGACATAATGTAGTTCATCGCATTGTGTCAAAGAAATTTAATTTGAAATATGCCCCAGTGTAAAGAGAAAGGGGAAGGATGACCAAGAGGGTTGTGGTATGCCCCCTCGAGAGGACATGCGGGTTCAAAGAACATGAATGTGCTCTTGAAATGGAAGATAAGACTAAAGGATGAAGGATAGAAGAAATGTTAGCATGAAAAGGGGAAAGAAGATAGACAGGAAATGATAATAGAACCAACTTCCATGCTTACATTTATATTTATCATCATTGGGCATTGAAAATGTCACAAATGGACCACAAACACCATGGTATGATATAGACCAAAGTGTGCAAGGTGACCATTTGGGAGAGACAAATCTTCAAAAAGACAAGGAATGCCCCAACTCATACTAAGGACCCAATTGTCCCAGTCCTTTTTCCAAGACAAACCACAGGCAACAATCAAAGAAAAGAGGCCATGATCCATCATCGTCCCTCTAAATCCATTGATAGGACATCCTTGAAGAGACTAGTAACATGACCTAAAACCAATCGAAAAGATAAGAAAATCCAGACAAACAAAGTGTTTGCCAAGATAGTGTTTTCCAATGATAATGATGATTATTTGATTGGTTGATTAGGTTGACCACGATGACTGAGTTGATTGATAGGTTAATAAGGATTGGTAAAATGATCTGATTGATGATGCTGAGCCTCAGGAAGGACACATCTTGATGAAGGAAAGATTGATTGACCAAGCTGATAAGATTGAGTGGTGTGACAAAGTTGATTGATAATGATAATGCTCAGTTTCAGGAAGGACACATCCTGATTAAGGAAAGATTGATTGACAAAGTTGACAAGATTGTTTGATTTTTGACAAAGATTTGATGAATATGACCAAGCGATGTGATGATACCCAACCGTAGGAAGGACACATCCTATTTAGGTAGAGGACACATTTGATAAAGTTGACCAAGTGACAAGTGTTGACATGACAGCTAACTGCAAGGACACATCCTTGCTTAAGGTAAATGACAAGGTTGACAAAGTCTAATCCCAGGAAGGATGTATCCTGATAAAAGACAAGAGATGAGACCAAATGAGACAAATGACATAATGCCCCATTCCGATATAAGACTAGTGACCTGATTGAGTTGATGATAAGATAATTGATTGATGAAAGATTTAATTTGTTTGTTGTTTCTTGAAGTAGTTTGAATGATGATTGCTTTCAGACCAAGGATGCGACCCAACTCGATGAACCCTAAAGGACTTGACCTAGGGGGCCTCGGGGGCTCATCGATAGATGGCCTTGCCTACGTAGCAGTGCACAGAGACCTCGTAGTTCGACACGACTTGACTTTGTCTTATTCGACAAAATACGAGGGTCATGATGTTATTTGGACAACCTAAAGGGACTGACCTAATGCCTCGGGGGATCATTTAAGATGAGCCTTGCCTATGTAGCAAACATGCAGAGGCAATGTAGTTCGACCATTCTAAAAAAAATGGCTCAGACTCAGACTCTGTTTTTGGGATTTTTGAAGCTTTTTGATGTTTTTAGATTTTGAAGATTTTGAGGAATGTTTTGATTTTTTTGGATTTTTTTTTTCAGGACATTTTATGATTTTTTTAAGGACATTTTATGATTTTTATGATTTTGAAAGTTTTAAAGGGTCGATACCATGTATTATTTACCATGAAGATGTAAGTCAAGGAATTGCTCCCAGTCAGATGGATATGAAAGCGAAGGATGCTAAATTTCGGTGATCTTCAGACCGTGGGAAGGATGACGAAGCTTTATTATGGATGAATGAGACTTTATTATGGATGATAACTATAGCGATCATGAAAAATGCATGTGAAAGATACCCACAATCAACCAAAAAGGCATGCACAAGGACCCAAGGATGAACATGATCTTGCCCCTAGTCAAGCTGAAAACCAATTGATAAGTGATGATGATGATGACAATGTTGTTTGATAGGGGAAGGACACATCCCAAAACAACATGAGGATGATGATTATGTGACTAAAGGATCAAGGTTTGCAGCAGGGCTAGGAACAAAGCCAAGGAATGTTTTGGATGATGTGCTAGGTTGCATAGCAAGATTGTATGGATTAGATTCATTGCATTTGGAATGACTAACCTTAGAACTAGATGGGATTATGGAGGGAACTTGGATAAGTGATTAGAATCCTTAAACCAATACAAGGGAAACCAAGTCCAACAATAGGTATGAAAAGATAATGGATTGCTTTTGGCAAAGGATAAGAGACATGAGGATTATTGGATGGAAGAATTAGGATATGATCTCCAAGGACTATTTCACATAGGAACAATTTGTTTTCTCCAAGATATGGGTTTGCATAAATTCTATGAAGGAAATGACATGATATTTCATGGGTAGTGTATGACCAAAGGATAGACATGTCCAACATTTTTCCAAAGCATGATTTATGTTTGTACCCCATTTCTTATCAAGATCACGGTAGATGGGAGAATAGATGGAAATGATAGGGCTTACATTGATAGGTGGAAGTTTCATGAGAAAGGCATGGAAGATGAGACAACTTGCCCCCAAGTGTAATAATCCACATAGATAATTTATCTTACACATGATGCTTGCTTGCCAGGTTTTCATCATGGTACTTATCCAAAGCGCCATAAAAATGGTTTTCACTATTGGACAAAATTTTTCTCTTTACTATGTTTTTTTCTTTCCTTTTGATGATGTCACACAAGATGCCTGCTTGCCAGGTTTTCATCAAGGTGGCATATTTTTTGAATTTTTATATCGATTTGATAGTTTGGATGACTGTTGATTGTTCTGAATCTTTTGATGGTGTTGATGTAGATACTGGTGTCATGATATGCCAATAGTGAACTTTATGGAGTAATTGTCTTGTCAAGATCATAGCACTTGCATACAACTGATTGATGTCATTGTGATCCTCTCTGATACTAGTGTTGGCCTTATCAGAATATGCACATCGTGATAGAGTACCATGGGAGTCCTTATGATAAAGGGTTGCTGCCAAGATGCGATGGATTTGTGAAGTAGGATTTTTAGACTTTAGGCGAGATGCAAGATTATGATGGATGATGGTAGGTGTGGATGGACAATTTGGTGTTTTGGATGTAGCAATTTTTATTTTCCAAACTTGGGATGGTGGATGATGGAGTTTGGAATTTTGATTAGGATAGTGTTTGGAACCAACATTTTTATATGCCTTTCTTGATGACCATTTTAAAGGAGGTGGACATTTACTATATGTGGGAGTCCTCTTTTCTTGTGGCTCCATATTTTGATTGACTTTTGGATTTGAAATATTTTCTTTATTTGATCCATTTTTCTTTGGGATCCATTTTAACTTCATTTTTCCACATGAATTTTTGTTTGATTCAATGGCTTTTGACATTTGATTTTGAATTTTGGATTTATAATAATTTTATTTTTGTTGGTTCCAAATGGAAGATTTATTCATGTTGGAATGATGGTTTATGGTGTGGATGGAAGGAGTGTTGGCAGCAACCTTATGACAAGGACTACTCATGGCCCCCATTTTGATGTTTATATTAGATAAAGTTGCCCCCAATATCAAGGAGGTACCACTAACATCATTTGATTCTCTGATTGAAGAATAACCAAGACCTTGATGTCTAGGATTTGCATAAAATTGTATTGGTTCTATAATGCCTTGCTCATGTAGACCTAGTCCTCTTCCTTGATACTACATGCTCTGACAGATTTTGTTTTCAATGAGGTATTTTTTATTTTGAAAACAAGATGCTAACCCATCATTTTGTATGTGGTTTTTGTTACTTGGAATCTCCTCATCTACAAGAAATCCTGCTTTGACAAAGGTGGATGCTCCTAATTGATAGGATGTTTTGGATTTATCATTTGTCATGCTTGTTTCTTCTCGATCATTTGGGATATCAATTTGATTTGTCATAGATTTTCTAGCTTCTTCTTTGACTTGATCCATAGTAGCTTCTTTGTGTTCTCCTTTGATTTGATCAATAGCAGTTGCTTTATGCTCTTCTTTGATGTTATCCATATCATTGATTTGATTATCTATGTGTCCAAAGGAGGCAAGTGTCTCATTTTGGGAAATGGAGGTGTTTTGTGTTTGGATGGGATCATCTTCAAATGTTTGATCATGAATGGCATAAAGGTCAATAAGAGGATCATTTTGGATTTCTTGTTCAATGGTAGGATCTTGGTCAAAAATAGGTGTATCTTGGAGAACATGGTTGTGAATAGACTCTTGAACAAGGATAGGTGTATTTTGGATGCCATGATTATCTAGAAGGACTTCTTGGATGGACTTAAGGATGGGATCATGAGATGGACTGCTTCGATCTTGATATGAAAGTGAAGTTGTGATGTCATGCTTTGGACTTTCTTTTTGACATGTATCCTCAAATTTAGGCAATGGAATTTGATTTTGGACAAGGATATGATTTTCTTTGATAGACCCGAGATTTTGACATGGTAATAATGGAGTTTCAATAGCAAGATGTTTTTTAGTATTGGTAGGAAATGGAGGACATGATGGTGATAAATGGTTGGATGGTGTAGGATCAACAATGTGATTGGATTTCCTAAGTTCGTTTTCATTTAGGAGTTGAACAAGTTCCTTTGCTAGTTATCCTTGGAGAGTATTAATTAATGTGATTTTATTGGATGGTATTGTAGTTTGGGATGGAGTGGATGGCAATGGGTTAGTGGATGATGGATTAGGATAAGATGGGGAGGATTGGAATGGACTAGTGGATGATGGATTATGATAGGATGTGGAGGATTGGAATGGATTAGTGGAAAGTTGTTTTCCCTTGTCAAGGCTAGGATAAGGATGATTAATGGACATTTGTTGTGGATCAAGGGCATGGATTGTGCAAAGGGACTCTTGATAGTGAGGGTAGAAGGATGAAGGACTAAAGCTTATGGATTGTTGGTAAGAAGGGTATGTAAGTGGTTGGTATTGACGATTGAGGATTGATTGGTATTCAACTTGACTACGAAGAAGATCAAGGTAAAGTGAAGAAATGGTCATGAATTTGGATTATGATGGATAAAGAAAACTTAGTGAGGACCATAAAAAAACTTGTGACCTTTGGATGGCAATGCAAGGTTCTAATGCAAAATGGATATGAAATTATGCTATTTTTTATTTTATTTTTGGAGATTTTCAAGGATATAAGGATGCAAAGCGCCAATGTACCTAAGACCAATATTAAGGAATGGTGGAATGATAATGACCCTATTACCAAGGATATGATGTGCAAGGATGAACCTATGGGTAAATGCAAACTAAAGATGTCGCTAATGGAATATTTGAGCAACTTTTTTTTTTTTTTGGTTTTTGATAGAGGTTGCTTGATATCAAGTTGGACAAGTTTGGTCTTGGGTTTTAGACTACAAAATTTGGAATTGTTTCAAGTTGAATGTGTGTGTTTCCAGATTTGTGAAAGGTGTTTATTTGTCTCAATGTCTTAAAAAAACACTTGGCAAACACAATATCTTGTCTTTGAAAATTTGAAAACATGCACAATGAAGACAAGCACAACCCTAGGTTAAGCAAGGACAATATTCGCTAGATTCCACGTGGGTTTCCCCAACCGCACTTATTCTTAGCGTGTGAATCCAGAAGCTTGGCCGCACGGGCTCCCCCTTACATTGCACTCACTTCTCAGGCCAACCAAGCTTCCAACCCCCATAAAACTCCCATGGCAGGTTGATCACCTCTACTAAGAACTACGAGAATGTGGATGCCTTCACAACGATCGTTGCTGCGCTAGCAAATAGAAGGATTTTGGCAACTACACAAAGGTTTTTAGTTCGGGACCCCCGTTCGAGTGGCCATACATGGGGCACAAGATTAAGCTCCGTTTAGGAGGCACTCTAGCCTAAAGAGGTTATGCTCAACAGGGTTTTGGGGAGTACTACTTGGTCCGTATGACACATCTGCACTCGTAATCCTAAGTTTTCCCTTAGGATTCACATTTATATACCGGTCGGGGGTAGCTTGGCCAAAAAGCTCCGTTGCCGGTCTGAGTCACCTTGGGGTGAGTACTTTTTCCCACCAAGGAAGGCCCAAGTTCTAGAAGTAATAATCATTTCTCATACACCCAGGATTTCATAAATGCACAAGAGGAGAGGATACTTTGATTATTGTATCAAACGGTAACACAAAATTGAAGACACATATAAATTTTAATTACCAAATGATAATGTGAGGAGGACACACAAGACACTTTGTTTATTTTAAAAATTTAACTTGATATGAAACAAACAAAGTTTATTTTAAGCCAATGACATGAAATGCATGTTCATTTTAACCCATGAGTGTGCATGCAATTTGTGTTCATTTTAATCCCATGAAATGAAATGCATGTTCATTTTAATCAATGAGTGGAAATGCAATTTGTGTTCATTTTAAGCCCATGATAATGATGCCGATGATGAAAAAATTTCATTCAGGATGTGTGATAAGCATTAGGTCATTTTTACATGTCTGCAATAACCATGGCACCCAATGCCTCACACTTTCTAGTGTCTTGCAATTTTGAGCTTTCTCATTTTCTAATTACAAAATGAGAAAGCTCAAAATTGCAAGACACTAGAAACAAACACATGCTTTCATATTGCATATTTATATTTGTTGATGCTTGAATTGATTAAATATTTTAACACCAGAGTTGACAAAACATATAGCTGAAAAGAGAGATTATAAATTGATAAGATGATTAATTTCTAACCATTAATATAGTGGCTAGTTTCTATCCCATTTCTTAGAGTGACTATGAATTATGAGTATTAATTTCTCTTGATGGGCAACCAATACAAAGTTTTATCCAATGCCTCAACCTGCTCAATCCCCTTTTAGTAGCACAAACATCATTGTAATGAACAACAAAATGACATTGTTTGAAATTATTTCCTAGATTGCACAAATTTCTTTAGGAAGGTCTCATGCCTCTAAGAGTAGTAGGTTATGAGGTAATACAACCTCAAGAATGGGTGGCGACCATGGTGGCAACAAGTTTAATGAATTATTCCATGTGACGGGATAAACCCATGAGCTCCTTCACTCATGTTGTGGCACCTTCCTCTCTCCACCAGTAAGAAACAATGGATATGAGCAAACCTATGCCTTATATCATTTTTTTTAGCTCCATTTATTATATTAGAAATACCTCAAATCTGATATGACACCTATTGGAGTGTTTAATATCCTAAATCCCTCCAAAATTTTATGGCTTGTTATTAATAAATTCATGCCTCTTTTTAATGGTTTCCGCATGTCCTTATCTGAACATGACAATCGATGTTAGACTATTTTCATTGATTTTCCTTTAACCCAATGTCAATATTTCACCCTTTTATCAAATCATGACTTGTATTCCCTTTCACACAATGGCAGAGTCTATTCAAACTCAATCCTAGTATTATTTTGTGTCCTTTTATCACTTGGGTGATACTTCTTTTTGATAAAAAAGAAAAAGAAAAAAGTATTACTATTTGTTCCCATGTGACTCACCCTATTAATTCCATCCTTCTTGAAATGGAAACTAGTATACAAATATATATCTACTATTTAGTTTTATTCCAATTCCAATACTTGAGATGTCTCCACAATCTATTGAAATTTTCTAGCAATAAATAAATCTCCAATCATCAACTCACACATATGACTATGAATCTAGAAATAAATCTATTAAATTTTCCCTTAAATCAATTATATTCAGCATCAAAGGTGATCCTTGAATGTAATCACTCACAACGAAATTAGGGTCTTCATCCACATTTGGAATCCTTGCAATGCATTTACAATCCTTGTATGAGATTGCTCCATTGAATAGGAGGGTTTTTATCCTTGAATCAGAAACTGGAGGGTTTCCATCCTCTGCCAAAAAGGGAAAAACTTGTATTCTTTCCAAAAATAAAATTTCAAATAATATTATCTATCTCAATGAGAAACTTCTCTTTTAATAGCTTTTCTTGATGGCTTATTTCCTTCTTTTCATGTCACTTTATTTTAATATTTCCTCTAAGCGCATTTATGTTGCCTTTTTAACTTAATATTAAAATATCACCTTGAGAAGATTTTTAATTTAATAATAAAATATTAGTTTCCCTTTATTTATAAAATAAATTTATTTCAAGCAACTTAATATTATATTATTAAATTATTTTGATTACTAAAAAAGGGGACATGACATAGGTTGAAGGATTTTATTTTCTCAACAATTAGCCTCATCCAATCTCCCCTTTGTACATCGAAATCATCTTCACAATCCTCCTGAAAAATATTCTAATTGAGGCATATGATCATACATTGATCTAAGATTTAGGTGATTTCTAAAAAATCCTTACCAACAAAAGGGATTCCTGCCTTGTAAAAATGCATAAATATTTTGGTGAGAGATCTCTTGATATTCTAATCATCATAGGATGACTGAAAAGTGTAATAACTAAGGCCAATGGGAAAAGGAACACTTCCCTTTTCACTCTCTTCATCTTTCTTATTCACTCAAGTAATTTTATTGCACACCTCAATGAGCATGAGGTGATAAATGACATAGTGAGGCAATTTGTATGGGGTGTTGTCAAATCCACTAATTCTAATATATGTGAATCTCTAGAACTAAATGAAGTAGCTTCCATATTGTGTGATGATATTTGGAACTTCAAGTTAGATCTTGACTCCAAAATTGCCATCTACCTCTCTAATAATCTACATAGTGAAGGCATCATTTACTCTTTTGAAGTCTTTATTTTTTACTTCTATTTATAATTGTGCACATAAGTCATAGATTTTCATGGTAGCATCATATATTCTATGTGCCTATAACCTTGACCATTCCTTCATGATTGTTATTACATTGAATAAATATGATGACATATAAAGTGAAAATTTACTAGCTAGTTATGTAAATTGTCACTTATAAATTATCCGTAATCAATGTATTGTTGTCCATAGTATACAACATCCAAAAATGAAATGAACTAGTCTTTTGTGACACAAAAGATTTGTGTTTTTCATTAGATCGAACAATTGATTTTTGTGATATAGCTAGAGTTTATTTTGATAAAGAGTGTGTGGTTCAAGGTAAGGATGTGTTTGAATCTATAAATTTTCTAGGTTATGATGTTAAAAACAAAGAATTTTTTCATAAAAGTATTGGTTTAAAAATCATGAAGAAAATAGGCTATGTTGGTTTGGGAAAGCATTGACAAGGAATTAGAGAATCCATTCAACCAATTATAAGGCCAAATAAAATTGCCCAAGTCAAAAAAGGTCATTTCTTTCTTTGTTGCAATTTTAATGCATATTGTTTTCCATCAGTTAGAGAATAAGGGAAGGTGGTAGAGTCATTGAAGCTTGTATAAAGGAGACTGCAGGAGCTTGTCAGATGTTATCTCAAAATCGTAGTTGTTAAGAGACAAGGAACCATAATTTTGAGGATAGTAAATCATTTGTTTCAATGAGAAAGATAGAAACTAAGAAATGAAAATAAGGGAAAATATATATTTATAAGGGAAAATATATATTGGAGGAAGAAATGATAGAAACTAAGAAATTTAATTTACAATTGATAGTAGATTTAAAGGAGTTTGGAAAATATGTGAATATTTTTATACAATTAAGAATCTTGAAAAATAATTAAAAATTGTTAAAATAAAATTGTTGGTGAATGCATAGTGAAAAACATAATGCTAATGATCTTTTATATTGGGATGGTGTTGTCATGGGATGGCACTACATGCCCTACTTTTCCTTTGTGCATGCTTTTATTTGTTGGTGGATGTGTGTTGATTGGGGGTGAGGGGTGTTTCTTGTTTTCAGGGGGCTTATATTTATTTGGCTGGGTTGTTGGTGCCCTTTGTTTCTTTTGTTTTGGTGTGTATTTTAGGGGTGTGCATGGTGTTGGAGGCTACTCCTAAGGGTTTAGATTTAATTTATTTCTTAGATGTGGTAATGGGGGATTGATTTCTCCCCATCTAATCATGCTAAGGCTACAAATCTTATAGGTGTTAGTTCAAACAATGTTGGGTCTTCTCGAGGTGGTATTTCTCACTCTCTAAAGGTGAATGGCTATTTGATTAAGATTGGTACCCACACGGTTTTGGTTATTCAAGAAAATTCTATCGTGGAGGATGTTGAATATTGGAGGAATCATGCTTTAATCTATAAGTTGATGGGAATCAAGGTATCTCTCCCATTTCTTGAATTGTGGGCTCATCGGACTTGGAACTTGGAGGGGGACATGGAGATAATGTAACTTGCAAATGGTTACTTTATGGTGGTATTTTCATTCCCGATAAACAAAAATAAAGAGTTTGAAGGAGGTCCCTACTTCTACAATCAAGTGGGGTTATTTATAAAAACCTAGAACTCTATTTTTAACCCGACTGAGGGTTCTAGTCTAGGTGCACCTTCCCTACCTCATGGTTGAGTTCTAGAGGAATGAAATTTTGCACATGATTGCTTTGTTATTGGGCAAGCCAGTGACCTTCATAAAAGACTCTAGAGAATAAGGTCCTCTCTTTGGCCCATCTTTAAGTGGAGATTTATTTGAATAACCCTTTTTCATATTCTTTGGAACTTCAGATTGGGTCCACTTCATGGATTCAACAATTGGACTACAAGACTTTGCCCTTTTGGTTTCAAATCTTTTATATTAATGGTCACCCATAGCGAAAATGTCTTAAAATTAATGTCCCATGTAAACTAGTGGGGCTAAAGCTGGGATACCTCCTCACTCAGTGCCATAGAGAGATAAAGGGAAAACCCCTATGTCAAAAGGGGGAACAGATAAACATGTTTTTGTTGTAGTGAAGTCGCACAATAAGGGTAGAGGCAAAAAAAGAACCCTTAAGTCCATAGACAAGATGATGATTTTTTTAACCATTTTCAGGCCTTAGAAGACTTGGATCAACATTTCCTTGATAGGGGTGTACATGTTAGCTCTTTCTTGGAGGAGGAGCAATTGGTTTCCAACAAGGACAAGAGCAATAATTTTTTAGAGGAGATAGGCACTAAGTCTTTGATGGGTTCTACTCATATTTTGGAGTCTCTTGCATTGTGGGGTATTCTAGTAGAAATTGAGGTGCATGTTGGTCCAACCATGGTTTTCTAGAATTGCAACTTGTGGTTTCGGTTCAAGATCTTGGTAAGGGCAACAAGGTCACATCTACATTTGGGTTACACCCAAATAATTTCATGAAGGGGAAATCAAAGAAGACTTCCACGGTAGGGAGGAAGAAAAACAAGATAAGATTAATTTAATGGGTAAGAATTTGGTGGAGTCAAGTTCAATTAAAATTCTTGACTCCCAGTTTTATAACCTCCAAAATGATAATGCTCTCTTGGAATGTAAGGGAATTGAACAACATCCCTCAACAAAAGGTTGTTCGAGAAATGATCAAGAATCATTCCCCTAATGTTATGTTTATTTAGGAAACTAAGTTATCTATGGAAGGTATGGTTAAGGTATCCTCTAATATTTGGTGGAATTGTTAGTGTTAGTGTACTGGGGCTTTGGGTAGTGTTGGTGGAACTACATGTCTTTGGGATAAGTGAAAGGTTTATCCTCTATGGTGGGTTACGAGTAGGCATTCCTTGACCATGGTGGCTTCAAGTTTTAGAATATGGAGAAATCTTGTTGCTCACTAATGTCTATGCTCTAACTGACTTGGTTGTTAAGATTATCCTATGGGATCATATCAGGTATGTGTGATCCTTAGCTCCTTTGTTTCCCTAGGTTGTGGCTAGGTATTTTAATTCTATTCTCAGACTTGATGAAAAGATAGGTGCTTTGCATCGCTTGGAGTCTTCTTCGTCGATGTTTGGAAATAATATTTTTCTTTGAATTTGATTGATATTCTAAGAGAGGGGGACCAACCATGTCAAGGCCCTAGGTCATGGAGGTTTGAGAGGAGAAGGTTTCCCTAACTTACCCCAGCTTAAGGGAGTGTTAGGATATGCAGGACGCTAATGATGAGGACTATAAGGTCCTTCGATCACCCTACAGACATGAGATTAGAAATGGGGCTAGGCAAGTCAATTTTTGGGTTCAGCACTGTGTCTCAAATAGCTCTCTGTCCGAGGACAAAAGTGATTTTTTGGAATGACAATGTAGTGTGTTGTCATCTTTTAGGTGCACTGGCATCCATACGACCAGAGGACCAAAAATACAAGGTTAAACACTAAAAAATGGACTAGTGGCCTAGCTAATGGTTTTTAGGGGAACAAAATAACACTATCAAATAAGAAATGTATAAATGAATATGATAAAACAAGTAGATTATGGTGGGGTGACAAGAATGATCTCACAGAATAGCTTGTTTTCCAGTTAGCTCCAAGAAGAACGTCCACCTACACACAATAAAGAGGAAAATTGTTGGGGGGTTGTATAGAGGTCTACCTCAGTCATACCCTCATTTTCGTGTTTCCACCTCCATGAACAACCAATTTTGCAATGATAGAGAAATAGTATGGTAAAGAAAGGAATGAAGCAAAGAACACTAAAACAATACACAATAGTAAATGTGCTTACTCAGCCAAATAGTAGAGAAGAGGAGTAGAAATATTACCACCTCCACCAAGAGCACTCAAGGCAAATGGGGGAGAATATGAGAGGACTCAAGCCCCTATTACAATGGTGTTGTTCCATACTTTCTCTACTGAGTTGATGGAGTGATGTATTTGTTGCTTACATGCTTCAAGTGAATGCTAGAATGTTTGGAGAGTGATCAAGTTTTGTGCTTAGAGGATGAAATGAAACGAGTGAATTTGAAGGAGGAATGAATAAAATGGCCATATTCGGGTCGGTCTGTCAAAGGGGGCATTACAATTTGACTTCCAATGAGAAGTGTAATTCCTCTACAAGCTCCAATTGTTTGAATATGTCAAGGATGTAAGCACGTCATGCAGACTTCTGCACACCACATGGGCATCCCGGACAATTATTCCTCTACCAACATGCAAAAAAGATGCCAAGTGGAATGAAGGTAGTGGGCTTATGTGGGATTTTTCCTTTGGATTTGGTTTTCTAAAGTGAGGAAGGGTAAAAGGGGAATTTGTGTAAGGGGTGCAAATTTGCTCCTATACATTTTCCCCCCACTTTAGTGAGTCCAAATACTGATGAGTGCTTCTGTAAAGTATATCAGAGAAGTAGTAGAGTTAGAAATGTAAATCTAAACCATTGAGGAAGAAGACCGTGATCTGGAAAGCTCGAGAGTGCAGGACAAGCAAATTACTTCATAACTCTGTAGAATATGAAGTTGAAGAAAGAAAGTGCCTTACAGGACCGCAGACCTGCAAGGAAGGTATCCCCCAAGAAATATCACATGAATGAAATCGAGAAAAGCATACTCCATAGAGTCAAAAAGTGGCTTCACGGGTGCACCTGTAAAGCGACATGTTTATCCACAGATAGAACATGTCAGGAAGTGGCAATGCAGGCAAGTAAGCAGAGAATCACGTAGACCATCGACAATTTGGATAACTTTCAAAGGGGTCCCTCAGGAACCCTTCAAAAGGAAGAGGGGTCCACTCAAGGGACGTACTATTTGAAAAGTGAGGTCTAGTCAGGCTACCCGTAAGCTAGATGTAAAGTTATGAAATAGGTCTAGTCAAGTTGCCCCTGAGCTAAATGCCATAGAATTCATTTGAGATAAAATCTTTCAAAGGGGTCCCTTGGGAACCCGATGTGAAGAAAGAGGGTCCACTCAAGAGATGCGTTGTTTGAAAGCCGGTTTCTTCTTTCTCGAATCAATTCATCATCCATGAATCCATCTAAAATATGTTCACTTCATCAAGGAATTCAAAAGGAATAATATTCCCCCATACAAGGGGAAGATCAAAGTTGTTCCCACTTTGGAGGAAGGTTTCCAAGTTCTTTCTTTACGAACCCACGATGAAGGAAACATGTTTTGTTAGGGTTTCAAGTTGAGAATGCAATTCTTACAAAAAAGTGTGTGAAAATTCTTGAGAAAAGATTCGCTGGCAATGAATGCATTTTCCGAAGATCAAAGTGGTGAAGAGGTGGTGTTGTCACACATGAGAGGGATAACTCAAGCAAAGAAGAGAGAAATATAAAGGAAAATAAAAAAGGAAAGATAACATGAACAAAGGGCACAAGGGTAGCCTGATATTTTGGGGTCAGAACTACCCTTAAATATATATAAGTATTATAATAGTATATAAATGAACTGTCATCAACCCGCTGCTATATTAGGTCGTGTGAAGAATGAACAAGAAGACAAAGTAAAAATTAAAAAAATTGGGTCAACATGGAAGGGAAGCCTGAATGCTCCCAATGCTTTGCATCATCCCCAATTTGCCACAAATTCTTTATTTTTTATTTTAACATTCTCCAATTCTTTTTCAACATTCTCCAATTAAAGGAAATTTTTGAAGAAAGAAACCCAACCACACTCCCAAAGAATATTGAATATTGTGGAAAATTTTATCCATGAAGCCAAAGGATTGATCACAGAATATGTGCTAAGGAAATTGAAGATGTATTTTGTGAAGGTCGCCATAGTATAAGTTGTTAATTTAAGGATGATCATGGAGCTATATGTGAAGATAAGGATATCACTATAGAAACAACTAAGAGGATTCATAGACGCAATAAAATAAGAAGACATCAATATTTTATGGGAAGAGTTCAAAAAGGAAAAAGATAGATTGTAGAAGTGCCACCAAGCATGATGTTATTACATTAGGCCACCTATCAGGGTTTGCAGTTGTTTTGAAGCCAAATGGAGTGTTAATCAAAGTCACAACAATTATTTAAAAGGTTGATTTGTAACAACCAAAGGAGATTGTTATTTTAAATAAAAAATAAAATATCCCAAGTCAATAAGGGTTGTTTTTTCTTTGTTCACAAGTTCAATGAACATTTTTTGCGATCAATTGGAGAATAAGAGAAGTTAGTAGAGTCATTGAAGCTTGTCTAAAGGAGATTGCAGGAGGTTCTCAGGTGTTTTTCTCACAACCATAGTTGTTAAGAGAGGAGGAATCACACTTTTCAAAAAGATGAGTCATTTATTTCAATGGGAAGGATACACAAAAGTTTAAAGAAGGAAAAAATATTTTGGAGGCAAAAGTGATGGAAATTAAGAAATATAATTCACAATTGATAGCATATTTAAAGTAGTTTGGAAAATAAAGTTGTGAATATTTATGTGAAATTGAGAATCTTGAAAAATAATTGGAGAAAGTTAAATAAAAAATTGAGTTGGAAGAAAAATTTAAATTGTTTGATCAGGTCAAGAAGAATAATGAAGATTTGGAAGAAAAATTATAATCAAGTTGCAAAATAAAAATAAGTGTTTAAAATTGAACCCATTAGTATCTGATATCTCATGTGGCACAAAATATTTTTCTTGTTCATTTGATAAATCAATTGGTTTGTGTGATATAGCTAAAAAAAAATTATAAAGTGTGAGGATCAAGGTAAGGATGTGTTTGAATCTTAAAACATTGTAGCTTGTGATGTTTGAAACAAAGGTTGGTTTAAAAAATATTGGTTTCAAAATCATGAAGGAAATGGTTTATGAAAAAAATAGTTTGGGAAAGCATGGACAAGGAATTAGAGAACCCATTCAACCAATTTTGAGGCCAAAGAATGAAGGCCTTGGATATGGTAAGAGAGATATAAATCATGCCACAGATGTTACAGGTAACAAATTATGTCAAGGAATTGGGTGCATGCAATGTTCTCATTGTCACAAAGGACATAAAAAAAATGTTGGGACCTTCGTCCTTGATCTACTTGCAGATTGAAGAATCAGTAATTATGGATGGATTGTTGGATTCAGTTGGCAAAAGGTTACAAATATAATCAAAAAGTTATATAAGCCTAAATGTTTGCATGTAAAAATAAATAATGGCCAAAGAAGGTTTGAAAGTTTGAGTCAAATGCCTAATGATTGCTTGTTATAATAGGCACATTGGCAGGTGTCATGCAGTCTGAAAGACTACAAATCTTCTTTATGTTAGAGAAAAGATAAGAAAATATTGTGATTTTTCAAGGAGAGAAATAAGTAATGGGTACGTGACTTTTACAAAAAGTGTATTAGTACTAAGTGCATCTATAAGATCAGGTACAAGAGTAATAATAACATTACATAGTGAGCTACAAATATTCAACTTCTAAGTCCTCTTAGCATCAAGGGGGAGTGTGTTGGATAATGATTCCAAGTGTGGAAATGATGATAACATAAGTGATTCCAAGCATGAATTTACAACTTTTTGGACATAAATTCTATAAAAAATTAGTGCTTTTGGTAACTTCTAATAGATAGTAATTTTTGTTTTTAGCTTTTTAGTTGCTTTAAAATCTATACATGAAAATGTGTTTGTATTAGGGGTTGTAGTCTCTATAAAAATTTCACATAGATCTTTGGTTTGTAAATATGAAGAAGGTAAATCTGAAAAATACCTATATATTAATTTGCATTATGTTGTAATCTATGTAATTCACTTTATGAATAGAAGAATTACTTGTGTGTGTTGTCAATTTTGTGTTTGTTGTTGGAATCCGAGTTTTAATATATGTGTTTTCAAATACTACACTTGATATATTATCAGGTTGATTCAGAAAGAATTGAAGTTGAAGATTGTGAGTCCCAAGCTTCTTAGATTACGTTCGTAAAGATTCAATACAAAAATGATGATAATATTGCATAGTGCATTTCAAAGATTCAGTTTCTGAGTCTAGTTAGCATCAAGGGTGGGTATGTTGAATAATGATTCTAAGCGTAAAAATGTAGATAAGTGATGCTAAGAATGCAGTTGGAGCTTTTTAGACCCAAATTCTAAATTTTTTTTTAGTGCTTTTGATAACTTTTCATATATACTAATTTCCATATTTTTAAGTGATTTAGTTGTTTTAAAAGATATGCACAAAAATTTGTCTATTTTAAGGGTTATGATCTCTATAAAGAGTTCCCCTCTTTGTTTGATTTATAAATCTGAAGAAGACCCCTATATTGAGGTAAATTATGTTGTAATCCATGTAATACATTTTATGAATAGAAGAATTATTTGTGTGTGTTATCAATTTGACTTTGTTGTTCCAATCCGATTTTTATTATCTGTGTTTTTAAACACTACATTCAACATTAAAATAGCTTGATCGGGAAAGAAGCGAAGTTGAGGATTGTGAATATCAAGCTTCCTGGAATACCTATGAAAAGATAAAGAGTGGAAAATAAAGATCATTGAGAGATCATAGTTAGATAGCGGTAAAGCAGACTATAGCATTCAACGACATCGAAGAAATGAAAAAATTGGTGTTTTTCAAGACAAAGTAATCGCTACATGAAGGATCAAATGAGAAGGAAGATTGTAGTTATTTAAAACCCTAAAGTTGCATCCTTGAAAGGAAAAATCACCATTGATTGGAGAATATTTAAAGGGAGGTAATTTGTAGAAAGATCAAAGAATCTTCATGAAAGAGATCGATAGAAAAGAATGAGTCATGGGTCTTCACATAGCCACCAGTTAATGGAAAAATTAGAAGGAGAAAATCCAACTGCTCCCAAAGAAGATTGAATATTGTGGCAACTTATCCTAGAATCCAACAATCTAATCATAGAAATTTGATCACTAGTTAAAATAAGTAAAATAGAATATGCAAAGGAAATTGTAGATTGGCGCAGGAGCACTTGTTTGATTTCTTGACTCCATGAGGCCATTTGTAAATTGTTGCTCTATTTTACGTATTGGGTCTTATAATAAGGTTTATAAAACTATATTATAGGTGTTTGAGTCTTAGGAAGTAATATTTGAAGTCATTTGTCAAATAATGTTTAAAGTTGTTCCATATTGTAAAAATTGTAAAAGTTGCTAAAGAAAGTTGTCAAGCAACTTGTCAAAAGTGTCATTAAGGTGTTTTGTCAACAAACTAACTAAAAGGTGGTTGAAAATAGTTGGTTTTGGTTGTAAATGTATATTTACACCCTCCAAAACTCGAATTGGAGAGGTTGGAGACATTATTTGTGAATTTTGATGAATGGCAACCTCAAGTTTGTGTGTATTTTCTGATTTTACATTGTTTCCAGGTTGAAGTTGTGGTTTTTATGGCCTGGTATGTACTCAAATAATGGAGTATCATATATATATGGATATATCTCTGTTTCTAGTTTCCAATTCTTTTTGTCTCATTCAATTTTATTGAGATTTGTGAGAGATATGATTATTTTGGTGAGACTGCCTATTTTAACAATATTGTGCAGAATTTACAGTCTGAAAGAATGTGATGGTACGGATTTTAAAGTATATATTTTGGGTCTGAAACCAATTTTATGTTGTTCCTATATGAATATACTTTCATTTGCTTCAATTCTCATCAAATTTCATTAATATTTGAATAATTTATGATCATTTTAGTGAGGGCAGGTCTGAACCCTGTCTAGGGTTTGCAATTTTGAGAAAAATGAAATAGTTTTCTTTTGGGCTACCATGGTTATGTTTCCAATGTGACATAAAATGAATAATAGAATGTGTTATAAAAAGATTGATTTGGATTAATTTTGAAGGATTGTGAGATATTTTGTTTAATCCTCCTAACTCTGCATCAAATTGGTATCAGAGCTTAGCAAAAGGTCTGGGCTGAGAAAGAAATTGGTTTTGGTATTGTGGTTTTGTAGTTGTGTTTTGGTTGGTTGCAGGTTATGTGAGAACCTGATTGCTGACATTGAGAAGGCAGAGAGAAAAGTGAGTTGTGAGCAAGGAGATACTTGCTGAGACCATCTAGAAAAGATGGAGAACTTGAGAAGGCATTTGCAGGCAGAGGAGGAGAGAAAGAAGAGAAAAAGACAAGCAAAGATGGATAGGGAAATTGCTAAGTTGAAGCAAGAAAGGAAGAGGTTGGATAAAGATTTCCAAGAATCTATGAAGAGGATAGAAAAAATGATGAAACAAGAGACAAGTTGGAATTTTAAATTGAAAAGGAAGATGGTTTGGCCTATAAAGAAGATTGTGAAAAGAAGAAAAAATGAGAAGATGAAAGAGGAAGAAGAAGCATATGAAGATGCACATGAAGAATTCCTAGATGAAGACAAAGATGTTCCTAAGCATGAATATGAAGAATTTAAAGTTGTTGTAGAAATTACAAGGCAAGAAGCTGAATGTATCATTGAGATAAGAAACTTGATTTCGGGACTTGAATACGTTGAGTTGATTAAGGTAATGATCATGGATGAATTGGTCATAGATGTTTGCAAAGGATTGATGAATGATGGAGGTATTATGGTAGAAAGTTTGTTTCATTTTATTATGTTACTAATGCTTTGGAAAAAGAATAATTTTTAGGTTGAAAATACAAAGGAAAGAGTGCAAAGGAATTGGAAGATCAAGAAGAATGCAATCCAAAGGGGCTTGAATTATTTTCCCCTCGGGAGTTTGGTGCAGGAGCACTTGTTTGATTTCTTGACTCCATGAGGCCATTTGTAAATAGTTGCTCTATTTTATGTATTGGGTCTTATAATAAGGTTTATAAAACCATTTTATATGTTTTTAAGTCTTAGGAAGTAATATTTGAAGTTATTTGTCAAATAATGTTTAAAGTTGTTCCATATTGTAAAAATTGTAAAAGTTGCTCAAGAAAGTTGTCAAGCAACTTGTCAAAAGTGTCATTAAGGTTTTTTGTCAACAAACTAACTAAAAGGTGATTTAAAATAGTTGTATTTAGTTGTAAATTTATAATTACACCCTCCAAAACTCGAATTGGAGAGGTTGGAGACATTATTTGTGAAGTTTGATGAATGGCAACCTCAAGTTTGTGTGCATTTTCTGATTTTACATTGTTTCCAAGTTGAAGTTGTGATTTATACAGCCTGGTATGCACTCAAATAATGGATTATCATATATGGATGGAAAAATATTTATTTTTAGTTTCCAATTATTTTTGTCTCATTCAATTTTATTGAGTTTTGTGGGAGATATGATTATTTTGGTGAGACTGCCTATTTTAAAAATATTGTGCAGAATTTACAGTCTGAAAGAATATGATGGTACGGATTTTAAAGTATATATTTTGTGTCTAAAACAAATTTTATGTTGTTCCTATATGAATCTACTTTCATTTACTTCAAGTCTCATCAAATTTCATTAATATTTGAATAAGTTATGATCATTTTAGTGAGGGCAGGTCTGAACCCTGTCTAGGGTTTGCAGTTTTGGGAAAAATAAAATAGTTTTCTTTTGGACTACCATGGTTATGTTTCCAATGTGACATAGAATGAATAATAGAATTTTTTATACAAAGATTGATTTGGATTAATTTTGAAGGATTTTGAGATATTTTGTTGAATCCTCCTAACTCTGCATCAAATTGGTATCAGAGCTCAGCAAAAGGTCTGAGCTGAGAAAGAAATTGATTTTGGTATTGTGGTTTGGTAGTTTTGTTTTGGTTGGTTGCAAGTTATGTGAGAATCTGATTGCTGACATTGAGAAGGAAAAGAGAAAAGTGAGTTGTGAGCAAGGAGATATTTGCTAAGACCAGCTAGAATATATGGAGAACTTGAGAAGGCATTTGCAAGCAGAGGAGGAGAGAAAGAAGAGAAAAAGACAAGCAAAGATGGATAGGGAAATTGCTAAGTTGAAGCAAGAAATGAAGAGGTTGGATAAAGAGTTCCAAGAATCTATGAAGAGGATAAAAAAAATGATGAAACAAGAGACCAGTTGGAATTTGAAATTGAAAAGGAAGATGGTTTGGCCTATAAAGAAGATTGTGAAAAGAAGAAGAAATAAGAAGATGAAAGAGGAAGAAGAAGCATATGAAGATGCACGTGAAGAATTCCTAGATGAAGACAAAGATGTTCCTAAGCATGAATATGAAGAATTTAAAGTTGTTGCAGAAATTACAAGGCAAGAAGGTGAATGTATCATTGAGATAAGAAACCTGATTTCAGGACTTGAATACGTTGAGTTGATTAAGGTAATGATCATGGATGAATTGGTCATAGAGGTTTGCAAAGGATTGATGAATGATGGAGGTATTATGGTAGAAAGTTTGTTTCATTTCATTATGTTACTAATGATTTGGACAAAGAATAATTTTCAGGTTGAAAAGACAAAGGAAAAAGTGCAGAGGAATTGGAAGATCAAGAAGAATGCAATTCAAAGGGGCTTGAATTCTTTTGCCCTCAGGAGTTTGGTGCAGGAGCACTTGTTTGATTTCTTGACTCCATGAGGCCATTTATAAATAGTTGCTCTATTTTATGTATTGGGTCTTATAATAAGGTTTATAAAACCATTTTATAGGTGTTTGAGTCTTAGGAAGTAATATTTGAAGTCATTTTTCAAATAATGTTTAAAGTTGTTCCATATTGTAAAAATTGTAAAAGTTGCTCAAGAAAGTTGTCAAACAATTTGTCAAAAGTGTCATTAAGGTGTTTTGTCAAAAAACTAACTAAAAGGTGGTTGAAAATAGTTGGTTTTGGTTGTAAATTTATAATTACACCCTCCAAAACTCGAATTGGAGAGGTTGGAGACATTATTTGTGAAGTTTGATGAATGGCAACCTCAAGTTTGTGTGCATTTTCTGATTTTACATTGTTTCCAAGTTGAAGTTGTGGTTTATACAGCCTGGTATGCACTCAAATAATGGATTATCATATATGTATGGAAAGATCTCTATTTCTAGTTTCCAATTCCTTTTGTCTCATTCAATTTTATTGAGTTTTGTAGGAGATATGATTATTTTGGTGAGACTGCCTATTTTAACAATATTGTGCAGAATTTACAATCTGAAAGAATGTGATGGTACGGATTTTAAAATATATATTTTAGGTCTGAAACCAATTTTATGTTGTTCCTATATGAATCTAAATTCATTTTCTTTAATTCTCATCAATTTTAATTAAGATTTGAATAAGTTATGATCATTTTAGTGAGGGCAGGTCTGAACCCTGTCTAGGGTTTGCAATTTTTGGAAAAATGAAATAGTTTTCTTTTGGGCTACCATGGTTATGTTTCCAATGTGACATAGAATGAATAATAGAATGTGTTATACAAAGATTGATTTGGATTAATTTTGAAGGATTGTGAGATATGATGTTGAATCCTCCTAACTCTACATCAAATTGGTATCAAAGCTCAGCAAAATGTCTGGGCTGAGAAAGAAATTGGTTTTGGTTGGTTTCAGGTTATGTGAGAAACTAATTGCTGCCATTGAGAAGGCAGAGAGAAAATTGAGTTGTGAGAAAGGAGATACTTGCTGAGACCATATAGAAAATATGGAGAACTTGAGAAGGCATTTGCAGGCAGAGGAGGAGAGAAAGAAGAGAAAAATACAAGCAAAGATGGATAGGAAAATTGCTAAGTTGAAGCAAGAAATGAAGAGGTTGGATAAAGAGTTCCAATAATCTATGAAGAGGATAGAACAAATGATGAAACAAGAGACAAGTTGGAATTTGAAATTGAAAAGGAAGATGGTTTGGCCTATAAAGAAGATTGTGAAAAGAAGAAGAAATGAGAAGATGAAAGAGGAAGAAGAAGCATATGAAGATGCACATGAAGAATTCCTAGATGAAGATAAAGATGTTCCTAAGCATGAATATGAAGAATTTAAAGTTGTTGCAGAAATTACAATGCAAGAAGGTGAATGTATCATTGAGATAAGAAACCTGATTTCGGGACTTGAATATGTTGAGTTGATTAAGGGAATGATCATGGATGAATTGGTCATAGATGTTTGCAAAGGATTGATGAATGATGGAGGTATTATGGTAGAAAGTTTGTTTCATTTCACTATGTTACTAATGCTTTGGACAAAGAATAATTTTCAGGTTGAAAAGACAAAGGAAAAAATGCAAAGGAATTGGAAGATCAAGAAGAATGCAATTCAAAGGGGCTTGAATTCTTTTGCCCTCGGGAGTTTGGTGCAGGAGCACTTGTTTGATTTCTTGACTCCATGAGGCCATTTGTAAATAGTTTCTCTATTTTATGTATTGGGTCTTATAATAAGGTTTATAAAACCATTTTATAGGTGTTTGAGTCTTAGGAAGTAATATTTGAAGTCATTTGTCAAATAATGTTTAAAATTGTTCCATATTGTAAAAATTGTAAAAGTTGCTCAAGAAAGTTGTCAAGCAACTTGTCAAAAGTGTCATTAAGGTGTTTTTTCAACAAACTAACTAAAAGGTGGTTTAAAATAGTTGGTTTTGGTTGTAAATTTATAAGTAAACCCTCCAAAACTCGAATTGGAGAGGTTGGAGACATTATTTATGAAGTTTAATGAATGGCAACCTCAAGTTTGTGTGCATTTTCTGATTTTACATTGTTTCCAGTTGAAGTTATGGTTTGTACGGCCTGGTATGCACTCAAATAATGGAGTATCATATATGGATGGAAATATATCTATTTCTAGTTTCCAATTCTTTTTGTCTCATTCAATTTTATTGAGTTTTGTGGGAGATATGATTATTTTGGTGAGTCTTCCTATTTTAACAATATTGTGCAGAATTTACAGTCTGAAAGAATGTGATGGTACGGATTTTAAAGTATATTGTTCCTATATGAATCTAATTTCATTTGCTTCAAGTCTCATCAAATTTCATTAAGATTTGAATAAGTTATGATCATTTTAGTGAGGGCAGGTCTGAAACCTGTCTAGGGTTTGCAGTTTTGGGAAAAATGAAATAGTTTTCTTTTGGGCTACCATGGTTATGTTTCCAATGTGACATAGAATGAATAATAGAATGTGTTATACAAAGATTGATTTGGATTAATTTTGAAGGATTGTGAAATATGTTGTTGAATCCTCCTAACTCTACATCAAATTGGTATCAGAGCTCAGCAAAAGGTCTGGGCTGAGAAAGAAATTGGTTTTGGTATTGTGGTTTTGTAGTTGTGTTTTGGTTGGTTGCAGGTTACGTGAGAACCTGATTGCTGACATTGAGAAGGCAGAGAGAAAAGTGAGTTGTGAGCAAGGAGATACTTGTTGAGACCATCTAGAAAATATGGAGAACTTGAGAAGGCATTTGCAGGCGGAGGAGGAGAGAAAGAAGGGAAAAAGACAAGCAAAGATGGATAAGGAAATTGCTAAGTTGAAGCAAGAAAGGAAGAGGTTGGATAAAGATTTCCAAGAATCTATGAAGAGGATAGAAAAAATGATGAAACAAGAGACAAGTTGGAATTTTAAATTGAAAAGGAAGATGGTTTGGCCTATAAAGAAGATTGTGAAAAGAAGAAGAAATGAGAAGATGAAAGAGGAAGAAGAAGCATATGAAGATGCACATGAAGAATTCCTAGATGAAGAAAAAGATGTTCCTAAGCATGAATATGAAGAATTTAAAGTTGTTGCAGAAATTACAAGGCAAGAAGCTGAATGTATCATTGAGACAAGAAACCTAATTTCGGGACTTGAATACATTGAGTTGATTAAGGGAATGATCATGGATGAATTGGTCATAGAGGTTTGCAAAGGATTGTTGAATGATGGAGGTATTATGGTAGAAAGTTTGTTTCATTTCATTATGTTACTAATGCTTTGGACAAATTATAATTTTCAGGTTGAAAAGACAAAGGAAAAAGTGCAAAGTAATTGGAAGATAAAAAAGAATTCAATTCAAAGGGGCTTGAATTCTTTTGCCCTCGGGAGTTTGGTGCAGGAGCACTTGTTTGATTTCTTGACTCCATGATGCCATTTGTAAATAGTTGCTCTATTTTATGTATTGGTTCTTATAATAAGGTTTATCAAACCATTTTATATGTGTTTGAGTCTGAGGAAGTAATATTTGAAGTCATTTGTCAAATAATGTTTAAAGTTGTTCCATATTGTAAAAATTGTAAAAGTTGCTCAAGAAAGTTGTCAAGCAACTTGTCAAAAGTGTCATTAAGGTGTTTTGTCAACAAACTAACTAAAAGGTGGTTGAAAATAGTTGGTTTTGGTTTTAAATTTATAATTACACCCTCCAAAACTCGAATTGGAGAGGTTGGAGAAATTATTTGTGAAGTTTGATGAATGGCAACCTCAAGTTTGTGTGTATTTTCTGATTTTACATTGTTTCTAGGTTGAAGTTGTGGTTTGTACTGCCTGTTATGCACTCAAATAATGGAGTATCATATATGGATGGAAATATCTCTATTTCTAATTTCCAATTCTTTTTGTCTCATTCAATTTTATTGATTTTTGTGGGAGATATGATCATTTTGGTGAGACTGCCTATTTTAACAATATTGTGCAAAATTCAATGTCTGAAAGAATGTGATGGTACGGATTTTAAAGTATATATTTTGGGTCTAAAACCAATTTTATGTTGTTCCTATATGAATATAATTTCATTTGCTTCAAGTCTCATCAAATTTAATTAAGATTTGAATAAGTTATGATCATTTTAGTTAGGGCAGGTCTGAACCCTGTCTGGGGTTTGCAGTTTTGGGAAAAATGAAATAGTTTTCTTTTGGACTACCATGGTTATGTTTCCAATGTGACATAGAATGAATAATAGAATGTGTTATACAAATATTGATTTGGATTAGTTTTGAAGGATTGTGAGATATGTTGTTGAATCCTCCTAACTCTGCATCATAGATGAATTTTATGAAATTCACCATAATATAAGTTGTCGATTTAAGGAGTATTGATGAGATATAGCTGAAAATCATGAGATCACTATAGAAATATCTATGAGGATTCAAAGCCACAATAAAAGAAGAATACATCAGAAATTTTATGAGAAGAGTGAATAAAGTAAAAATATAGATTACATAGAAGATCACAACTATTTTGAATCCAAATGGAGCACCAATCAAGGTTGCAATAATTATTTGGTAGGTTGATTTCAAATTGCCAAAGGAGATCGTTGTTTTCAATAACAAAGAAAATTTCTCAAGTCAACAAGGGTTTCTTTTTGTTTCTTCACAGGTTTAATATGCATTTTTTGCATCAATTGGAGAATAAGAGAATGTGTTGGAGTCTTTGAAGCTTGTTTAATGTAGATTACAGGAGGTCATCATCTATTTTTCTCACAACCACAATTGTTAAGAGAGGAGGAATCACAATTTTCAAGAACCTGTGAGCCATTTGTTTCAATGGAAGAGATAGGAAAAAGTGTAAAGAAGGAAAAAATATTTTGAAGGAAGAAGTGATGGAAATTTAGAAATGTTACAATTGATAGCAGATTGAAACGAGTTTCAAAAAGAAGACTTGAAATTGTTTGATGAGGTAAACAAGAAGAATGAAGATTTGGAAGAAAAATTAAAATATTGCAAAAGGAAAATGAATGTTTGTGTAAGACCCCATCCCTTGTGGCCATGTTGATCCTATTAGTTTTTGATGATTTATATGCTATATTCTATGTTCTTTCATGTTGGATAGTACACATGAGTGATGGTTGGTGCTACACCATGAAGATGCTCATGTTATTGATTAATCCTATCTAACGGTTGTTGTGAATTCTTGTGATAGTTAGATAAGTTATATTCTTTGTCTATGTAAATATGCAATGATCAATATGCTCAGTCATTTATAATACTACTATCTATATTAGGTTGATTAAATTATGTTAGGTAATTACATATCATAGATGTGAGTAGATTTTACTATGAAGATAATTATTGATATTCAATATTCCTTATAGTAGTATGAATTATAAGTTAAATATTCTACTGACATCAATGGTGATATTTTGATAACAAATAGTATCCACTCAATTGTTCCTTGACTCTATAACAGGTATCATACGAGTAAGGAGTGTTACTGTGTAGATTAATGGATCTAATTTTCTAGTTGATTATTATTCTTGGAATTTTTAATTCATATGTAATTTGTTTTAATTATTATTAATCATGATTAATACTGACACACTTTCTTGGTTGAGTAAAATAGGTTAAAATTGTCCAATGTTGATAAGGGGGTCACATAGCTACTTCCATTATTGTATCCTTGTGACATATTAGTCTTGTCATGGGCATGTGATTTAACCTTGTTTTGTGTGGTATGGGTTGTGTGTATGTGAGAGTTGTTTTATTAGTCCCTTAAGTCACTTTATTAATATGGTCACTTATTTTATGTTTTATGTAGTCTTTATGTGGGCTTATTTGTTTAAACAGTTTCCTAGGTGATAGGTTTATGGGGTACGGGTAGTTTTATTCCATAAAAAATATTTAGTAAAGTCTTAAGCCCACTCTAATTACTAACTTATGAAAAGTGATGAAAATTAGAGTTGAAAGGGTTGTTGGGAAGTTGAAAATGAGGTTGTCTTTTCCCATTCCAATTATTCTTTCTATTTTTGAGGAGAAGGGGGTTTTTTTCTCTCTTCTCATTTTAGTTTGTTCTGGTCTTTGGGCTAATTCCTTTTGGGGATTGTTCTTGAGTTCTTATTGGGTTTTCATTCTTCATTTAAAGTTATTTTCATATTTGTAAAGAATGAGGAGCAATGGAAGAGAGTGCTTGGAGGGATTTTTTCCACAAGTTTGATAAAAAACTTCCTTGGTGAGGTCTAACCTTTTAGTTTTCTATCTTTGTTGATTTGTAATGAGTTTTATGTCATATTGATCTTTCTTATAAAAAAAATCTATGTGAAATTTGACGTTGAATCTCTTGTTTGATTGCAAGTAGTGGGTTGGGGTTAGCATTGGTTGGGTTTTCCACCTTGCTTAGTTTAATTTAATTTAAACTATACCCTTTTTGTGTGTTAAAATAAAGAAATATGAATGCATGATGTTGTGATATGCAAAGTATGTAAAGTGTAAACTTGTCTAGGAATCCTTGTGATTAGTGGTTGTAACGTGTCAATTTTAGTAATGTGGATGTTCTATGTTACACTTTGGTTATGAATCATATGTAGAAAGTATTTTGTGGAAGTGCTATGTGACCCTACCTTGGGGGATGATTGAGTCTCAATCCTATGGTTGGGTGGAGAGCCCATTGGACCATATTATTTTTCTTCTTTGTGGATATTTGTATTTTAGGTACATGTGTTGAATAAGAAAGAATATTTTGGAACTTTTAACCAATGGATTTCAAGAGAGAAACGGGTTGGTTTTGTTGAGGTAACAATATTGCTACCCCTATGCCAAAAATAATCTGTTTAAAAGTAGTTTCAAATATTTGATCATAAAAATTGATAAACATGTTATTGAAGCATATAATTTAATGGGATTTTCTATCATAAATTTTAGAAAAGTAAATTTAAAATTTTTATTAACCGAGATCACCAATTATGATTTATTAAGAAAATATTGAGATCCTTATTCACAATAAAAATTTGTCATAAAACATCCTTAAAAAATTTTCACACTGAATGAAAGACAAAGAGTTAGATGATAAAATTTAAAAGTTTTCTAGAAATCCAATATTTTTAGAACATATCAGAAAATTAGAGAAGCCTAGTAAACCAAATAGAATTTATGATTAAATATTACCATCTCCTACTTTGAAACTAAAACAATAAATTGAAAACCAAAAACAAATTGAGTGAAACTAAGTTAGGGTATGCAAGAGAAATATCTCATGGAACTCTTAAATCAGAAATATAGAAACATGAGAAAAAAAACCCTTACATTCTTAAGTTAGTTTTTAAAAATTATTTTGTAGTTACCCATTAAGAGCCTTAATTGTATAGTGCTTAGAAATATTGGTTCCAAATTGTCGATTTTATTTGTCCTCTTATTTTCAGGATTGTGTTCTTGTTAGAGAGTTTAATTTATTTGGTTTATTAGTGGATGAAAAATATCTCTATTTAATCCAAAAATAAGAATATTTAATTTATATCAAAGTGATTCAAACAACTTATCATAGAAGAGTCTAGGTATAGCAAGAAAAGTTGGTAATTGAAATCACCTAGAATTTTTTTAAGGAGAATAATAATTTGGCTAGAGTTATGAAGTAAAGAAATAAGGTTTAATTTGTGAATTATAACCTTCAAGCTTCTAAATCCATTAAAGTATAGTTACTAACAAATTTTAACGAACTAAATAGTCATGAATTATGTGTATATGTTTAGTTGTGTGTATATTGCAAATATACATAATCAATCTCAAGTTGTTGAGTTATTAATCTTATAACAATAAGGTGTTTGATATTGGATGGTATAGTTCTTGTTAGCTTATTTCTTGTATGTTTATTCCTGTAATATTGGTTTATGGTATTTTTTAAATTATTATCTTCATTTGTAATGATCAACCATTAAATAGCTCACTTGGAAAGTTAGATAGATTAATTTTGATTGAACACTTACGATGCATCTTTAGTATTTGATTCTATTACATATCTCGACCTTTATGTAATCTTGATTTTAACTTCACTGACAATTTCAAATGTCCTTTTTTATTATGATTTAATGGTAATAATATCTCTGGAGGGGTTAAGCTAATGTTATTGTGGAGATTTAATACTAACCTTATCAAAATATGCTTCATGTCTATATGTAGTTTAAATGAATACAAATGATGATTACAATTAGTGTAAACTTGGAACAATATTGTTTGATTTTAAAAAGTAAAAATCATTCATTTTGCTATATTAACATTGGGTGTATACATTATTAGAATCCTCATAAAGTAATGATTACAAGATTTTTTTAGTGACATTATCATTTATTTATTCCCTCTTGTAAATTTAATTGTTGGATTAGCAGAGAAAGTATCTACTTTGAAAAATATTCTTTTGGAGCATACAAGACTTCATCATTATTTCTATCATTAGACAAGTTATAAATTTAGTAGTTTATCTTTAATTATTCTATTTTATTATTTACTTCTCTTATTTAGTTACTTTGTAGTATTCTATTAGCTTAATCTTGGGGAGGGCATGCCAGTTTGAAATTAAAGCCATTAGTATGTGATATCTCATATTACACAATCATTTGACCAAACAATTTGTCTTGTGTGATATAGGTAAAGTTGCTTTTGAAAAAGAGTATGATGTTAAAAGTAAGGATGTGTTTGAATGTACTAAAATTTTAGGTTGTGATGTTAAAAACAAAGGATGACTTGAAAAAATATTTCTTTAAAAATCATGAAAAAAATGGGCTATGATAGTTTGGGAAAGCATGGACAAGGAATTAGAGACAGTAGCCTTTAAGCAAGTCAAAGAAATTACAATTTTTTTGTTTTGATGACAAAGTCATCACTAAATGAAGCATAAAAGGAGAAGGAAGATTGAACTTCATTAAAACCCTATAGTTGCATCCTTGAAATCAGAAATCACCATCGATTGAAGAAGTTTCAAAGGGAGGTCATCTATTGAAACATCAAAGAAACTTTATAGAAGAGATTGATAGAAAAAGAGGGCTCATGGGTCTTGAAATAACCACCAGCTAAACGAAAAAGTTGAACTAGAAAAGCAACCTTCTCCCAAAGAAGATTGAATATTGTGGAAATGTTTATCCTTCAAACCAACAAGCTAGTCATAGAAAAGTGATCATCACTAGTCAAAAGAAGAAAAATAAAGTGTGTGAAAGAAATTGCAGATGCGTTTTGTGAAGGTCTCCATAGTATAAGTTGTTGGTTTAAGGAAGATCGAGGAGCTATAGTTGAAGACCATGAGATCGCTATAGAAACAACTAAGAGGATTCATAGCTGAAATCAAAGAAGAAGACATCAAAGTTGTTATGAAAAGAGCGAATAAAGGAAAAAGATAGATCATTTAAGTCCCACCAAGTATGATGTTATTCCTATAGGCTGCCAATCAAGGTTCACAACTGTTTGTAGGCCAGATTGAGCACCAATGAAGGTCGAAATAATTATCTGGAAGGTCAATTTGAACAACTAAAGGAGTTTATTATTTTTAATAGTAAATGATTTTTCCCAAGTCAACAAGGGTCTTTTTATATTTTTTTGTAGGTTTAATGCATATTGTTTGTCATCAATTGGAGAATAAGAGTGGTAGAGTCATTGAAGCTTGTTTAGAGGATATCTCAAAAGGTTGTTAGGTGTTGTTCTCACAATTGCAGCTATTAAGAGAGGAGAAATTACACTTTCCAATAAGTTGAGTTATTTCTTTCAATGGGAAAGATAGGAAAAAGTGTAAAGAAGAAAAAAATGTCTTGCAAGACAACATGATGAAATTTAAGAAATATAATTCACAATTGATAATATATTTAAAGGAGTTTGCAAAAGAAAGATGTGAACATTTGTGAGCTATTTTAAGAATCTTAAAAAAGAATTGGAGAATGTTTAAAAACACTCTATGTTGTGGGTTTTCTCATTTTGTAGGTTGAGAGAGAGTAGTTGGGGGAGATGAAAAACCAATCGAATTGAGGTGAGGGATTTGTAACCAATTGGGTTGTCACTTATAAAGGGTTTTAAAATATTGTGTGGGTTGCAGATTTTGAAAAACCAATGTTTTACAACCTAGAAGTTTACACAATAGTATCAATGTCTTGAAAAGATTTTATTATTCACACCATAAGAGTGCAATTAAAGGCACCATTTTTTAAACACCTAGTTTTTTCCAACAACCATTAATACTCTGTATGATTGCAAGTTGGAAAAAATAATGGGATGTGAGTGCATGATTTATGAAACCTTCAACCCAGACAATGTTGTAAAACCTTGTATGGATGTAGCTAATATTTGGACTAAACACACCTATGTACATGCAAAAATGCATAAAAAAATGCATAACAACATACATAGAAACATACATTAACATGATGAGATGGCAGAGTGTAGGGCCCACCAAGACGGATCATAAAAGTGATGAAACTGATATATGCGAGGAAGCATCATGACGAGGAAAGTGAGGAAGTGTTAACTCCAGTGGTGTGTTTTGTTGGAGAGTAGTTGCATCCATAGAGGGGATGGTGTAGTGAGGGGCCTATCAAGATGGATGATAAAAGTGACAAAACCAATGCATTGCAACCTAGAATTTTATAAAGCAGTATGAATGTCTTCAAAAGATTTTGTTAATTAGACAGTAGGAATGTAATGAAAGGCACCATTTTATAAGCACCCATTTTTTTCCAATAAACATTAAGAGTATATATGATTCCAGGTTGGAAAAACACAGTGGGAGGTGAGTGCATGATTTATGAAACCTCCAACCTGCATAATGTTGTAAAACCCTCTACACATTGAAGCCAAATGAAATCCCTCATTTTTCTCTTCACTTTGAATTATGCCAACATTTTTTTCCCTACATGAGAAACTATCTATGCACCGCACATGGGAAGGTTGACATGACTAAGACATTTGTTTTAAATTTTAACAAGTATTCTTATTGGAAAACACTCTATGTTGTGAGTTCTTTCATTCTGCAGTTGAAAGCTGAAGGTTTGAGAGCATGAGGTGGAGTTGCAAGTTGGGGATATATAAGACTATCCAAATTCACCTAAGGGGTGAGTAACCAATTGGGTTGTTACTTGTAAAGGGCTTGAAAATAATATTTGGGTTATAGGTTTCATAACACCTAGTGTTTTAAACCTACAAATACACATAGATAGTATGAATGTAATGAAAAAGCTTTGGTTACTTACATAGTGAGAACCTAATTGGTTGGTGACACCTCAATTGATTTTGGATACTTTTATGTATCCCCCACTGACAATTATATTGACAGTATGAATATATTCAAAATTTAATTGTATTTAAACAGAAAGAATGTAATGAAAGGCATCTTCAAAATTTATCTCAAGTGTTAGATAGATTAAAAATTGTGTTTGAAATTCCTCTTATGATTGAAAAAATATATGCTTGTTTGAACTTTAACTATATGTAACACTCGCAACTTTTTTACATATTACATCCAACCACTGATGCATCGTTTAGTTGTGTGTTTATAATATGTATTCTATTTATATTAATATGAAATATATCGATAGGAAATGCCACCTGAAGTCTTATTGCTTATGGTAGCTTGCTTATAAATGAAAGAAAAATATTGATATTTAAATCATTTGAGCTCGACCATTTTTCTCATCATGGATACTTTAAAATGAATAATGGTTTAAATTTTTTTTTTAACAATAAAAATATCATTTCATTATCTTCATATGATTGCAACAACAAAAATGCCCATATTATTTGCAATGTTGGAAACACACTATCTCCTATTAGTTATTTTCTTGTGAAAAAATTTTGTTTCCTACACAACAAGAATGCAAGGAAGCCCGCCACCTTAAGATTTTGTTTGTTATGATTGAAAAAATGTATGCTTGCTTATAGAAAATGGTGCAATAAATTTTGGAACTTTAACTGTCTCATAACACTTGCAAATTTTTTACATATTACAGCCAACCACAAATGTGTGCTTTAAAAGGGAAAGTGGAAGAAAGTGGAAGAAAGGGTAATTTTGAAATCTACTTTTTAAAATGTATTTTGATATTTTGAATGAATTGGTTGCATGTATTTGAATTTGATGTGACATTTACATTCTTACCATTATAGGGTAGGGATGGACAAGAAAGTGGTGGGCATGAGCACGTTAGTGTCCATTTGGGATAGGAAAATGTGCCTTGACAAGGCAGCAAAGAAGAAAGGGTGCCTGGGGAGATCATTTTCCTGGCCAGAAATTTTGAGAAATAGGAAACTCGTTTTCCTTCTAAATTGATGTAATAGGACGACGGGTTTCGAATTTCTCAATTTTTGGTAAGGAAGTGAAAAAATCAGGCATTGACCTTATTGGTAATGTCTCTTGGATAGAATATTCAATATCTCGAATAATTTTATGTATCGTTGCAGTCACTTTTCTCTTTCCTTTTAGAGTGTCTTTGTTATTTCATTTCAAAATTTTCATTTTTGTTATGAATACGTTGATTTTGACAATATATTGGAAAACCCAATGTCCTTGGTTCCTTTAGAGGAAGAAAGTGGAAGAAAGGGTAATTTTGAAATCTACTTTTGAATGTGTATTTTGATATTTTGAATGAATTGGTTGCATGTAGTTGAATTTGATGTGACATTTACATTCCTTCCATTACAAGGCAAGGATGGACAAGGAAGTGGTGGGCGTGAGAAACTTAGTGTCCATTTGGGACAAGAAAATGTGCCTCGACAGGGCAACAAAGAAGAAAGGGTGCCTGGGGAGGAAAATTTATGCCCAGGTGTAACACCCCGCCAAGTAACCCGAAAGGAAGTTGTAATTAACGACTTAAGTGAACCAATTTTTTTTTATAAAGTGCAATAACATACACATTCACTTACTAATTAACAACAACCTCTAAGGCTACAAGGTTAGGATTACATAAACCCACACATACATCTTACATAAACCATAGCAATAAATAATTTATGAAATAAACATCATACATCATAAGAATACCACATAACATAAAAAGATGAACATCCAAGATACAATCTCATAAACATTAACTTAATCCAATAGTTACATCCCTCTCTCAGAATGAAACAATAGTAAAAAAGTATAACAATTACATAATCTCACCTCATAAACATAAGAGGGATAAAATAACTTATACAAATAGAAATATTACAATGCAAGAAAATACAATAGAACCGCGAGCTATCCATTTGGATGTCTCTCCTCCATGAACTAAAGATCAAGGGGGACCCAACGGTTTTGGTGCATATTCCACCTGACCATTTGGTACCCGAAGGCCCACCCCCCATGCTAGGAGATAGTAACCATGTAACAAGGACAAAGATCCTCAACCTCTAACCAAAGGCAGACTCAAACTAACTCATATTGAAATAACCAAAACAAATGCAATAAACAAGAACAACTCTCGCATCATTGACATTGCTTCCAGACATAAAATAGACCAAGTATGTTCAGAGAACCATACACATATACAAATACCAATCACCAAAGGAATCTCAAGTGCACACAAATTAGAAAACATAACCACTCCAACTTTAGGAGGATACAAATAATAGAACACACTCCAAACATCTTGGAGGCAACAACACATAGTCCACTCCTTTCACAGGAGGTACAAAACATCCCCGTTCATGAAAATTGGGTAAAACTGAAAAGATGCCATGCATTACCCAAGGGAAAACAACTGGATGGAATAAAGATTCAACAACCCTTATCCTCTAAGTTCTTCTGGAAGACTTGTAATTTAGGACTAACACTAGATCCCAAAACCACAATGCAACTTGACTTCATAGCAACAAAAGCATTCAAGTCATAAATCAAATCTAATATTTGGATTTCTTAAACCCATATTCATTCAATAGGTAACATTAACAAGGTCAAAGACACACTTATAGGGTTAACTCAAATAATCATATACCCATATTTCTATTTCCATTATAAGAAATCTTAAACAATTTGAACTTACATCCCCTTACAAAATACAGAGAACTAGAACATTTAAGGCAATCACAAGAGCATTACTATTTTTGGATATGCTAAATCCATATCTCTTTCATATTTCATCCACAATAAATTATTTGCTCTACTTGAAATATAATAAATTAAAATAGCCATTTGCCTCATCAATATAAACAACTTCTTAATTTACCTTTAAATCGACACAAATCCATGCAAGTAAACTCTTTCCATCTCCTAACCAAATCTTACATCTTATTCAATTTTCTATTTAAAACATTCAATCCCTTTAATATCATAAAATATTGTTTCTCTATCCATTTTCCCATATACTGTAATCAAACCATTTTTAAATCTCTATTCAATAATATATTGCATGCTTCTTATTAACATAAAATACGATAATGAATTTACACTTAATATATGTATATTTATGTTCCATATTATGTATACACCAAATATATATATTAATAACTTAATTATATATATTCTTTAATATTTCAATCACAACGATTAAAATTGCTCTATGGAAATAAATGAAACAAAACAAATATTTGTCTTTTCCAATATAATTAGTTCCTAATACAACATAAACTATTGCAAATACTATATTCAAATTTTCTATCCAAAATCTATACCACGCATTTTACTTTTATCCTTTAAAATCCCTATTCCCAATAATATAAAACTTTTTCTCTTTCAACTTAATTGAAATAATTAAACAAGTATCTTCAATCTACAAATACAAGAAATACTAATTTAAACAATTTAAATCAATTTCAATGTTTACTTCTAAAACTAACATCAGTTCTCTATTAATTAGATTCCTTTCGTTTTCCAATTAACTCAAATGATTTAATTATTTAATATAAAATACCTTTTTCCTATTAAACTGAATTATGCATACTAATCAGTTCCAATAAAAATATATTTTTCAGATACACAACTAACTCTTCTAATTTCTACAATTCATTACGTAATTCATTATATCGATAAAACTGAATTAAGAATTCATCTTTTCAGATAGGGGAGAAATTACACTAATATTTAATTCTCTAATTGCTCTTAACAAAATAAGTATTTTCAACTATAACTCAAAACATTTCGCTTTAAATTAAATAACCAATTGCCCTTGCAAATTAAATCATTATAAAATTAATCAAATTAACATTTGGTCTCTTCCATAACTTATTGTGTTAAAATAAGATCAATATTTGGACTATAACCCAATATCATATATATATTTTTCCAATTAAATCAAATTAATAATTGGACCTTTTACACATGAATTTAAATTTCACAATTAAATCTTAAATTATGCATTCTTTAAATCAGATATTTAACTCCTTCAATTAAACTTTAACATGCCATTTTAGAATAAACAATAATTTCCCATACGTTTATAATTTTATTTTCACTAATCGAATATACAAATTTTATTTAAAAATAATATAAATAAATATAATACTTTAATATTATAAATTATACTATGAAATATTATTAAATAATATTTTAATATTATAATAACAATACATAAAATATTAATATTTATAAATATCAATTTATTATTATTTTATTATCAGAGCAGCCATGGAAAAATAACTTAATAGCAGTCTCGTGTTTCAAGCATAACTCAAAAACTACGATCTGGGTATTTGCGATTTTTTTACAGGAGTAAGAAAATTCCAAGGTGTAGAAAATTTTTAAATTTCCTGACAACCCAGTTTGTGTAAGTGGAGTTATACTCGACGGAACCAGACCATTTTACCATGAAAAATATAACTACCCTGCGGATTTTAAAATCCAATTTTTAATAATAAATAGAGGGTTTCATTTTTTAAAAACATTCTAAAACATTGTTCAATCTCTATGTTTGAATCTAAAACAAAATAATCGATTTCCTCAAACAAATTAAATTCAACTGAGGTTTTCACAATTTTCACTCAAGAATTTTCACAAAACAAAAGCTGCAAATTTATTTGATTCTTTTCTTCTAACAACAAATTTATTCTCTAAAACAGATTTAACAAACAAATCTTTAATCACTACTATTTTAAAAACAATCAAGAACAATAAAAACATAGAAGAAAACTTGGCTCAAGAAGCTACAGGAAAAGATGAATTTCTGCTGCAAGCCTCCTCCAAAGATTTTCTGAATTTTCTTTAATCATCCAATGAATCCAATCCAAAACCCAACAAATGCAAACAATCTTTTCTCCAATCAATTCTACAATCAAACTTTCTTCAAACCCTTCCTTTGTGCAAATTTTTCCAAAATTTCTTCTCTACTGTAAAAATGAATTTTTCTAAAAACTTTTCCGCCCTAAAATTAAAACATGCCTTCCTTATAAATCAAAAATACCTAATATAACCCTAATTCACATTACATGCAAATTAGATATTAATTTCAATTTCAATTTTTACAACCCTAATTCACATTGCTTGCAAATTAGATATTAATTTCAATTTCAATTTCAATTTTTCAAAAACCCACTTTTAATTTAAAATGCAATTTCAAATAATAAATTAATTTCCAAAGTTGAAACTCATTTCCCAAATAAACATTTAATTACAATTTCTAATTTAATTCCCACACGTTGAAATTAAATTCCAAAATTAATTTTAATTCTTTTATTTCCTTTCATTTTCTTGCATCACGTTTAATTAATTAATTTAATTATTTAATCACTAAATTCAACCCCCTTGGATTAAATTTAATTGATTAAATAAATTAAATATAATTAATTAATTTTAAATATAAACTTTTATCCACATTGCATTATTTAAATTAAACAATCATCAACATGATTTAAATGCAATTATTCTAAATATCTATTTCCAAATCAAGAATCTTTCATAATTAAATAACATTAAAGCAAGACCGACAATGACTTGACACACACGACTGACGACACACTAAGGCTAGGGTGTAAACTTGACACATGCTACCTAGCTACTATCTCCCGTTCAACTTAACCGTTGGATCAACATGCTCAAACCTGTGAACCCAAGTGGAGTTGATGTCATGTACCTGCAATCCTGCAACCAAGTAAACAACATCATACAATATATCCAGCATATAATACACACTGTGAAGAAAGAATTACGGATTCGTAGGGCGCTCACAAGCGAGTGATGCGAACCCGTCTTCTTCACCAATACACTCATTGAAACTGACATTTCCATCAAAATCCAATAGTCTCATAATAACATCTCATGTTAACTTTACAACATCATTAATCCATTAAAGCATGAGAAACACTAATTAGGTCAACACATCACACAATAATAGTTGTCGCTCAATAGTAGCGATCAAAACATCATAACAAAATGTATCCAGTATCAAATTAACTGCAACCAAACATAACATAAAGCAAACCGAATAAGGAGCAAAACGGAGGGGTATTACACTAGGAAAACAATCTCCTCCCCTGACACCCTTTCTTCTTTGCTTCCCTGTAGAGGCACATTTTCCTGTCCCAAATGGGTAGAAATTTTGAGAAATAGGAAAATTTATATCCTGCTACAGTGATGTAATAGGATGACAAGATTCCAATTTCTCAATTTCTAGCAAGGAAGCAAAAAAATCAGGCATTGACCATATTGGTGACATTTCTTGGATAGAGTTTTCAATATATTGAATATTTTTATGTGTCATTGCAGTCACTTTTTGCTCAGCTTTTAGAGTGTCTTTATGATTTCATTTATAAAATTCCATTTCTATTACAAATATGTTGATTTTGATAGTATATTGGAAAACACACTATCCCTAGTTCTTTCAGAGGAAGAAAGTGGAAGAAAGGGTAATTTTGAAATCTACTTTTGAACGTGTATTTTCATATTTTGAATGAGTTTGTTGCATGCATTTGAATTTGGCATGATGTTAACATTATTTAAATTACAATGCAAGGATGAACAAGGAAGTGGAAGGTGTGAGTAGGCTAGCCAATAAGGTCAAGGCCTGATTTTATCGATTCTTGACACTAGCCTACTTAAATTCTCAATTTCCTTCAATTTCTAGCAAATAAGCGATAAAATTGTGCCTTGACCTTATTGACATTTTTTGGTCCATATAATTTTTCCTTTTCCTTCTCATCTATTTCTAATTGTATTTCTCCTCCACAAGTACATATAAATGATTTCATTTTGTATATATAAATGTGTTAGGAAAGTTGTCTATGTTTTTAGATAAGACTTTTGTCTCTCCACCCAACTGATTCTCTTTCTCTGCGCGTAGATCAGATATTTCCTTTCTCTTATATCCATACATTAATTTTTAAATGTATTCATTGATATTGATGGGTTTGTTATAGGCTTAAGGTGTTGAAAGTGAAATGGTTGAAGTAGAGGCTTCCCTAAACTCTCTTGTTACATATATAATAGCAAGGATCCGTGCAAGTGGAATCACCCCATCGTAAGTGCCAAGGAAACAAAGAAGCCTATGAGATTTTATCTGAGCGTGTCCTTAATTACACATAAAAGGTAATGTAGGAGAGGATGACAGAGGCTAAAAATAGTCATTTTGAATTCGGTCTTTGATCATATAATTATTGAAAAATTATGGTGTGGAATTACATTATCTTTGATCATATAATTATTGAACGATTATTGTGTAGAACTGCATTATTTTAGTATGTTTGAAGACTACAGTCTTCTACCAATAGTGGCATGGCGTGATTATTAATTTGTATTGTTAATCTTTCCATTAAGGCTTGAATCCCTTTGGGGTGTAGTTTTTGACAATTTATATTGGGGATGAAGTCCCCCATTTGTGACCTCACCAGTTCATAGCTCTAGGTCAAAAGTGTTTACCCCTCTTAATTAAAAAATTTAAGACTAGTTTCTTGCACTTTTTGTTGCCATGTAAAATTTCATTATAAACAATGTCAAATGCCATCAAATAATGGTAGGCAATGCCACCTCAAGTCTTATTATTTATGTAAACTTACAAATGTAAGCACATGCAATGAGCACTTTTTGTTCTAGAGACTATAACAAACCAATGTATTGAATTTTAGCTTCATATTTTATAACCCTTACTTTCAGCAAACATTCCATTTCAATATCATCACACGTTTGGAATAAAAAATGCACCAAAAATTTGTAGGATTGAAAACACATAGAGTTGTGACTCACTTCTCAATTCTTGTTCAGTGAGCACTTTCTATTATGTAGACTATAAAAAACCAGTGTATTGAAGTTCACCTTCATATTTTATAACAACCCTTACTTTCAAAAAACATTTCATTTCAATATCATCATACGTTTGGAACAGAAAATGCACAAAACATTTGCAGGATGGAAAACACACAGGATTGTGACTCACTTCTCAATTCTTGTTCAATGAGAACTTTATGTTATTTGGACTATAACAAAACAATGTATTGAAGTTCAACTTAATATTTTATAACAATCCTTATTTCAACAAACATTCTATTTCAATATTGTCATATGTTTGGAATAGAAAATGCACAAAAAAATTGCAAGATGGAAAACAGGTAGGGTTGTGACTCACTTCTCAGTTCTTGTTCAATGAACACTTTCTATTATATAGAATGTTAAAAAATAATTTATTGAAGTTAACCTTTATATTTTATAACAACCCTTCCTTTCAACAAAAATTTCATTTCAATATCATCATACATTTGGAACAAAAAAATTGCAGGACGAAAAACACATAGGGTTATGACTCACTTTTCAGTTATTGTTCAATGAGCAATTTATGTTATGTAGACTGTAGCAAAACAATGTATTGAAGTTCACCTTCATATTTTATAATAATTCTTTGATTCAGAGCAAGGGATTCACAACTCAACATGCCATCCACTTGACAAATTTCATAAAATTATTCATCTCAAACAATGATTAAGTGCATTCTCGATCACATTGGAAACATTCTCATGGTAGCCCACAATTCAATGCACCAAACTACCATTTATAAATTCCACAAAAATAATAATAAATCCAATCTCTTCGGTGAGATTTAAGATAACATAATTATAGACTTCCCTTCCAATTTGTATGAAGATCCAACGATGGAAAATAAATTTATTGCATTTTTCCCAAAACTGCAAACCCTAGGCAGTGTTCAAACCTGCCCTCACAAAAATGGTCATAACTTATTCAACACTTAATTAATTTTGATGAGACTTGAAGCAAATGAAATTATATTAAAATAGAAAAAAAATCCAACTGGTTTCAGATCCAAAATATAGACTTTACAATCCGTACCATCACATTTTTTAGATTGTAAATTCTGCAAAATATTGTTAGAATAGGCAGTCTCACCAAAATAGTCATATCTTCCACAAAATTCAATAAAATTTAATGAGACAAAAATAATTGGAAACTAGAAATAGATATATTTCCATCCATAAATGATAATCCATTATTTGAGTCCATACTAGGTTACAAAGAATAATTTCATTCAAAACACAATGTAGAAATCAGAAAATACACACCAAACTTGAGGTTGTCACTCATCCAGCTTCAAAAATAATGTCTCCAACCCCCCAATTCGAGTTTTTTAGGTTGTAATTATAAATTTACAACCAAAACCAACTATTTTCAACCATTTTTTAATTAGTTTTTTTACAAAACACCTTAATGACACTTTTGACAAGTTGCTTGACAACTTTCTTGAGCAACTTTTACAATTTTTATAATATGGAACAACTTTAAATATTATTTGACAAATGAATTCAAATATGACTTCCTAAGACTCAAACACCTATAAAATGGTTTGATAAAACTTATTATAAGACCCAATACATATAATAGAGCAACTATTTACAAATGACCTCATGGAGGCTTGAAAGCAATTTGGTGCTCCTGCACCATTCTTACTTTTAGCAAACATTCCATTTCAATATCATCATATGTTTAAAACAAAAAATGCACAAAAATTTGCAAGATGGAAAACATGTAGGGTTGTGACTCACTTCTCAATTCTTGTTCAATGAGCATTTTTTTTTATGCAGACTATAAATAAACATTGTATTGAAGTTCACCTTCATATTTTATAATAACCCTTACTTTCAGCAAGCATTCCATTTCAATATGGTCATACATTTGGAGCAAAAAAATGCACAAAAAAATTGCAAGATGGAAAACATAGAGGGTTGTGACTCACTTCTCAATTCTTGTTAAATGAGCACTTTTCGTTATGTAGACTACAAAAAAACAATGTATTGAATTTCAACTTCATATTTTATAACATCCCTTACTTTCAACAAACATTTCATTTCAATATGGTCATACGTTTAGAATTAAAAAAGCACAAAATAGTTGCAGGATGGAAAACACACCGGGTTGTGACTCACTTCTCAATTCTTGTTCAATGAGCACTTTTTGTTATATAGACTGTAACAAAACATTGTATTCAAATTCACCTTCATATTTTATAACCCTTTACTTTTATAAAACATTCCATTTCAATATCATCATATGTTTGGAACAGAAAATTCATAAAATAGTTACAGGATGGAAAAACATAAGGTTGTGACTCACTTCTCAATTCTTTCTCAATGAGAACTTTTTGTTATGTAGACTATAAAAAAACAATGTATTGAATTTCACCTCCATATTTTATAACAACCCTTTACTTTCAACAAACATTACATTTCAATATCGTCATACATTTGGAACAGAAAATGCACAAAATAGTTGCAAGATGGAAAACACAAAGGGTTGTGACTCACTTCTCAATTCTTGTTCAATGAGCTCTTTTTGTTATGCAAACTATAACAAATCAATGTATTGAAGTTCATCTTCATATTTTATAACAACCCTTAATTTCAACAAACATTCCATTTCAATTTCATCATACATTTTGGAATAGAAAATGCACAAAATAGTTGTAGGAAATGTTCAACTTACCTATAATGGTCCTGCAAAACATTTTGATAGGTCAAAATTCAAAGGTGTTGTTGCACAACTTATAAAAGTTTAAGATGTCACAACAATAGCTGCATTGGAGGCTGGTGGAGGATGGAATTTGTGTAATGTGGTAGTGAATATGGAACAAACATGAAAGCTCCCACTTCAAATAATTCATATACATACAGGAGTAACGATTATCTTTTTAAAAAAAATTCAAGCCCATACAATTCACCTCCTCGCCTATGAATTTCGCCAATAAGAAGACCACTTGGATGAAAAAATGCCCCCTTTGTAGCATCTGAATTGCTGCAAACTCATGCACTATGAAATAAAAATTGTGTAGCTAGTTCAATTTCATCTTCATATGCAACAAGAGATAGTGGTAGCCTTTTATTTGCATTACTCGCCAATTTGGTTGATGATTGTTGAGTTGTTGATGAAATGGTATGGGCTTGGATTTTATTTAAACAGATAATTGTTACTCCTATATGTAGATGTCCTATTTGAAGTGGGAGCTTTCCATCCTATTTTGTATCCACTATCACATTACACAAATTCCCTCCTCCACCAACCTCCAATGCATCTATTGTTGTGACATCTTAAACTTTTATCAATTGTGCAACAACACCTTTGACTTTTGACCTATCAAAATGCTTTGCAAGACCATTATAGGTAAATTGGACATTTCTTAGTTGATCCTCGAGGAGCTTGATATCATCCTTCAACTTCGGAACTATGTTAGATTATTGGAAACACTCATTTTCTAATGTCTCCATGCACCCTTCTTCATGGGAAACACTTTCCATTGTTGTCTTTGTTTTATCAAATTCATGTCTTTTAGATTACATCTCTCTCCAAATATCATTAAGCTCCTCTTCTTTTGACCATGGCAGCTTCTTGTTTTAATTCCTTTTCTAATTGGTTAATTTTAGTCTTGAATTGTTTTGCTCCACTTTGAGCACTTCCAACTATTTCTTTTCCATCTACAAATGATCATCGGTATATTTTTCCTCATCACCACTCCGTTTACCTCTTAACACCCCCTACTATTCCTTTTCATGATCTTCTAACTTCTTTTTCATATCTTTTTCTTCAAGCTTTAGATAAGTTGCTCCCTCATCAACCCTTAGGAAAAAATCCCTTTCTTGCATAGAGTTTAGAATTTTGTTAATACTTTAATGTGCCTTTGTAGCTACTTTTAGGTGAGTTTTTGCAGTGTTTTTATAATTAGAGTATGCAGATGTTTCTTTTGGAAAGCTCGTTACGGAACTTGTATACCTTTTTAGATAAGACTTTTATGCCTCCACCCAACTGATTCTCTTTTTTTGCACTTAGATCTAGTTTTTCCTTTTCCTTATCATCTATTTCTAATTGTATTTGTTCCATGGAATTGCTAACTTCAAGAATGATTGACTTCATTCATTCAAGTCCACTTATAGCATCATATCTCTCTTTGTTTGCTTGCACAAATTCATATGCAATACAAAACCTTTTGAGTTAATCTAATTTTGTGTTGTCATTTTCCCCTTGTGCATACTGCACATGCTCATTCCTCCGCTTCTCATGAGTAGGAACAACCTCTTCAGTCAATACATTATCTATCTTGTTAACTTTGGTCTACTTCTTCCCAAGTGTTTTTAGAGTAGATTCATTTTTCATTACATACTTCCTAGTACGACCTCTTATTTTTTTATTACTAGCATGTCATAGAATTCTCATAACAAATATTTTTGGGATCTTGTTAGATTTGTTGCAAGAAAAGTGATAGAGTTTTGAATTTATTGAATACTTTTATGTACCTTTACAACATATTTTTTCCTAAATTTGAGAGTGTATTTATGATTATATTATTCATATATTTCTTTTAACAAGTTATTTGGAACAAGTGTATTTATGATTACATAATTCATATGTTTAAGATAATACTTTCATGTCTCCACTCAACTGATTCTCTTTTTTTGTACTTAGATCTGGTTTTACAACAATGAGTGGGTTGTAGTTTTTATAACACCCAGTGTTTTCCAATCTGTAGTTTTAGAAAATAGTATTCATGTAACTAAGACCTTTTGTTTTCATAAGTGTACTACAATATTTATTTATTTTCTCAAGTAGTGGATGAAGCAATAGTTGCAAGTAAATAATAGTAATACAAAATATAGTAATAAATAGCAATAAAGAGTAATACAAAATATCTTTCATTCAATAGTAGTATTTCAAAATAGTAATACAAAATAAAATTTGAAGCTTCCATTTTTCATTTAATGTTAGTCTTTGTGCATCCTAATCAGATTTAGTATTTTCATTTGTGCATTGATCTAGATAGTAGGGGCATCCTAAGACAAGATTATAAATAACGTTTTGATCTTTTATCGAAATTGGCACGAGGTGGTCTCTCAATGTGTGAAGGGCACAAAACATCTCCTATATATCTTATTCGATGTGTGGCTCCACTACATGACCCTGCAATTGTATTGCTTGATCAAAAACACCAGGACCCTCATGTTGTAGTTTGTTGCTAAATGTTTCTTTTACACACCTCATATCTAAGGATGATTGAAGCAGGGAACGTGAAAATATTCCACTAATGGGGTATACACCCTCATCAACATCATATCTTTGCAATGCTTCATGAAGTTGTATTGTATTTACCACCGAATTCCATACATACTTCACACATAGAATGTGAAGCATAGTTCGACTTGTGAATAGGTCCATGGAGTTTGAGAGGAACCCACATGCTACATCAGCCTCAGAATAGGGGAGTGTAGGTTTAATGGGCTCCAAAAATTTGCCTATTTTATGAACCGAATTCTCCACAGTCTGACAATTGAATTTAAAAGAATAATGTAGCCTCTTTGTAGTGAATGGACTGCCATTATTTTCTTGATCATCATTGGGAAGCTGGAAGATGTGAATCCTAGAGTTTAACATTTTTGGTTGTAATGTCAAAAAAGTAAAAAGCATCAATAACAGATAGCACTGTAGACATGTAGAAAAAAACAAAATTTACTTGCAACTACTGCTTCATCCACTACTCGAGAAAATAAATAAATATCTCAATACATTTATGAAAAAAAAAAGGTCTTAGTTACATGAATACTATTTTCTAAAACTACAGATTGACAAACATTGGGTGTTATAAAAACTGCAACCCACTCACTATTGTAAAACCAGATCTAAGTGCAGAAAAAGAGAATCAGTTTGGTGGAGACATCAAAGTCCTATCTAAAACATGTGAATCATTTAATCATAAATAAACTTGTTGCAAATAACTTGTTTAAAAGAAACATATGAATTATGTAATCATAAATACACTTGTTACAAATAACTTGCTAAAAGAAATATATGCATTATGTAATCATAAATACACTCTCAAAGTTAGGAAAAAAATAGTTGCAAAGGCACAGTATTCAATAAATTTGAAACTCTATCCCTTTGCCTATAATAAATTTGACAAAATCCTAAAAATATTTGTTATGAGAATTCTATGACATGCTAGTAATAAAAAAATAAGAGGATTTACTAGAAATTATGTAATGAAAAAGGAATATTCTCTAAAAACACTTGGCAAGAAGAAAACCAAAGTGAATGAGATAGATAATTAATTGACTGAAGAGGTTGTTCTTGCTCATGAGAAGTGGAGGAAGGAGCATGTGCAGTATGTGCAAGGGGAAAATGGAAATGTAGAAGTGGATTAACTTGAAAGGCTTTATATTGCATATGAATTTGTGCAAGCAAAGAAAGAGAGAGATGATTCTATAAGTGGAGTTGAAAAAATGAGGCCAAGCATTCTTGAAGTTAGCAATTCCATGGAAAAAATACAATTGGAAATGGATGATAAGGAAAAGGAAAAACCAGATCTAAGTGCAGAAAAATAAAATTAGTTAGGTGGAGGCATGAAATTCTTATCTAAAAATCCAGACAAGTTTTGTAACGAGCTTTTGAAAAGAAACATCTACATGCTCCAATGAAAAAGATAATGTAAAAACTCACCTAAAAGTAGCAGCAAAGGCACATTAAAATATTAACAAAATTCCAAATTCTATGCAAGAAAGGGATGCTTTTGTCCTAAGGGTTGATGAGGGAGCAGCTTATCTAAAGCTTGAAGCAAAAGATATGAAAAAGAAGTTAGAATATCATGAAAAGGAATATCAAGGGGTGTTAAGAGGTAAGAGGAGTGGTGATGAGGAAAAACATACCGATGATCAATTTGTAGATGGAAAATCAATAGTTGGAAGTGCTCAAAGTGGACCAAAACAACTAAAGCCTAAAATTAACCAATTAGAAAAGGAATTAAAACACAAGAAGCTTTCATGGTTAAAAGAAGAGGAGCTTAACATTGTTTAGAGAGAGCTGGAATCTAAAAGACATGAATTTGATAAAACAAAGACAGCAAAGGAAGGTATTTCCCATGAAGAAGGGCGCATGGAGACATTAGAAAATGAGTGTTTCCAATAATCTAATGTAGTTCCCAAGTTAAAGGATGATATCAGGCTCCTTGAGGCTCAATTAAGAAATGTTCAATTTACCTATAATGGTCCTGCAAAGCATTTTGATAGGTCAAAATTCAAAGGTGTTGTTGCACAACTGATAAAATTTTAAGATGCCACAACAATAGCTACATTAGAGGTTGGTGGAGGAGGGAATTTGTGTAATGCAGTAGTGGATACATAATAGATAGGAAAGCTCCCACTTCAAATAGGACATCTACATACAAGAGTAATGTTTATCCCTTTAAACAAAATCCAAGCCCATACCATTTCCTCAACAAATCAACAATCACCAACCAAATTAGTGAGCAACGGAAATGCAATGGTGCCACCATCTCTTGTTGCATATGAAGATGAAATTGAACCAACTATGCAATTTGTATCTCCTAGTGCATGATTTTGTAGCAATTCAGATGCTACAAAGGGGATGTTTTTCAACCAAGTGGTCTTCTTACTAGTGGAAGTCACAAGCAGGGAGGAAAAAGGCTACAAATCTACAAGCTCAAAGCATTAACAAAAGATGAACATCACAATACATGTGTTCCTCAACTTGCTACCCATCAAAAGGTAATGCAAGATTACAGTTTCATTTTAAATATTAATGTTTGCAAAATTTTATAATTAACATATGAAAGGTAATGCTTTACATAAGAATAAGAGAGTGGTAGCTAGAATTTTCTACCATGGGCCTTGTACTGGGAGAAGGGAGAAGTCTGCCAACTTTCATCATATTAAATAAATGAGTTCTTTGGAATCTGTGCAAGTTTCATAAAAGCATCTACTAACATCCCACACTACGTTTTCCAACCTGCAATTATTTAGTGCATTTTCTTTTACCATCATATGACAAAATTGAAACCCAAAATTTAGTCCACCCAAGAGTTATAATTTTTTTTGGTGACTTTCATTAAATTCTTAATGTCTAAAAAACACAAGAGTTTCATTACAATCATACTCTCTACGTATAATTGCATGTTGGAAAACATTGCATGTTATACAACCTACAACTCGCATACTCTTCCATGACCCTCTACACATAACAAACCAATTAGTTAGTCAACTCTCACCTCCATCTGGTTACTTTTATGTATCCCCCACATTGCAACTCCACCCCAAACTCTACACCCTTAAGCATTCAACAAGAATTGAGAAGTGAGTCACAACCCTGTGTGTTTTCCAACCGACATCTATTATGTGCATTTTTTGTTCCAAATGTATGGAGATATTCAAATGCAATGTTTACTCAAACCAATGGTTGTTATAAATTATGAAGGTGAACTTCAATACATTATTATTTTACAGTCTATAGAATAGGAATTGAGAAGTAAGTCACAACCCACTATGTTTTCTAGCCTATAATATGAACGTGGACTTCAATACATTGTTATAGTGTACAGAACAGAAAGTGCTCATTGTAGCAAGCCATTTCATTATCATACATATTATTTGTGTTTGTGCATCTATCAAACATCCAAAGATATGATTAAATACCATAGTTGATTAGAATGTATATATGCTTGGAGGTGTGTATGATCTTTCATAGTGGGATGGAGTATTCAAGATATAAATCTTAATCAAGCAAGAAAAACCATAAACCTACCTAAAACCATGGATCAAGATGAGCCTAACATATCCTCCATCTTCCATCTCATAACTCAACATCTTTTTGAATTTCTCCAACTCATACCATTGAAACTTATTCCCAACTAATGTCACCCTCCATGTCATCCTTTTCCTCCATTGAAAAGGGAAACCAAAATGTCTTCCATGTTCAAACAACACCTATCCATCCTATTTCACCAAAGGAACATCAAAATTCACCCTAAAAGGAATACAATACCTGATGCAAAATCCTATCTCATAAAATGGTAGTCCTAGTCTTCTAGTTCCACCCACTTTCACCTCATCCATCTCATGTTTATCCACCTCATCCATTTCATGTTTTCCCACCTTCATAGCACCTATATAAATTCAATCATGTCACACACTTGACCTCATTGATTTAAATAATGAAATAATATATCTCCCTTTATGTGAAGATCAAAGTACTCCCTCTCATGATCTCGATCCATCTCATCATTATATTCTATGTCATGACGCCATACCATCTCATGATCAAAGTCTCTCAACTCCAAACATAATCGTATTCCATAAATTCATTCAATAAAGCTTTCCACCCATTCAATAAATTCAAGACCCCAAAGGTATAAGAATTTACCTCACATCACATGATAATCCTAATCTTTCACAAGATCCTATTCATGAACTACAAACATATAAGCTTGGTTTGAATCCACTTTTATAAAAGCTAGTTTTCTCCTACAATACCACACACCTTCATGAGTTCCATTTACTTGAACAACCTATTATTAAAACACATCTAAATTCTTATGGCCTTGGCTACATACCTCCTTCTCAATATGTTGGTAGCTCTTTCAAACACAAAAGTCCTCCCTTTAGATCAATACATCCACCTCCTCCATCATCTTTTCCATCTATTGTTGGACCCTATCCATCAACCCTTCCATCCATCTTGGGCCCATATGTTCCTAATGCATATCCTTACATGCACTTTCAAGAACAAAAAAGGAACATACCCTTGAACTCCTTCCAACACCTTCCCCTTCAAAATCCTTTATTTTCATAAAATCCCTCTATGGCCTATCCAAGCAATTGGGATACCAAACAAGAAATACATAAATCAAATAATCCACAAAAACCTAAATATCATCATGTCTCACTAAAAATACATGCCAAAATAAAGAAAAATATGCTCCAAAATCAAAACAAAAATATTTCCAAGAAAATGGAAGGTGCCAATCAAGAAAAAATCAAAAGGTTATAAAGAAAAATCAAAAGTGAAAACAATGTGGGTTCCAAAGAAAGCAAGAGAATCCATGCATTCAAATAAAAATTAAAATTGGTATCGCAAATTGCTTATCCAAAAGACTTCATTATTCCACCATCATCCATTCCTCCATCTCATAAGTCAATCAGAATTCTTCCCTCATCCTCCAAATCCATTTTGGGTCCTTATATATTCCCAAGTTTATTATCCCAACCCACTCTCAATCCTTCAACTTTCATCACCCTTCAAGGTGTGTGCCAATGTTGTTCTTGACCACATTCCCTCATAATGACTCCATTCCATACTTCCATCCATCCTTCATACCTCATTCCATACCTTTAATCCAATCCTTTACATGAAACCTTAACCCCCTTCTGCCTACCCCTATCCATCCCATTATCTTTACCAATTTTCCTATCAACATCTTTAAGTGGGAACATGTTAGCCATGGTCTATGAGAAAAATTTAGTCAATAGGGTACTAGCTTCAACAAAGAGACAGTTTATTCATCCATTCATATCCATACACCTTCATCTTCTTCCATTTCCATAAGCTTCCATTTCCATTCATATCCACTAGCTTTCACATCCATCCATGTACCCTTTCTTGTACACTTGGGGGAAATACTTTTCCATTCGTATGATACATTATTGATTATCCTATTTTCACTTAGCCATCATATTCCTTCATTTATATTCCATGCTATCCACTTTATCCATCCACCTTCTTTTGATCGTGCATAAAGTATTGGGGAAAAATAGCAATAACAAGTATCTAATGCATGCTTTATACCATGTGTGTCTTCCATCCTCCATATCACTTGTCATCCATCTCATGGTTCCTTTCATATTCATTTATCTTCCATATCCATGTCATGTCATCATAACTTGTCATACCTCTTAGCAAGGGGGCATGTCATTACTTTGGCATGCCATCTCTAGAGGCCTGCATAGGTCCTTTATTTATCCTTTGTATAAGAGAAAACATTTTGGGTTCCCTTGTCATTGGTTCCCTCCACCCAAAGCATTCCATATCTTGATCCACCTATCTTCATCCTCCATATAGGGTGTATCCTTACATGTCCTATCATTAACCCATATCATTGATCCATATCCATCCATATCTCCTTTGATTTTCATCTTGATTAAGGAATAAGATCTTGATTATCATTAAAATTTAAATTTTTATTTATCATTGTGTTATCATTGTTATGATAAATACATTTAAACAAACCATAAACTCTTTAACATTCTAAAACATTGGGCTTTAGTGAGTCACAACCTAGTGTGTTTTCCATCTTGCAACTATTTTATGCACTGGTCCTTATCATATGCATTAGCATTTTAGTTTTTCATTATCATGATCTTGCATATTTATCCTTATCATATTGCATGCATGACAACTTCTGATTTATCCTAATTCTTGTCTCCTGTATTCATCAATATCATTATTATTTTTATATCTTTTCTTTTCTTGTTACATTCTAAGGAATCTTGAGGATCTCTACACCTTGTTGTGTACGAAGAAGAGTGACAAAAGGGGCATGAGTCTTTATTTCGTGTGTGTATCGAGTCAGTCCATCTGATGATGATTACAAAAAGCATAACCAATAATAAAGGGGGATTTTTTCCACACAATGTTGAAACAAATGATCACTTCATAGCCTTTCTATTCCATTCATTTCTATATCCAGCCTTTCATATCCTTTCCTCCCATATCGAATACATTTCATAATCCATTTATATGCTTTGTTTGCATCTAATAAATGTGTTGCATTCCTTTCTTCTTTGCATCCACCTACATCATTCATATTTCTCAATCTTGCATATCATTTTCTATCTACAACTCAAAAATGATCATTTCACAACCTTTCCATTCCATTCATTTCCATAACAATCCTTTCATATCCTTTCCTCCCATGTTGAATACTTTTCATAAGCCATTTATATGCTTTTCTTGCATCTAATCAATGTGTCACATTCCTTTCTTCTTTGCATCCACCTAGGTCAATCATATTTCTAAATCTTGCATATCATTATATATCTACAACTCAAACATACCTTCATCTATCATATCAATATTGACACCATACCATATCAAGATCAAGATCAAGGAAATATCAAGGTTATGCAATCAGATTCTAAGGGAAACAACCATATCAAGAGTCCATGTTCAAGGTGAGTTTGTTTCATTTCATGCATGCATTATCTTCTAGCTCTTAGACATAATTAAGGTTTACAATTCGTTTTTATATATCTCAAGTGTTAACATGTACATACAAAAGTCTAAAATATGTCTCTTCTTTCTTGAAAAGTGTTACAAAAGTGTTCTTAGTTGTTGTGACTAACAAAAGTATGAGTTACAATGTTGTTTTCTACTTGTAGAAACTAAAAAGTATGAAAGACATAAGTTGAAATTATAGCTTGGGGGTACTATATCTAATCCCAACCATAAGAGAGCATATACAAATTATTTTTGACTAAGTTAGAAGGCTAAAAATTAGGCCAACCTCCTTCGCATGCCAAAGAAGCCTCCTTGTTTGACTTCTCTTTAGCTCATTGGAATATTCTCTAGTTGGTGATGAGGCTTCTAGATTTGTGGAAGAAGTTGAATTGCCCCTAGGTGCTTCTACATTTCCCTTAGAAATATTAGAATTCTCATTGATGTCCCAACTGCTACCAAATTGCCTTGACTATTCTATAATCTACTCCTACATGCTTTGCAAATGCTCTTAACTGATCATTATTTTTTCAAACTACTAGCACATGATAATGGAGCACGTTTCATATCTTTCTCTTCCATATGGCATAGATAAATCCTTATATTTGTGATCATTCTTTATTTTTTAGCTATAGGTTGCTACCCTAACCTTCATAGCAGATCTTTTGACTGTGATTAGGTCTATAGAACACTTTTAAAAATTATCATACCTCGTTCAAGGTCTTAGGGATGACATATTAGTCATCTCTTCTCATTTTCAAGACACCTTAATTGCCACCAAAAGTGAATATCTACCTTGTCTATTAAAATTTTAGCGATTGTATTCTTGAAATGATTAACACCTTCACAATTTTTTGGTCATTAACTTTCAGATTCTGCCATATTTGGGTATTTCTTTGAATTGTCTTCAAATTTGAGGCATAAATACAACCCTTTGCGTAAATCCATCAAACAGACCACATGCCTTATATATACTTCAACATTTTTCATAAATTTTTATGTTGATGTTTTTTTTCATTGATGTCAAAGGTAAATGGAGTTGGTAATGCAAAAGGTGTTTGATGCCAACTACATGCAGAGTGAGTTGCTTCATTGTGTTGGCATGGATTCGTTTCAAAGAGATTATTAATTAATTTGGTGATCTATAGTCAAAGTGGTTGTTGAAATTCATTTAAAAGTCCTTGTTTTCATTCATTACTTATTCACATGGTGTTGGTGCAAAAGGTATTGATAATTGTTGCAAAAGTTTGACAGATTTGTTTCATGGCAAAGTCAGAGGTATTGAACAAGTACTCATTGCACATTCATCATTCACATTTTATTGTTGATGGCTAATAAATTTTGATGTTGTGACTCAAAGCTATTAAGTGCATAGGTTTTTGGCATAAATACATGATTTGTGTTTGTTGATGAGATCTTCATGCTTCTATAAGGATCTAAACCAGTGTCAAAAGAATAATATTTTGCATTAAAGGTATACGGTCATAATCAAAGGTTACAAATCAATTACATATTTTCAAGCCCATTGAGTTTGTTTGAAGTTTTTTTGGGTTCTTTCATTGCTTGCAATTTTGTTTTTAAACCCTAAATGAAGTTCAATAGAAAATTTTATAACAAGTTTACTTTTTGTTATATTTGGTTGGTGACTTACTGTAATCGATGTGAAGATACTTTAGTTATGTCTTGAGGGTTTTTAACTCATCAGCAACTGGACCTACTCCTTGGCTTAACTAGCTTAGCAAGTCAATAACCTGTTATACTAGCCCTACTACTTAAGTTAGACCATTGATTCACCCCCCTTAGTGGTCATGTACTCAAACAGTCTACCAGGGCACTTGTAAATGCAAACTTTAATAAAATCTGATTTTATATAACTTTGATGGATGTTCATGCCCCTTTTACTGTCATATATTTATGTCTTATGACTTCTCATCCCCATTTCATTTTCCCTAAGGTTGTATGTCATATAACAAAACTCTCTATATGCTTCATGACACTGTCTTTCTCAAAACCATTATTTTATCTTTGTGTTGTAGTATTCCTTTATCTCCTTCCTTCTTTATACTATATCATTCCACTCTTGAACATTGGCATAGCTATTCATTCATACCATTGTATCATATCAATAATTTGCATTACTTCCTATTTGGCTTTCAACACTACCCATAACATGTTATCTTTGATAGTTGAATGATTATCCTTGATCATGGTGGTAATCCTTTTGGAATGATTGTTCCATGCTTACATTTAATTTTCTTCTTTTTTGTTCCTGAGAATGGTGAATTTCATGTGTATTTTGAGAGCCAACCATTATGATTTTGTTGTCTCTTAAATGTTCTTTGAAAACCTCACCTAACGCCTTCTCAAACTCTACCCTAGTTGAACCTTTGTAGGGACTGAAAACATCATTATCTGGCTACTACTGTTGTTATTATAGAAAAACTACCTTTTCAATAGTCATATGACACCATTATCATAGGTTTGAATTTCCATTTTCATACTTTCATATTGCATCTATATTCATTTACTCTTTTCATCTCATTAACCATACACCTTTGATGATGAAGAGTTATTCTCATGACTGTCCTTAAGGTTGTTAGTCCATCAAAAAAAAAAAAATTATGTTCACCTTCAAGATAATACTATCCTTGACTTTATTGTCTAATAAACTTTTGTGCTTTTGACTTCCATAATCAATTTCATTGATAGGACTACCCTAGGAAGCAAGGCATGTCCTCTTTTCATGGTTGTCATCAGAAAGGACTATCATAGATTGTCAAAGGTTTCCTTTAATATTTTTTTCCTTTTTGTCCTTTTGATGACTATTCATTACATACCACTATCATAGGTCTTCTCTACCTTCTACTTCACCACAGTTCTTGGCATCTACATGAATTATCACTGTCCATGATTGATTCATGCCCCTTCTCATATACTAGATTGTTTGATACTCATCTCTCTATAACCTATTGAAGCAATCACTGGTTTTCAGTTTGTGTATGTTTATATGCTTGTCCAAAAGTCTCAATCTTAGTAATATAGGATTTTCCTTATTCAATTTTAACCTTCAAAGCTTCGACAACTACCCATTATCATGATGAGTACTCTATGCTTGAGTTTAATTAAACTACCTTTTAAGGGGTACCTGATTGAGTTCATGTGATTGGATTTTTGGACTATCATTAATAGGTTTACTATTTTCAATATTTTACTATTATGATTTGATAGATTTTTTCCAAGCATTTGTAGCTTGTTCAAAAATACCTATTTTAGAGCTTTAGCCATAGTAGCAAGGCACTAAATTATTTGATTAAATTTTTTGGTAGACATGTATGAAAAATGTAGTAGTATAGACAAGGAAGTGAACTATTTCATTAAATGCCTCAAAGAAATGTGGTCTCATGGTGATGCAAATGCCATGACAATCCATATAGCAGCAAGGTATCAATATGGATTTTCATGGCATTCCATCACCACATGACCACATTTCTTTCAGGAATTTTATCAAATAGCTCATTGCCTTGTCTATGTTGTTGCTTACTATTATGCTTTGATATATTTTTTTGCAAGCATATGTAGCTTGTTCAAAAGAACCTATTTTAGGCTTTTAGCCATAGTAGCAAGGAAATGAACTACTTAATAAAATGCTTTGGTATACATTTATGAAAAATATGGTAGCATAGTGAACTATTTGATAAAATGCCTCAAAGAAATGTGGTCTCATGGTGATAGAATGCCATGACAATCCATATTGCAGCAAGCTACAATATGGATTTTCATGGCATTCTATCACCACGAGACCACATTTATTTGAGGCATTTTATCAAATAGGTAGCATACACAAGGCAATCAACTGTTTGATAAAATTCCTCAAAGAAATGTGGTCTTATGGTGATAGAATGCCATGAAAATCCATATTGTAGATTTCTGCAATATGGATTGTCATGGAATTCCATCACCATGAGACCACATTTATTTGTCATTTTATGAAACATTTCACTATGCTACCACATTTTTCATACATGTCTACCAAATAATTTTATCAAACAGTTCACTGCCATGTTGTTATGGCTAAAAGCCTAAAATAGGTTCATTTGAACAAGCTACACATGCTTGAAAAAAATATATCAAAGCATAATAGTAAATATGGATTGTCATGGCATTCCAAAACCATGGCTAAATAGTAAATTCATATTATTGAAAAAATCTATCAAATCATAATACTAAATATGGATTGTCATTTCATTCCAACACCATGGCCTTGGAATGCCATGACAAGCCATAAACAAGCAATAAAAATAGTTACATAGAAATATTTCATTTCCTATTCTATGGCTTGTCATGGCATTCCAATCACCATGGTGTTTCAATGCCATGAAAATCCATATTTATTATTATGCTTTGATAGTAAACAACCAATGTTTTTCAACAAGCATATATATGCACAATATGATTGCAAGTTGGAAAACACAGTGTGAGGTGAGTATATGTCTACCAAAACATAGTGGCAACCCATAGATAAGAAATCATAGTTGGAAATAGTGAATTGCCTTGTCTATGGCTTGTCATGGCATTCCAATCACCATGGTATTTCAATTCCATGGCAATCCATATTTACTATTATTCTTTAACAATAAACACCCAATGTTTTCAAGTTGGAAAATACAGTGTGAGGTAAGTATATGTCTATCAAAACACAATGGAAACCCATAGATAAGCAATCATACATAGAAACATTTCATTTCCTTGTCTATGGCTTTTCATGGCATTCCAACCCACATTGTGTTGGAATTCCATGACAATCTAGGTCTACTATTATGCTTTGATAGTAAACACATAATGTTTTCCAAAATCCATATAAATGCATAGTGTGATTGCAAGTTGGAAAACACGATGTGAGGTGAGTATATGTCTGCCAAAACACAATGGCGTTCCATAGATAAGCAATCATACATAGAAATAGTTCATTTCCTTATTTATGGCTTGTCATGTCATTCCAATCACCATGGTATTGGAATGCCATGACAATCCAAATTCACTATTATGCTTTGATGGTAAACACACAATTTTTTCCAACAACCATATACATGCATTATATGAATGCAAGTTGGAAAACACAGTGTGAGGTGAGTATATGTCTGCCAAACCACAATGGCAATCCACAGATAAGTAATCATACTTACAAACATTTCATTTCCTTGTTTATGGCTTGTCATGGTAGTCCAATCACCATGAGACCACATTTATTTGAGGCGTTCTTCAAATTTTTCATTGCCTTGTCTATGTTGTTGCTTACTATTATGCTTACTAATATGATTTCATAGATAGGGCAGTGAACTATTTGAAAAAATGCCTCAAAAAACTATGGTCTCTTAGAATGCCATGGCAAACAAATACAATTAGAAACTGCAATTATCACTCTAGTATGAATGAATTAATATATTTGAGAATAGTACTTGGTTGCATAGGTGAAGTTCCCTTTAGTTGTGGGTATAGTTTAAAAAAATATTGTTGATACATCTACTGAAGATGACAATATATATCTTTGAGCCAAACTGCATTGCTTGTTAAATAAAGTGTTTCCTATTTTTTAACAAAATTTGGTTAGGGGGTCTCCATCTACAAATATCACTCTAATTATCATCATATATCTGCAATTATCACTCTAACTATCTACAATTATTTTGGAAAAAATAGTGGGAGATGAGTATGTCTACCAAAACATAGTGGCAAGCAATAGATAAGAAATCATACATAGAAACAATTCATTTCCTTGTCCATGGCTTGGCATGGCATTACATTAACCATGAGACCACATTTCCTTTAGCAATTTTTTCAAATAGTTCACTGCCTTGTCTATATTATTGCTTACTATTAGGATTACTATTATTGTAATATGCCAAATGTTCACTAAAGTAATTTTTTTTCCTAAGTTTTCACTTTATGAGTAACTAAACTATATAACAAGCCATTGCAATAAAAAAAATATTTTCTTTATTGAGAACAAATGAACAAAGAAGTCATAACAATATACAAAAAGGATTCCAATTCATTATAATAATTTCATAAATTACAATATTCCAAGAATGTGTACAAGTACATACATAGCTCAACTAAGCTTCAAAGCAATAGATATAGATGGTCCATGATTCCCCTTTCAAAACCTTGGTCTTTTGTCACCTGTTGAGGAGGAGAAGCATCACTCAAGCGCTTTTCAGCCAACCATGGACTCATATGCAATCCCTCGCACATCTATCATATTATAGATGGCCCTACCCTTCGATGAAGAGATTGGTGGAGTAACCCCATATGAAAACCACACTAAGCTTAGTGTTTTTCCCTACTGACTAGAATTTGTAACCCTACAATCTGGAACTAGCATGCACTACATGGACATAGTGAACTGATAGTGGATCCAAAGGTAATCACACTACTTTGGCCAGATTTTTCTCACTCAGTACTTTGAGTGAAGTTCATTTTATTCACTTACACTTTCTTAAGCTCATTTTGACTTAAGGCCACTAAATCCATGCATAGGTAATCCCTCCCATGGGCAATCTTTAACCCCAAAATTCACCTATCAATTATCTTACATACTCTGGGGTATTTCTACTCTTAAAGCAAATGTAAAATTTCCCTCTCTTTAATGGACACACAATCCTAGAAGTAACCCACTAGCTATATAGTAATCAAATAACTTAGCTATGAGTAACCCTTAAGCTACCCTTGTTTAATCATATCTAGTATATAAATACCTATGACAAATAATTCCCCTTATTAAGGAGTAATTACAAGCACTTCACAAAATAGCACAAACAGCTTCTAATTTCCTTTCAAAGCAAATGATATCTTTTCCTAATGCAAGTAAACTCAATAAAACAATTAAACACTCAAGAATCAATATTTAATAAATAATGAAAAATAAAGGAAGATTATCCTAATGCTTGTAATATTCTTTTCCAATTGACTGTTGTTGCACAACCTTCCAATAATAACTAGCTTCACTTGACCTCACAAGTAGTGCCTCAATAAACCTCTCTCACAAATGAATAGTATGCTTCTCTCAAATTGATGAAATGCTCTCACAAAATACTCTAAGCTCACTCAGAATACACAAAATACTGTAGATTAGAAAATGTAGAGTAGAATGGATTAGAATGCAAATGGAATGTGTCCCAAATGATAGCTTTACCTCTCTATTTATATAGCAGAAATGAGACTACACGGCCTACAAAAAAGACATGTAAATTGACAGAAGCATTCATGTTGGTGTACTCACTCATCTCAACTAAATGGTGGAGAACAAGCAAAGAGTGTACTCAGAATAAAATGACATAGCTTGACCTCTATGGTTGACAACAAATTAAGACTATTTCAAATTGCACATGATCAAATGGTGACATTCAAACTATTCCCAGAATGAACTTCTATAGCATATAGAACTTCATATTATGGAACCAAGCAAGCGCTTATCCATCTCTCTATAATTCAAGCATGACTTAACTCTTTTGAATCAGTCTATAAATAAAATGTAACACATTGCACAAGTTGGCTAAGTCTATGCACAACAGAAAATAAAGGAATGATGAGTCTCTTTATCTCATAAATCAGCTTTGACCAATTCCTTACTTGGCTGTAATATTTTCCTATTAACATGCATTTATAATTACTTTGTTGTTGTTATAAATTCATCACCATATGATAGGGTGTCCCAAGAGTAATTATTGTTAAATAAGTCAAACGTATTCTACCTCAAGCATCGACTAATTCATACTCTTCATATCGACTTATTTGTTGCACTATATATTACATATAGTTTTATCTTTATTCATTTGCCAATATACATTGTATTTATCCTTTTCAATGCTTTGTATATGTCATACACAATCGGCCTATGTTTAAGTAGTAATTCAGCCTCTAAGCATTACTTATGTTAATTGACCACCAAGAATATAATCATATTTAAATATATATTTGTATATTTACATATACATATATATGTATATCTACACACACACATATATATATGTATATGTATATGTATATGTATATGTATATATTTTTATATATATAAATATATATCCTATGACAATAAAGTATGTATACATTCGATATATAAATGAGTACAAACAAGTTAACATTCTCATAGTAATAACAACTGCATCAATTGTGTACTTATATATACATATATATTCCTCTATGTACATGTATATGTATGTGTACATATATCAATACATTTTTATGGGCATGTCCATTTCCCAAACATATGTGTGTATTGATACATGTATCCATATGGATATATGTATATATCTTATATATATACACATTCGATTGCACACCACATTCATACACAATTACTATCATATTGATACGTATCAATGTGAGATATATCTATACATATACATATCCATACATTCCACGGTTATTTAACTCATAGATACAAGAATAGTAATAAATAGAAGAACTCACAAGCTCAAACAGATAAACATCACCTAATAATGCACTCAATAGTAATCAAGACCCTTACTAATTTAGGCACATCAAACCAAGGATGACTTACCAACTCCCAACATAATAACTCGACTCAACCATACTACTGTGAGTGTGTGTAAGCTCAGATAGGTTATCTTACTAGTTACCCGACCAAGATCTTCTCCTAAGTGATACTTCCCCTCCACTTGTAGGAATGAACATATACCTGCATCCAACTAACACATTCCCACAGTAGTCAATTGTTCAATAAAATATGCATGACACATAATACATCTCCATAGTTAGAATGACACATAATACATCTCCATAGTTAGAATATCAATTCAATAACCATTCATTTCACATATATGCGTTTCTTCACATATCATTAAATGAGATAAAATTCATTCATAATTCATGGATAAAAAAGCACAAGCATAATTTATTCATCTTCAAAATTTAAATTACATTCACATTTACCCTACATAGTAATAGTAAATAGTAAGTACACAATTGGGGTGTAGCGTACTCCCCCCTTGTAAATCATTGTCCTCGATGATTTTTATGTAGTAACATAAAACAAAACAAACAAAAAACATATATTTTTTTAAGTACAATCAAATGCATCTAAAACATGAGGAAACTTTTGTTGAATCTCAACATAGTCTTCCCAAGTGGCTGAGTCTTTTGCATATTGGTCCCACTAGACTTTGCATTTTAAGACTTCTTCATTATGCAAGCATAACTTACATGTTTTGAGTGCCTTGATGGGCTCGAGAGTTGCCACTCTGGGGTCATGTACATGTAAAGAATTCCAATCAATCACATGATTATCACCTGGTATATACTTCTTAAGGTAGGATAAATGGAATACATTATGAATTCTAGCAAGAGCATGTGGTAACACAATTCGATAAGCTACCAGATTCCCTTCCTCAAGAATCTCAAAAGGTCCTACATAGCTCGAGGATAACTTGGAAGACTTTCCAAATTTAATGGAGCTCTTGTGAGGTATCACTCTCAACAACACATTGTCAGCTATGGAAAAGTTGCGGGTAACTCTTTTAGCATCAACATAGCTTTTTTGTCTATCATTAGTTTCAGCCAACTTTTTCTTAACAATCTTAACTTGCTCCTCCATTTCAGCCAACATTTCTCACCCAAAACTCACTATGTCCTCAAGTTTATCCCAACTTATATGAGTTTGACACTTTTGACCATATAATGCTTCGAAAGGAGCCATATTTATCACGAAATGGTAAGAATTGTTGTAAGAAAACTCCACTAAAGGCAAGTAGTCCTCCCACTTGTACTCTTGATCCATACAATACATTCTAAGTAGGTCTTCCAATACTTGATTCACCCTTTCAATTTTTCCATTTGTTTCCGAATGATAAGTTGAGCTAATATTCAGTTGAGTCCCTAGTGTAGAAAACAAGGTTTTCCAAAACCTAAAAGTGACTCGTGTACCCCTATTAGAGATAATCTTCTCAAGAATCCCATACAGCCTAAACACTTATTGAACAAATTTCAATTAGATTCCTAGGTATGAAATGTGCTACTTTGGTAAGCTTATCTACAACCACAAGAATGGCATTGTGCTTATTCCTTGGCATAGTCAACCCTTGCACAAAGTATATACTTATGACTTTTCACTTCCTCTCTAGTATATCATGTGGGTATAACAAGCCTGTAGGATGATGATGCTTCTCTTTCACCCTAACATTCAAGACACCTAGCCACAAATCTAGCAGTGTCTCCTTTCATCCCCTTCCAAAAGTATAATGGCTTCACATATACCATCATTTTTGTCACACTAGGGTGTCCAGAGTACTGTGCTTCATGTACTTCTTTCCATACCAGATTCCTTAACTCTTCTACATCAGGTACATACATTTTCCCCTTGTATCTAAGTAATCCATTAGGTTCAAAATTAAAACCTTCATACCTAGTATCTTATGGATTTCTAGTAAGTTCTTGCTTGACTTGCAAGTAATACTCATCATCTTTGCATTTCTAGAGCACTTAACCTATAAAGTCAGTTTGAATCGTTACTATTGAAGCAATATGACATCTTCGACTCAAGGCATGAGAAACCTTATTCTCCTTTCCTTTGATGTAACTAATCTTAAAGTTGTAATAATCTATTAACTCTAGCGATCTTCTCTACCTAGAATTTAGATTAGGTTGAGTGAATAAATACTTCAACCTGTGATGCTTAGTTTTCATCTCAAAGGGTTTTCCCAACAAGTAATGTCTCCACATTTGCAATGTGTGAACCACAACTGCTAACTCTAAATCATATGATGCATAATTCTTCTCATAAGGTTTTAGTTTCCTTGATTCATAAGAAATTACTTACCCATCTTGCATTAACACATCTCCTAAGCCCTCCCTAGATGTATCTGTAATAATAGGAAAGTTACCTTCAAGATTTGGTACTTTCAAGATCGATGCAGTAGTCAATTTCTCTTTGAGTAGGTCAAAGGCTTCTTGACACTTCTCTTTCCATTCAAACTTCTTCCCTTTCCTCTACAAAGAAGTAATCAGAAAGGAAATCTTAGAGAATTTTTCAACAAATTTTCTATAATACCTTGCTAGACCCATGAAACTTCTTACCTCAGACACATTCTTGGGTATTGGCCATTCTAATACTACCTTTATCTTAGCTATATCTACAGAGATTCCATCTGTTGAGATCACATGTCCAAGATAATACACTCTTCTCTAAAAGAAGGTACACTTAGAGAGTTTACCATACAACTTATGTTCTCTTAAACATTGTAATCATCTCTAAATGTGTGCAATGATCTTCCTCAACCTTGGAATAAATTAGGATGTTAGCTAGAAAAACCAAGACAAATTTATCTAGGCAATCCCTAAATACACTATTCATCAGATTGATAAATGTTGTAGGTAAAATTGTTAAACCAAAGTGTAGAACTATAAACTCATAGTGTCCATATCGAGTTCTAAATGCGGTCTTAAAGATGTCTTCATCCTTAATCCTCAACTAATGATATCCAAATCTTAGATTAATCTTGGAAAATATAATGGCTCCCCTCATTTTATCAAAAAGATCATCAATGTGTGGCAACAAATACTTATTCTTTACCATAGCTTTGTTAAGAATACGATAATCGATGCACAAATGCAAAGTTCCATCCATTTTTTACAAAGATGACTGTTGCTCCCCAAGGTGCACACTTGGTCTTATCAACCCCTTAGACAATATTTCATCCAACTGTGCCTTAAGCTCCATCAGCTTGGTTGTTTCCATCCTATATGGTGCCTTGGAAATAGGTTCAAACCCTGGAACTATATCTATAGAGAAGTCAAATATCCTTTTCGATGGAAACCTAGGTAACTCGTCTAGAAATACATCTAAAAAATGTCTCAGTATAGGATACCTCTCCATATCTGACATTCCTATTTCATCCATTTCACCCTCTTCCATCTCTTGGAAGTTTTGTGACCCAAATTTATCAAGGTTCTCTTCAAGTTCTTCTATCTTGACTACAAAGAGTTTGCACCCTTTCTTCTTAGCCCTTAACAGTTGCATTCTAGAGATTTATTGAATCTTGACCTCTCTAGAATCCCTTGAAACTTTACATGGTTACCAAGATCATCTAGGAATTCTATAGTTTTAGCATGGAAATCTACCTTAGCCCTATGTCTCCATAGCCAATTCATACCTAAGATAACATCATAAGATCTTAAAGGCGCAACATACAGGTTCACTCCTATAAAAAAAAGGTAGCTCTATCCTAGCCTCGAACAAATATTGTTCCACCTTTTCTCTTGTCTGGTTTACACACTCTACATACTAAGGTGTTTCCATGTATCTAGACTTTCTAGATAATATCTTAGCGATTCTAGGTGAAATGAAATTTCCAGTTGCACTAGTATCTATAAGTACAAAAATGGGTAAGCCAAAAAAAAAAACTAGAGTTTCAATTGGAGTCACTTGATACTCTACCTGACGATCATCCATAGTTGCATTTATCTTTTTTTGGGACATCGCTTGCTGGGTAGGTAGTGGATTTATCTTTTTTTGGGACATCGTGACCTAGAAAAAAATTTGGGACATTTTATAGCATAGTGGTCTCGTCCACATGTAAAGAATCCAGTAATTGGTCCTCTCTTCCTTGTGGGTTCTCTAGATTTACTAGTGTTTCCACCAACATTGTGGTATTCCCACCATTTGAACCATTCCTCTTACGTTCCCTTTTTATTCTTTACTGACATTACAGGATCCTTTTTCCCCTTGCTTGGGTATATTTTACACAACTTCCACCTTCTTTGGATTTGGCTTGTCTTGATCTCTTGCAACCTTCTTAGAGTCTTTGTTTTCCTGATGGGTGGAGATATCCTTGCGCTTTTGCTCCTATTTAACCACTTTCTCATACAAAAGATCCATAGTTTTTGGATCGTTCACATCCACCTATCCTCTGATCTAACTATTAAGTCCCGTGATAAACTTTTTTATGCAAAAATTTTCATCTTTTTGGTACATAGGAACATAACGAAGTAGATGGGTAAACTTCTCCCAATACTCATTGAACATCATATTACCTTGTCTCAAACTCTAAAAATCCATGATTTTTGGTCAAAATAGAGTTGGGGCAACCATCTCTTATGGAAAATCTCAACAAATTAACTCCAAGTCAATTTCCATGAGTTAAGATTGAGGTCCATCTTTTTATTCATCCACCAGTTAGAAGCTTCTCCTGCTAATTGGTAGGTGCCTCATGTGGCTTTGGTGACCTTAGTATAATTTTGAATCTCAAAATATTTGTATAATTTCAATATCCTTTTGATTACATGGAGTGACTATTCAGATAGCCGAGTGAAGAGTATCCCTTAGACTCACTCTTTGACACATAACTTAATGGAGTATATCCTATAGATTGAGATTGTTTCTCATCTCTCATTTGTTCATACCTATCCCAAAATGGATAATAGCCTTCGAATTTGTCATCTGATACATAGTTGCAAGGTATATAACCCTCAGACTCGTTACTAGAGGAAGTTACAATTACTTCCGCCATTGGAAGAACTCTAGGGTCCCTAAAGATAAATGTCAGACTTACACTTCCTTTCGAGGGCATATCCTTAAAAAGTGATAATGACTCATACTTTTCTGGTGAGATGGAAGGTAGGTAGTTGTACTTGGACTCCATCTTCATCTCTCTCTTCAAATCACTAATTTGAGAAAGTGTGTGACTGAAGGTTTTAGTGTCTCTTAAATAGATAGCATTGTCATAGTTAGTATTGTTAAGTGATGGCTTCTCTTTCCTTCTTGGCCTTGAGGTAGCACTCATTTCCAATTATAGAATTTCTAGTTGTTAAGCTGAGACACACCATCCTAGCACAAGAAGTTCCAAACATTAGATAACGTTGGACGAAAAGTATGATGAGTTGATAGGTTCCAAAGTTAAACCTAGTAGCTCTAATACCACATGTAACATTCCAACCATTTACTCAATTAATTTTTTTCCTAAGTTTTCACTTTGTGAGTAGATAAACTATGTAACAAGCCATCACAATAAAAAAATTATTTTATTTATTGAGAACAATTGAACAAAGAAGCCGTAAAAAAATACATGGATTTCATTTCAATATAATAGTTTCACAAATTACAATATTACAAGAATGTGTACAAGTACATACATAGCTCAACTGAGCTTCAAAGCAAAAGATATAGATGGTCCAAGATCTACCTTTCAAAACCTTGGTCTTTTTTTGCCTGTTGAGGAGTAGAAGCATCACTCAAGCACTTTTCCACCAACCATGGACTCATATACGGTCCCTTGCATAGCTAGCATATGATAGATTTCCCTACCCTTCGATGAAGAGATTTGTGGAGTAACCTCGTACAACAACCACACTAAGATAAGTGTTGTTCCCTACATGACTATAACATGTAACCCTACAATCTAGAACTAGCATGCACTACATGGACATAGTGAACTGATAGTGGATCCAAAGGTAATCACACTACTTTGGCCAGATTTTTCTCACTCAGTACTTTGAGTGAAGTTCATTTTATTCACTTACACTTTCTTAAGCTCATTTTGACTTAAGGCCACTAAATCTATGCATAGGTAATCCCTCCCATGGGAAATCTTTAACCCTAGAATTCACCTATCAATTATCTTACATACTCTAGGTTATTTCTACTCTTAAAGAAAATGTTAAAATTCCCTCCCTTTAATAGACACACAATCCCAAAAGTAACCCACTAGCTATCTAGTAATCAAATAACTTAGCTATGAGTAATCCTTAAGCTACCCTTGTTTAATCATATCTAGTATATAAATACCTATTAAAAACAATTCCCCTTATTAAGGAGTAATTACAAGCACTTCACAAAATAGCACAAACAACTTCTAATTTCCTTTCAAAGAAAATGCTATCTTTCCCTAATGTAAGTAAACTCAATAGAACAATTAAACACTCAAGAATCAATCTTTTATAAACAAAGACAAATAAAGGAAGATTATCCTCATGCATGTAATACGCTTGTCCAATTGAATTTTTTTGCACAACCTTCTAATAATAGCAACTAACTTCACTTGACCTCACAAGAAATGCCTCAATAAACCTCTCTCACAAATGAATAGTAGGCTTCTCTCAAATTGATGAAATGCCCTCATAAAATACTCTAAGATCACTTAGAATATAGCAAAATATTGTACATTATAAAATGCAAAGTAGAATGGATTAGAATGCAAATGGAATGCATCCCAAATGAGAGCTTTAACTCTCTATTTATACATCATAAATGAGACTACACAGCCTATGGAAAAGGCATGTAAATTGACAACAACATTCATGTTGGTCAACTCACTCATCTTAGCTAAAAGGTGGCGAACAAGAAAAGAGTGTACGTAGCATAAAATTCCACAACTTGACCTCTATGGTTGACAACAAATTAAGATTATTTCAATTTGAACATGATCAAATGGTGACATTTGAATTGTTCCCAAAATGGACTTCTATAGCATATAGAAATTCATATTATGGTGCCAACAAAGCATCCATATCTCTATAATTTAGGCACGGATTAACTATTTTGAATCAGTCTATAATTAAAATCTAACACATTGCAAAAGTCGACCAAGTCTATGTATGACAGAAAATAAAGGAATGATGAGTTTCTTTATCTCATAAATCAGCTTTGACCAATTCCTTAGTTGGCTGTAATCTTTTCATATTAACATGCATTTACAATTACTTTTTTGTTGTTATAAATCCATTTCCATATGACAAGGCGTCCCAAGAGTAATTATTGTTTACTGAGTCAAACATATTATACCTCAAGCATTGACTAAGTCATACTCTTTATATCGACTTATTTGTTGCACTATATCTTACATATACTTCAATCTTTATTCATTTGCCAATATACATTATATTCAGTCTTTTCAATGCTTTGTATATGTCATACACAATCAACCTATGTTTAAGTAATAATTCAGCCTCTAAGAATTGCTTATGTTAATCGACCACCAAGCATATAATCATATTTAAATATATATTTGTATATTTACATATACATATATATATATATATATGTATATCTACACACACACACACACATATACATATGTATATATGTGTGTGTTTATATATATAAATATATATCCTATGACCATAAAGTATGTATACATTCGATATATAAATGAGTACAAACAAGTTAACATTCTCATAGTAATAACAACTACATTGATTGTGCCCATATATATATATGTGTGTGTGTGTGTGTGTGTGTGTGTGTGTGTGTTTGTTTGTGTGTGTGTGTGTGTGTGTGTGTGTGTGTGTGTGTATTCCTATATGTGCATGTATATGTATGTGTACATATATAAATACATTTGTATGGGCATGTATATTTTCCAAACATATGTGTGTATCGACACATGTATCCATATGAACATATGTATATCTTATATACATATATATACACATTTGATTGAACACCACATTCATACACAATTACTATCATATTGATAGGTATCAACATTATATATATCTATGCATATACATATACATACATTCCATGTGTGTTTAACTCATCAATACAAGAATAGTAATAAAGGGAAGAACTCACAAGCTCAAACAAATAAACATATATATATATATATATATATATATATATATATATATATATATATCGAATGTATACATACTTTATTGTCATAAGATATATTTATATATATAAACACACACATATATACATATGTGTGTGTGTGTATACATATATATATGTATATGTAAATATACAAATATATGTGTGTATCGATACATGTATCCATATGAACATATGTATATCTTATATACATATACATACACATTTGACTGCACACCACATTCATACAAAATTATTATCGTATTGATAGGTATCAACATGATATATATCTATGCATATACATATACATACATTCCATGTGTGTTTAACTCATCAATACAAAAATAGTAATAAAGGGAAGAACTCACAAGCTCAAACAAATAAACATCACCCAATAATGCACTCAATAGTAATCAAGACCCTTACTAATGCAGACACATCAAACTAAGGATGACTTACCAACTCCCAACATAATAACTTGACTCAATAATACTATTGTGAGTGTGTGTAAGCTCAAATAGGTTACATTCTTGGTTACCTAAACAAGATATTTCCCCTCCACCTGGAGGAATGAACATATACCTGCATCCAGCTAGCACATTCCCACAATAGTCAGTTGTTCAAAAAAATATGCATTACACATAGTACATCTCCATAGTTAGAATATCAATTCAATAACCATTCACTTCACATATATGCATTTCTTCACATACAATTAAATGAGATAACATTCATTCATAATTCATGGATAACAAAGCACAAGCACATTTTTTTTTTAGGAAAAAGTGGCTAGGCCACCATACGGATTTATTACTATCAAAAATAGAAGATTTCATGCAAGAATCAGAGCAGATTTCCTTGTCAATTGAGATCCAACACTCCAAAACAAAAATAGAGTTTCAATATTTTCAACCCCAAAATAGACATGAATATTTCACCACCCATAACAAAAAGTAGACATGTATCTTGCACTAGAGAAGACACAACCAAGACTTGAGAAATAGAATTACAGGGAGTCATACAAAATAACGAGAGGAACTATCAACAAAAAAACAAAATGGGCATAAATGATAGGCAAAATACCCCGACTGCATGCACAACCAAACCCCAATCGCACCATGAGAGCCCAAAACCCGACATACAGAGGAATGGAAACCACGAGAAAAACAAAACTGAAAACCCAAGGCCAAATCCTACTGGACGTTGCTTTCTTCTGAAGAAGCCAAGTCGCCTGGAGGAGAAAAATATGGTAGGTACAGAGAGTCCTCGAGAGCATGCTTGAAGAGGAAGCTTACTGCCTTAAAGAGGTTCCTAATTATTGTGGCAAAGCATCACCCTAGTGATGGTCCCAAAGAGTGAAGATGAGCATGGAATACCTGAGACTCTAACACCAAAATGTATGTTGTCATGGCAGCCATTAAGGCCTTGAGAAATGCTAAGGATAGCACAACATTCCTACAGAAGATACCACCCACCATGTTGGGCCCTGCCCTAAGGTCAAAATTCACCAATGCAGGCTCAAGAAGAAACATCACACAAACATGTGATAAGAGGAAACTACCCACAATAAACTTTACTACTTCCTTGCACCAGAGGATATCCGTAAGATTGGACACAAATTGAGATGCCAATTCATGAGGAATCAATTGCAGATGCATTTTGAGCCAGTCCTTGTTCAAAACATATATTTTAGCATCCTCCACCTAAGGTAAATGAATGAGAAAGGTCATTCGAACCAATTCACACACACACTTGTGTGTGACTCTTGCTTCCATGAATGGGGATGAATATATACCCAGAAAAGGCTTTCTATGGCGGCTACAATGAACACAAAACTAGACTAAAGGTAGTGAAGAACTGAGCTGCATTTCATTTTGTGTGGAGAGGATTAATAAAAGCAGGTATGCATGCAAGATGACCTTCACACATGCAAAATCTATACAATCTCTGATCCCGTAAGATATGAGCCAGTACCTGAAGCATAGTCATTAAAGCAAGGTAGACATGTCCAAAAGAAGAGACACCAATGGCTAGGAGACAACAATGGAAAAGACCACAAAGATGAGGTAGACAAAGAAATATCGCCACCAAAGGAATTACCATAAATGAGTTTTAGTTCCCCAATAACGAGCCATACATGGGAGGGATTAGTTTGGATAGGATATAAGTACACCAAATGTAGCCGCACAGACACCCAAGTAGCCACGGTGACATCAAGAAATTGACACATGAAAACACTTCAGTACTAGGAAAAATCCACTAGTGATGCCTAATCAGCATTGAGATAAGACTACTTGATAGCTAGCCAAGCATGCCAGAATGATAGAATTTCTCCATGTAGGAATTACAAAATTAAAAGGTTGTCTTGTAGACCAACCAAATAAATCCAATCTTTGGCGACAATAAGAAGACCATCCCATGAGAAGAAAAAAATCCACAGTCCTGAAAGCAAATATCTCCTGATCATCAATGGAAACTGGCTCTCAAACACCTGCACAACCAAGATATCTTCCAAAATAATGCATCAAGTTTAATCAAAAAGATTAGAAAGCTCAACATGAGAGATAGTTGTAAATGGGAGGGAGTTTTCCATAGCAATATTTTCCAATTTATCAGCTTCCATGTTTGCCTCTTTGTAACAATGTTGAATCTGGAAAGATGAGAAGTTTTGTAAGAGAGAGAGAGTGTGTGTGTTGCAAAAGGTAGTCTAGGTGCCAAGCTTTAGAGGATTTGTTAACAAGGGAACCAATAACAATCTGAGAGTCCCCCTCGATGACCAAATTTGTAATTTTGCATGAGGAAGCCAACTGGATGCCAAGAATCAAAGCACTAAATTCTGCCACATTGTTAGTACCACTGCCCATTGATTGGCAGGTTGCTTTAACCACCTCGCCTGTGTGATTTCTCAAAATTAGACTTGCCCTTGAGGGGCCCATATTTCCTTGAGAAGCTCCATCAAAGTTTAGCTTTATCCAATCTACTAGAGGGGGAGACCACTTTATTTGAGCTCTTTCAATTTTCCTTTTTGCAATTTGCACTAAACCTCTAGGTGGAGTGTCATGACCCTCCTTTTGTTAAAACTTTAGACATATTATAATTTTATGTGGCAATATTATGTAAGTGGTTCTATACAATTAATTTATGTGTAAAGAAGGTAGAGATTAAATAAAGAACAAAAATTATTAAATTATTAAATACACTCTTAAAAAGGAACAAATAAAAGTTAACAATATTAATAGATAAGTGTTTCATTAATAATTTTAGCACATGGTATTGGAGAAATGAAAAAATAAAGAATAAAAGAATAAAAATTAAGTCACTATGTGACAAGTATCCCCATCCTATCCTAAGAATTATTAATTAGTACAATCTATCATTAAACTTAATTAATAAAATTAGTCAGTTTCCTAAGTCACATTAATTAATATAATGCATCATTTAATCTAATTAATAAGTATTAGGAAGATGTCACTATCCCCTATAATCCATTAATCAATTAATCCTAGATTAAATAATTTTCATTGTCATTTTCTCAAATTTAAAATTTATTCTAATCTCCCTCACAGGTGACTTGCATGCACAAGTCACTATCACCTTACAACTCATCCCCACTCACCCTTATGTGGGATTTCACACCATGCATGTGACCTTTCCTCTTTGAGCCATTTGACTTCCCCATGTGTGTTGTGAGTACACATGGTCAAACACCCCCCTCTCTTACATGTCATAGACATGTCAACATCTCCTCTACCCAAGGTGTGCTCACAAATCAAAATTTATATTTTAACATTAGAATTCTCTTCCATAAAGTTATTTGGGCTTGTTTTATTGACTTTAGGGTAAAAGTGAACCCCTAGGGTGAGTACCTATGGGGTGGGAACTTATTGAGAACATGATATGACCTTTTGGGCAAAGTATGAACCCCCAAAAAGTCACTTAAAGAGGATTGACGAGTTTTATGGTCTTGTTGAAGGTGTAGGGACTTGTCATATCCACCTCTCCCAAAGTGTGCTCACACGTGTGAGCACCCTTGGCTCCTCTCTCCATGCCATGTGGGCCTATTTTTAAAGCCTTCTCCTTGTGATAGAGGTTATCAATCCAAACCCCATCTTCTCAAACAATCCTAGCCATTGAATCAATCTTCATTCTTGGCCCTCCATTTACCTCCCCTCAAGTCTATAAATTGAAGTCATTTCTTCTCTCATCAATAACACATGAATGCTATCTTATGCTATCACTTTGAAGAAGGATTTTTAGATAGGATTGAAGGAAGGAGAATCAAATTGAAGAAGGATCAAGGAGAATATTTGGAAGAAGATTTGTTGTAACTCCATCAAAATTCAAGTTCTCTTTCTTTTGATTTTCTTTAGGACACTAATTAAATCTAGAAATTAGTTAGAATCAAGCTATTACTCTCTTTCCTATCCTTGTTTGTGAAAATCAAATTTTAAAATAAAGTTAGAATCAATTGATTATTATTGTCCTTACCATTATTTGTGTTTCCAAACTAAGTCTAGAATGAAATTAATTTTCCTATTTTTTTCATCTTTAAATCGATATTTTTTTTAAAAAAAAAATTATTCTCATCTATGTTTATTTACAAAGAAATAATTATTTTTTATATCATTACAATATAAATTAATTTTTAATAAAATGAAATTTACAAATAAATAAATTATTATTTTTATTTTTTTAAACAAAAGTGGCAAGCCACTATATATATATTTATTATATGTAATAAAGTATACATTTAACTGGCTCAAAGGGCATACCGGCAGGAAAGAGCCAGTGAGAAAACCTCTGGTTTTGGCCCAAAAATGTAGTGTTTCTAATTATAAAATGCTGACTTTTTAAAGTCATACAGTCATATCAAAGTCTATTTGCCTAAAAAGTATAAACCTATCCACTGAAAATACATCTTATGCTATTTGCCTAATAAGTCTATGCTTACTCACAAGCATGTACATAATCTGCAAAATTTAAAACATTTCCCTTTACTCCTCCATCTGTATGAAGTCGAGCATATTGTCCCCCTGATTTTCAATTCCTACTTCTTCCATCAACAAACAGGAGCCTTCCTGAGCTTGAATATTCACCTATCTTGAATTTCTTTGCAATGAAGAAGCTGCATGTTGACAATTATGATAAAGAAGAAAAGATATATAATAAAACCTCTCCCTGAATCTATCAGCCATATCCCTTCCCAGTTGGTCAGAATATTTTGATAAAGCCTTATTCAAATGACAGGGGTCAGAAAACTCTATGGATAATTTTAAAGCATCAAAAGCATTAACCACTACCTTATTATGAGGAAGATAGTGAGGGAAGATACCACCAATATAACCTTCTCCACACTAGAAGATATATTTTTGTGCACTGCAAAGAGCTACTTCATTTTTCAAAAAAATGTCATTTACCATTGTGTTGGCAATGGCTTTAACTATTTCCAAACACTGAAGAATATCCATGATATTAGAAAGAAAGATGGAAAGAACATTTGATGGAAATATCAACCTTCGTGACTTTGGCTAAAGAATCTCAGACCCAATTATGCATTTGAAACATTTGTAATCACATGGGCAATGAAACTTGAAGATAGATTAGAGATGTTGAATATCAAGCTCACCAGAAGCCAGAGTTTCCCAACTTTGAACTGGCAGCCACATTCAAAAATTTTGAGGATGATACTCCATTTCAACCTGCCTTACTTTTCTTAACAGCTTAAAAAAGACAAAATAAATATTAAAAGAACTCTTCTTATTTTCTGATGTAGAAAATAAGACAATGCTACCTATTTATAAACTTTTGGCTCCCATGATTTTGAAGCTTACCTCTTTATCATGACAAATCCCTTACCAACTTATGATGAAATAGTACCATGATATCCTTTACACAAATGTCGAATGCTATATAAGAATATCAAATATTACTGATGGCAATCGAGCTGATTTGGACCAACAAAACCATCCCATCGAGTATGAGAGAACACCATATTTGCCATGCAATGAGATTGACATTGTACTTGTATTCATGACCTTACCAACCTTTATGTTGTCATAATTTTATTTACCCGTATCTAGCCAATTTAGACAAGGCACGATATATATCTCATGTCAGACCACCCCTATAATCATTCTTATAACAGATCAAACAAACCTGTGATCTCAATATCAAGCACATTTTGAACATTCTCCTTTATACATAAGAACGAAAGTATTGCAATTAATCAACATGTATTCCTATGTTAAGACTCCCTCCATAGGACCAAAAAGATTAATAAATCTTGTTGACATGTCAATCATAAATATGATAGTTAAAAGATAAACTTTAAGACCTATCATATCCATAATTGGCAAGTACAGCAAAATGACTTAATCAATTTTTATCCACTTTGATCAATAGAAATTTCCTCTTTGGAAATTAATTTTCCCAATTCAAAGTCACATTTCCCAATTTGAACAATATGAATCATTTCTTTTTCAAGTTGATTGCAGCCCAGGTTGGCTAAATAATCTACCATCCTATTTCCTTCTCTATAAGTATGCAATAAGTTATAATGCAAGAAATTTTCCAGAAGTTTTTGAATTTGCTTTACCATATAAGATAACTTCCAATTATGAGAAGATCCTTCCCTACAGGCATTAATCAGAATAAGAGAATCCCCTTCTATCTCTAACTTTGGTAATTTGAAATCTAACGCCATTTTCAGGCCAAATAGTAGAGCCTGTGCTTCAGCCTCATTATTTGTACCCACCATTAACTTGATAGATTTGGCACAAAGGACTATACCATTAGTATCTCGTATTACAATACCTGCCCCTAAAATTTTGGGGTTACCTTTTGAAGCTTCGTGAAAGTTTAATTTCAAATAACCCAAAGGGGGAGGTGACCATATAATCTTAGATCTATCAACTTTGCTTGTTACATGGTGAAGACTACCTTTAAAGGGCATTGACAGTAGAGGCCAATTTGAGAGAACTTTGGAATCCCAATCCATGAAAGAAGATCCTATGTGTTTTGTTTTTGAAACATAGGCATTTAGAATTTCTGAAAGATGAATTTCCAAAGAAGACAGAATATGCTCAACTTTTTGTTTTTCTTTCCTAAAAATGATTTTATTTCTTGCCCACCAGATAGACCATAAAACTGATGCGGGAATCACTTCCCATATACACGCAAAAAAAGAAGACTTGTATAATTTTGGCCAACTAGTAAATAAATCCCATATAGTATTAGGAAGAGGAAATTGAATCTTTAGCTTTGATAAAACAAAGTGCCAACAACTTTGTGCAATTGAACAGGAGAGAAACAGATGATTGACATCCTCTAGCTTTGATTCACAAAGGACACAATTAAAAGGAACTGAGATGTTCAACCTTGATAGTTTATCACTTGTTAGGATTTTGTTTTGGATTGCTATCTAGGCAAAGCAACCAGCTTTGGGAAGAATTTTTGAATTCCAACAAAAACTATACGCTCTGAGAGATTGGGAATTTGAACTAGATTTTGAAATGGAGATGTACCCCTCTTTGACCAAATAGCAACTTGAGAGAGATTTTGACCAGATTAATCTATCTGCACATGATGAAACATAAACTATTCTATCATTCATTAAGGAGGCAATGATACCCTTATGATTATGATCAATTGGCTCTGAAGAAAAATCCTTCCAATTGACTTTGCTAGTTAAAGATTCCACATTATCAAAATATTGATATACATATGATCCAAATTTTTGTGACAAGAAATTTATTGAGGAGCCCAAATTGTAACTATTTAATTTCTTATACCCATTCCATGAATCATTCCAAAAATGTGCATGTTTACCATCATTAATTCCCCAAGATAAATGAGGGAGAATTAACTTTATTCATGACAGGAGGAAATTCCACATTGCCGAACTTGATGGGGGATCAAAGACAGTAAAAATTCTTGATGGAGATTGATTATCCAAATATTTATTTTGCATAATTTTACACCATTTCAGGGAAGGATTTGAAAATAGCCTCCAAGTCATTTTAGCTCCTAAGGCTAAATTTCTATTACCAAGATTATGGAGACCTGCCCCTCCATTTAACTTATCCATGCACATAGCCTCTAAAGAAATTAATGGTATCTTTTTTTTAGTGTCCACATTCCCTGACCATAGGAATTTTCTAATTAATTTCTATATTTAAAGCAATATAGACTTGGCTGCTTTCAAAACTGACATAAAATAGTTAGGAATGGAAGAAAGCACGGACTTAACCAAAAGAATTTTTCCTGCTAATGATAACCATCTTCCTTTCAAAGATAGCAATTTGGATTGAATAGACTGAATAATTTTTTTCCAATGCAAAACCCTATTCTGACCTGAAAAGAAAGGAATCCCTAGATATTTGCTTGGCAAATGATCTTGATTGAAGCCAAAAAGTTTGACTATAGATTTAAAAGTTGAATCTTTAGTGTTAAACAAATAAATCTTTGATTTATCTTCATTTACCTTTTGCTCGGAAACCTTTGTATATTATCCAAAGTGATTTTTATGTTTTTTGCTTCAGCCATGTCAGCTTTGCCAAAGAGAAGAGTATCATCAGCAAATAAAGAATGAGTTACTGATAAATTTGTATTTGGAAAGACAACCCCTTTAATCTTCCCTTGAAGATTTACAGATTTAAAAGACCTACTCAAAGCCTCTGCCAAGATGATAAATAAGAAAGGTGATAAAGGATCACCTTGGTGGACACCTTGTGATGAATTGAAAAAACCTACAGATGAGCCATTAAGTAAGACTGAAAATCTTGCACCAGATATGCAAGCCATTACCCATTTACACCATTTAGAGAAAAATTTAAACTTCAAAAGCACTTGATTTAGGAAACACCAATCAACTCTATCATATGCTTTTTGCATATCTAATTTAATTATCATGGCTGACAATTTATTAGAAGCTATGGTATGCAAAGTTTCATGCACCACTATTGCCCCTTCAGGGGTTTCTCTACCAGGCACAAAGCCACCTTGCTCCTCAGAGATAATTGAAGAAATGAGAGGATGAAGGCAGAGATAAATCACTTTCGTGAAAATCTTATATATTGTATTACAAAGTGAGATAGGCCTAAAATCTGAAAATGACTTTGGGTTCAAAATTTTTGGAATGATTGCAATATTAGTAACATTAAATTTTATTAGCATTCCACCAGACTTCCTTAACTCTTCCATAGCACTTAATAAATCAAACCCAATAAACTCCCAACATTTTTGGAAAAAAATGGCAGTGAAACCATCTGGCCCTGGAGCCTTGTCTGGAGCCATTAAGAAAACAACCTTTTTAATCTCTTTGAGAGAAAAAGGAGCAAGCAACCTAAAATTGTCATCTGAGGAAACCAGAGAAGGTATATTTTGCAGAAGTTCATCCCTTTCAATAGATAAATTTACATTTGAGTTATTAGGCTTTGATAACATATTGGAAAAGAAATTGACAGCTTCTACCTGAATATCTTTCTCAGTAACAAGATTAGCACCTGTTACACTATCTTGAATTGTGAAAATTGAAGATTTTGATTTTTTGGCCTGAGCAGAATTGTGAAAAAAATTTGTATTTTTATCACCATCTTTCAACCACAATTCCTTGGATTTTTGCCTCCAATATTCTTCTTCCTAAGCAAGTAATTCTTTCCACTCAAGGTGTAAAGATTTTTGTTCTTCAAAAGAACTATTATCCATCCCATTTAAGATAATCTTCTCATTTACTTCAACTAATTTTTTGTACACCAGTTTTTTCTGAGAAAACACATTTTTGAAAATTAATTGGTTCCAAGATATAAGATTCCTCTTTACATGATCCAATTTATTACTTAATTGAAACATTTTAGACCCATAAACAAAAGGGGTAGATTGCCACCATTTTTTTATTAAACTGATTAGTTTTGGATGTCTAAGCCACATAGATTCAAATTTGAAAGATGAATGACCCAAAGATTTGATGCTGCTACCAGACATAACCAAAGATATGGCAAAATGGTCTGAGGCTACCAAGGGTAAAATTTTAGAAGAAAAGGAAAACTGTGATCCTATCCAATTTGAGGTAATTAAATACCTATCTAATCTCTCTGCAATTTGCAAGAAATTTTTCCTTTTATTTGTCTACGTAAACAAGCCATTTGTGGGAATTACATCCCTTAATGCATTATCATGAATAAATGTTGCAAAATCAGAAATTACAACTTTGGGAGGACTTATTCCACCTTTCTTTTCCATATCATTAGCAATTGCATTAAAATCACCCGCAAGAACACATTTGTCTTGACCTATCAAATCCAACTTTGATTGTAGTAACTCCCAAAGAATTTTTTTATCAGAAGAACTGGTTGGACCATAAACATTCAGAAGCCAAAAAGAAAGCTCAAAATGAGAAACAAACATAAGCTGCCAATTATGATGAAATGAGATATTTGAAATACTAACCGTCTTAGTATTCCATAATCAAATTAAACCACCTGAGGCACCCTAAGAGGGTGAATGTGATGCTCCCCATGCATGCAATTTCTTTTTAATAGATTGAAAAGATTCTTCAGAGGTCTTCATCTCTTGAAGAATTATAATGTCAACCCCTAAAACATCCAATTGTTGTTTCACTTGGGACTATTTGTCAGAGGCATTTAAACCTCTAACATTCCACGATATAAGTTTCATTGTAACTTGGGAGAGCAACAAGCTCTCCTTGGCCTCTTTTGTTTTGCACAGTTAACTAAGCTAGAATCTAAAGTCAATTGAACTCCCTTTGAAATCTCTTCTTGAAGCTTCACAGCCAAAGACTTCCTTCCTCTCTTTGCAGGAGATTTTGAAATGACAGAAGGAGAAAAGTTGGACTGAGAAATAGAACAACCATCCTCACTAAGAGATTCATCCTTAAAAATCTCCGAAGCAATATCATCAATAAATTGCACACCAACAAAAGTCAAAGACTGATTAACAAAATTTACCAAGTCTTGTTCTGATGGCACTTCATCAAAAATAAGTTTATGATTTACTAAAGATGAAGATACTTGAGATTTATCCACATCAATCTGGCCAACATTACACTGATCAAAAATGGCAAGCTTTTTGTCACAATTACTTGACACACCCAATGTTAGCATCGAAGCACATTGATGAGCTTGGAGAGAACAATTAAATCTTAAATCCAGATTGAGAACATTTAATGAGTACAAGAAGATCTTAATTGGGGAGTACAGTGAAAAACCCCCAAGAAATGTACCCTTGATAAAAACAAAATTTGATACGAGAGGTTGATTTGCAACATCAAGTGGAGAAGAATTAAATTCAACAATCTTTGAAGAATCGGCAGGTGAAATATGCTTAGACTTTGAACGAAATGAATAAAACCAAGAGAGACAGAGATCAAAAATGTTCCTATAGAGCACAAAGTCTGAATTCCAAGAATTATTTATAGGGATTAAATCAGCAGAAGAAGCTTCCAAGACTGGTTGAATAACTGAATTTGACTGTGACCCAGGGAAACCAACAAAGTTAGAATGACATTTCTTGAAGGGATGAATATGAAAATGACATGAACAACATAAAACCTTAGGATCTTCCACTACAATAGCTTGAACCCAAGAGCCATAAACTGTTTTAATTAAGACACTAGAAGGCATTTTCTTGCGAACATCCAATAAAACCGAAAACCAAACTGGCAAAGATGGATTTGAGAAAAAAACCCAAATCTTGATTCATAAAGATTCCCAGCTTATTACCAAGAATTTCAATAATGCCATGTTCTCTATACTCCAGGGGGAGACCCTGTAGTTGAATCCAAAAGGGAATGAAATGAGGCTTGACTCGATTAGGGTTAAAATTCGGGGTCCAAAGAGTAGTAAAAAGATCATTGCCTTCCATCATCCGGTTCTTTTTCTGAAGAACAGTATTTCTTGAATCTTTCTCAGAAAAAATAACCACAAAAAATCCTTCACCTTTATCTAAATAAAAAACTTGGTTGCAACCAACCCAAGAATAAAACCCAAGATTTTAAGTTATCAAGCAAAGGTTGAAATTTCCAGAACTTACCAAATAGTGCAACATCCTTTAGATCCAAAATTTGCGGATCAAGCATTTCCTGAGGTAATGTGACCTCAATCCGAGAGGGACATTGCTTTAAAGACTTTCCCTTCCACTTTCAAGACTTATCGGAGTTAACAGAAGCCTGATGCTTAACTGAGCTACGAAGACGAGGTTGTACCAAAGGACGGAAAGCACAACCAGAATTATCACAACTAGACACAGCTAGAGGAGGAGCGATAAAATGCTTAGCAATCCGTTTTGAAAACCCTTTAAGTGGAGGAAGAATGATATTGTTAGGAAAAGTGAGAGGATTCGAAGCGGAGGAGATAAATTCTTGCACAGGGATGGAATTTGGGTATGTAAGAGGGGCAGGAGAAGAATGAGAAGTGAGGGAGGAAGAGCAAGAATGAGCAGCCACAAAATCAGCCCACGAATGCGTAGAAAGAGCAGGAGAAGAAGATCTACAGATATCAAATGGAGGTTGGGGATCCCTCACAAAAGACTGCTTCCTACAAGAAGGAGAGCTCCACTTCCTAGAACTAACATCTGGCACCCACTGACCATTTTTGTATATAGAACCAGGTTTACCTTTAGCAATAAAACCAGAGGACTTAACTGAGCCACCAAAACTAAGCCGAGAGGAACCAACAGGCGGAGGCGGCCGAGAAAAATCTTTTGAAACCCTAGATCGTGGCTCAACAAAACTGGCACCATTCTCATGGGGAATAAACTTGTCATTTCTTGAATGAGAAACCCTAGGGTTTTCAAAGACTTCAGAAAGAGGACCTCGAGAATCCCAAGTAGGACCAGAAGCGACAGATCATGGTGGGTGGGAGAACCAAGAATGGCCAGAAGGGCCCCTGAGAACAGCAGGTTTTGAAAAATGTGCAGCATCCTGAAACTCCCTTCGCAACTTGCGGTCCCGATTAAAAGCCATTTTCATTCACTCAAAAAAAAAAATACCTATGTTTTATCATGCCTAATAAATTATTATTTTATTATTGTTAAAATAAAATAAAATATGTCTAAATATATATGTTTTATAATATGAGTTTTTTTATATTAAAGTTCATTATAACATTTAATTCTTGTGAGTTAAATTTTGAATATATATATACATATATATATACAAGAATTAATATTTTTTTTTATTTAGTTAAGTCATAAAAAAAAAAAAATTATTATTTTGAAATTAGATTATCCTTTGAAAATAAATAAATTGATAGAATTTTCAAAAAGGGTATCAATTGGATAGATTAAATAATGAATTATTTGGTTTAATTAACAAAGGATGGGCTTATTTCCTACCCTAGCAAGCACGGGTTGTGACAGCGGTGGGGGTGTCCAAGGCGGTGGTAGATCCTCAGAAGAGCAGACTGTGTCTGTTGCGAATGCTACTGGGGAATCCTGCACGACGGGATCCGGCGGGAGGTGTGTTAAGGGCAATGACCTTGTGGCTAAGCCTAAGGTGTCGACATCAAGGTTTCAGCTTGGGAGGCTCCCGATTGGCGGGTTTATCCATGTTGCCAATGCCATCTCAATGAATTTGGGTGCTGAGATGGAAAAGGAGATAGACAAGAATTTTTTTGAGCTCTTCGTTCGTGGGGCGATTTGTCAATTTAGGGGTTTTTGGCCTAGCCTCCCTCAGCTGCATTCCTGGATCTCCAGTTAATGGGAGCCTCTAATCTCTGGTAAATTTCACATTTTCCCTATGGCTAAGGGGTTTTTTGTTGCAAAGTTTGACAATGTTCAAGATAGAGATATAATTTTATGTGACAATTTTTTTAGCTGGGAGGACAAATATTTGTTGATGATTAAGCCTTGGCATTCTGATTTCAACCGTACTTCTGAGACTTTCAATAAGATCTTGATTTGGGTATGGCTTCCTAATCTTACCCTCCACTTGTGGACTCACCCTTTTCTGGAGGAAGTGGGTGAAGCCCTTGGTGATTTTTTGTTGGTGGATGTTGAATCCTCTGACATTTTTCATTCCACCTTTGTCTGCATACTGGTTGAAATGGATGTTTCAAAAGGTCCGCCTATCGAAATCTTACTTAAATCTTCTACGGGGTCTTGGGTCCAATCTTTGGACTATGAGGGGATTCCCTTTCATTGTAGAAGATGTTTTAAAACAGGTCATGCTACTGCTCAATGCCGATTTGAGAAAAAAAGCTACGACAGCTGCATGGTGGAAAGGTGCCTCTTAACAGCATTATATGGTTGAGAAGAAATTTAAACAACACAGGAGTTTTTCAGTGGTGGTTGTGTCGGAATCATAGGGCCTTGAGGTATCCCCTTCGGATGTCTCAAATGGTGGGGTTGTTGATGCTATACAAGATTATCTTGTTGAAACCCCTAAAGAGCGAGAGACTAGGTCTCAGGCTGCCATGTCTGGTGATAGCACTTCAACTATCATTTCTCGTGGCTTTTTTGATAAGTTTGTGCCTGCACGAAGGAATAATGATGAAATCTCTGAGATAGTGGTTGTAGGCATTCATCTTCATGAAAATTGTGAGATGACTTGGTATGATAAGGCAGCGCAAGTGGAAGAAGGTTGGATTACTGTTAAGGGAAAGAAAGCTAAATTCTCTAGGCCTTCTTTTGACATGACTCTCTATTCCCACAAGAGTATTTCTAAATGTGAATCTTGATGGGTTTGTTTGGGGGTTGGTTTTTGGTTGGTTGCAAGCTAATCGTTTTGTAGCTTTGTTTTTGGTTGTAAAGGGTTTTGGATCCCTTCACAACCTTCTTTTACTTGAATCAAAAACAAAGGATGGGCTTATTCATTAAGTGAATTCAAATTATTAAAAAACATTCATAATTTAGTAAGACATCAAATTAACTAACATCTATGATTGATGAAGATTTGGTCCAAACCATGGTTCTTTGAGATGGTATTTAATTTTATTGAATAAAAGATGGAAACGATTACTAGCTATTGTTGAATATAATTAATGAACTTAAAATATACCTATCTTCTTCATAAAATGATGATAAACTATCAGTATGGACCTAGGAATGACAACATTCATATCATATGACAGCACTATAACGTTATGAAAATAATTACAATTCTATGATAACAATTATGATTACTAGACATTAAATTTTAAGCTTAAATTTATGTTTCATTAAATGAGAAGTTCCTTGTTTTACCGAATGGTAAGTAGTAAAATCGAATTCATGCAAACAAAATATCATCTAACTTAAGACATTAATAATATCTCTTTAATAAAATTGCTTTCTTGTTATGCCACAAACTTAACTCTTAGATTTATTGTTATTCTTCAAATAAACTTTCTCTCCATGCAATTAAATTATTTCCTTGGGATTCAAGGTTTATAACACATCATAGCTATCATTTAGTAAATTTGCAATAAACTTAATGGCTATTCTTTAAATTAATTTTCTCCTTTAATATGCAAGTAGATTCAATTCTTTCTAAAACAAGGTTGATTCATTTAATTGCAACAAGGGCATAGTGTATAAATCATTATGTAATCATTAGCATATTATTAAGAATAAACTTATGCAAATTAATGCAAACCTACTTTAGATAGATCATCAATCTTGAGGGATTAGTAGTATAACTTATACAATTAAAATCAATGCTCTTATTAGATTAAAACATTGTATTGGTTTATCTATCTTAAGACATTAGTGAAAGAACTTATGCAATTAAAATCAAGTCTTCTTTAAATGGATTATTATTCATGCAATTTGAATTCAATCAAAATTAATAAACCTTTTGTTTTCAAACAATAGATTATGTCATGAAGTCTCCTTGAGTTGGAATTATTTATGCTTTCTTAGATGGATATTTACCTTGAAAATTATTAGTGTTATCCGATTTAAATCAAAACTACCTTAATTAGATTACTCTATGACATAGATTATGCAAATAGAATCAATTTCTTTTCTAGGAAATACTAAATACAATTAGATTCTTACCATCTCTGAAATAGATCACCCCATCTTGAAGAATTTAACATTATGTATAAGTGTTTTTATTTCACAAATGGATTTGACTATTTTCATGATTCAATTCATTGTTACAAAAATTTATACTTTCATAGGATGTAAGTAGATGCAATACTTCTTTCTAGCAAATGTACTTTGAATAAATAGTTTTTAATTTTTAGTAAGTTCATTTAATTCTACTTCCTTAGCAAGAAGGTATAAAGTTTTTATATTACCATTTAGTTTATGTACACAAGCTACTTTTCTTATTGTTGATAATGCATTTAATTTCCTTCTTAGATAAAAAACTTAAATAAGACGAGGAAAACAAAAAAAACCAGCAGCGTTCGATATTAATGGTGCCTTTGACTCATGTTTATGGGCAATGTCATCACGCTTGAGTTACTGCACTTATAGCCTAATAAATATGCAACAACGATGTATGTGGCATCGTCCCTATAAATTGTCGAGTAAAAAGGAGCATTTTTAGAGTTAAAATTCAAGGGACGGGAAATCCCTTTTGGATCGATAATCTAAAAAGATAATACTATAATGGACTTACATCCGCTAGTGAAAATAATAGAAAACCCCAATAGGGTTTGAGCATGTGAATTGACTTTTTAATTCTTTTATCTTTGATGATTTGTTATTTAACGAGCAAGGGTGACATGACTTATAGGAATTTAGGACATAGATGAATTAGGAAACAAGAAAAAGATCACCATGAATCTTTATGTTTTCTATGCTCCCTTATGTGGTAGCAACCAAAGAGAAATTGTCTAGGGAAATGGCCCTAGAAAGGGTCATGTACCCACTGTTAGAGTAATTGGATATTTATTTTATTAATTAAACAATATTTGTTTAATTACGTAAAGTTCCCTTTTACCTCTTTTCACTTAAGCTAACATTAGGTGCATAATAATTAATTACTTTATTAATTATTATTGTACAAGCCTAGGGTTTTCCTTTTTAGGGTTTTCATCTATATGTAGTTGAAAACTATCTTTTGTATCATTAATTCATTTTACATTTTGTGCGAATTCATGGCTCCACATTCTTGAGCATTTCTTTTATTGCTTATCTTTGTTTCTCCTTGTAACAGGTTATTTGTTTGCAAAGATCTTTTGAGCTCCTGTGGTGTTGTATCTTCTCAACTCCAACATGGTATCAGAGCTTCAGATCTGCAGCTGCTTGTTCTTGTTTTGAAGATTTTTGGAACTATAAAGGTTTGTTGCAAGCCGTTTTTTATTGGAGTTGTCATCATTTTTACTTCAAAAATTTAGTTTTCACCCATTTGCAGGAAAAACGATTTCTGGGTTTTGTAGCCAGCGTCGAAATCTAAACTAGGTATCTTTTAGATTTTGCATATCTTGCACAGATCTAGAGAAAATCACTATTGAAAAAATGGCACACATCATTTTTCTCCTGGTTAAAAGTAAAAAAAATTATTTTTTCATATTTTGCTTGTTGGATCAAGAAACGATTTCTGGGTTTTGTTTCTAGCATCAAAATATTTTTGGGTTTTAATTGTTGTCTACAAACAGTGAGTAGATTTTGCAAAAATCAAGTTAGAAATAACGTTTTTTGCTAGAAAATTCATTTCCTGCAAGCTAAATTCAATTTTTTTAAAATTCATAACTTTTGGCCACAGTGTCCGTTTTGTGCAAACGAATAGGCATTGGAAAGGTGTTACAGTGCTCTTTCCATATTTATAGTCTATTTTACCATAATATTTATCAGGTATTTTTTATTCAGCTTTGTGTGTTTTTACACTTTGCTCAATTACTTTGTCATCTTGGCTCCTACATGGGGTTTGTTTGCATTGGATGGGTTATCTTGATATGTTTTATCATGGCTGAGATCATTAGTCTCTGAATTTTTTCATTTGAAGAGTTATCATGGGTTTTTCTACTCACCCTTCAATTGTTCTTCTGGAACGGGGTAATTATGAGTCATGGGCAAAGGGTATACTTACACATTGTAGATGGCTTAATATTTTGCCTTATTTGTATGATCTCATACCTGAACCAACAACTTTAGAGGGCAGATTAGTATAGGATATTATTAGAAATCGCATTGCAGGAGTTATATTGTCTAGTGTTGATCATGACACTGTGTTGGTTATATCGGACATTGATTGTCCTCACCCACTTTGGACACGTCTTTGGGAGATCTATGGAGATCCTATTCTATCTCCATTCCCAGAGGATCCTGCTTCAAATTGTCTCATACCCATTGCTTGGCGAGAGAATACACCATTTGATCATGATACTTTAGAGGAGCTTGAGTATTTAGACACCCTTACTTATTTCGATGGATCAGAAGTTTGTCTCACAGTTCCTACTCTTCAGACTGAGACTTTATCAGCATCTCTTATTGTTCTTGATTCAGTGCAGCAGGGAATCATACATCTTCCAAACATAGCTACTTTGGACTCTTATGTTGCAGACATATCTTTCTTGTTTGTTGAGTCCTATATTGCAGAATTGAAGGATTATTTTGAGGACATTCATCTCCTCTACCTTGATAGTCAAGTTATCACTATTCACCCACCATTATCTGTGCATTCAGAGGTTGCATTTCAGTATTCTCCACATCAGTTTGGATTTGGCATTATTTGTTTCCATTCAGACAATGAGACTCTTCAGCATCCTATCATGACACACATCTTGAGACAGATTGGTTCATCATTCTTCACAGGGTGTCTTCAATACAGGTCCATGGATCCGTTTCTTCCCAAGGGGAGGAATATCATTTGCCGCTTCAGGATCTCCTTTTGGATTCTACATCAGACATCTACCATTGTGACAAGAGTTTCTTCATTGTGGGGGGGCCTTCTTCTCTCTTTCTATCTCTCCTATGGAGATCATTGTACATGTACTTATATGATAGAAGTTGTCTATGGGGGGTATCATGTTATCCACCTCCTATCCTTCTTTCATTAGTGCATTGCATTCTTTCCTTGCATTCTATTTTGGGGAGGAGTTTTTTTCCCACTGGGTTTTCTCCTTTAACCCATTTCATTTAGTTTGCATTGATTTTGTACATGGGTACCTGATCTGACCTTGTTGCTAGGACCCATTGCTTTTGCTTTCAGTAGCTTCTTCTAGGTTTTAGCTTCTCCCTATGTCTATCTTAAGGGGGGGTGTTAGAGTAATTGGGTATTTACTTTATTAATTAAACAATATTTGTTTAATTACATAAAGTTCCCTTTTACCTCTTTTCACTTAAGCTAACATTAGGTGCATAATAATTAATTACTTTATTAATTATTATTGTACAAGCCTAGGGTTTTCCTTTTTAGGGTTTTCATCCATATGTAGTTGAAAACTATCTTTTGTATCATTAATTCATTTTACATTTTGTGTGAATTCATAGCTCCACATTTTTGAGCATTTCCTTTGTTGCTTCTCTTTGTTTCTCCTTGTAACAGGTTATTTGCTTGCAAAGATCTTTTGGGCTCCTATGGTGTTGTATCTTCTCAACTCCAACACCCACAAAACGGTTTACATCAAACAATAGATTAGAAAAAAGAACTACATATTATACGCCTTGATCCCATGCTAAAACGGTGTATGTAGGTAGTCTAGGGACGGAGTTGTCCCTAGTACGCAGGTGCTTGGGATGGGGATTTAGGATTGGTTAGGGGTGTTTTCCTTTTTGGTCTTGCTAAGATACCTTTAGTTAAAGAAAGATAAATAAAGATTAAAATTGAAGTTGGCAATTACTTGTTATACTCAAAAGGAATCCTAGATGGATTCGCTTGATTCCCCGAGGCTTTAGGCCAAATTACGAGGCGGGACTCAAGCTTTATTATTATCTCACATACTCTTAAGGATGTCAACCTCAGTGCACTCCTAGTAGGGGAGTGTAGTCTTTAGAGAGTGACTCAAGACCTAGATGGTCTTGATGAGTCTAAGTCTCTGTCCAGAGCATTTTCCAACCCATGTGGTCAGATGTCTACCTATTTTGGATAGATAAATCTTGGTCCTATATGGACATTAACCTAACCAGAATGGCTAGATTCCTATCCTGGATGGACAGATGAGTCTTGGTCCTGTATGGACATTAACCTAACCCATATGGTTAGATGCCTATCTTGGATGGATAGATGCCTATCTCGTATGGATATATGCCTATCCTATATGGATAGAAGTTCTTGAGTATACAACTAATTGAGCAAGACATTAAGAGATTTACTTTCTTAAAAATTTTAAAAAATATATATAGTGAATTTTTGGATTAAGTGTGGGTCTCTTACATGGAGGCAGTTGTAAGCCTCTCCAAGCCTCAATAATCTTATCATCCCACGAGGAGAAGGCACAACCATACTGAGATATTATGACCACATGCGACCTAACAAATTCAGAAATGGAAGCTTCGATTTTTTGGAGAATTTGAGCAATCTCCAAGGAACTTTTCCTGAATATTTTATTGTTGTGTTCAAGCCATGTGTTCCAAATCAAAATTGAGGGGCCTATGTCCTAGATGCAAGAAAAGTAGGCATCCCTAAAAAGAGATGGCCAAGCCTGGAAGTGTTGAAGAAGTGAACTTGGAAGGGGACAATACCAACCCAGCTTATTCATAAACCAACACCAACATGTAGATGCAAATTCACATGTGAGTAGGAGATGGTTTGTTGCTTCAAAATCCTTGCCACACAGTACACAAGGGAAAAGAGGAGTAATCCCAAGCTGGTCTAACCTCATGGTAGATAAAACCTATCCTTTATTTCCAACCAAGCAAGTGCAACCGCTTTGGTGAGCACACCCAAACCCCAACAAAATTTATTTGGCCATTGAAGAAGATATTTATTAACCAAAATAGTATACCCTTCTTTGATAGAGTAAGAGCCCAAGGGGAACTTAGTCCAAATTATTTCATCTTCTTTGTCAGAAAATATTATTCTCCTTGACTCCATCATTTGATTAAAAGAGGACTTAAGTGTTTGTGATAATGGAAAGAAGCTTACATCTTTCCTTTTGGCAATAGGGGGTGGAAGCCGGCATATCCACAGTTAAGTAATCACAAACCTTGGTGCCCCAAGTATTTTTCAAGGCTCCTACTAAATATTTCCATCTTGCTTTTGTATGTAGGGGGTGGTTCCCATTCCAAGCATCATCCTAGAACAGTGCTTTCCTTCCATTATGAATGACCCAAGACAGATGTGGCGGGATGATGGATCAGCAATAAATTATGAAGTTCCAGATTTTTGAACCATGAGGAGGGTACTTGATAGTGAATATGTGTTCTCTATCCAAGTTATCCAAGTATTTATGATTCATGAAGCAACATCATTTAGTCTCCAGATTCTTATAAATACACCAAAGCAGCTTTTCTCCCAAAGCCCTATTCTGAAGAATCATATCCCTAATGCCTACCCCATCTTGATCTTTGGGAATGCAGATATTTTCCCATGAAACTAGGGGTAACTTCTTCTTTTGGTTTACATTTTCAGCCCACAATAAATCCCTAAAGACTTTCTGCAACTCCAAGGCCTTTCCCTTAGGGATTTTCAAAACTGACATAAGATAGATAGGTAGCGACTACAAAACTAATTTGACCATGGCCAATCTCCTTGCTAAAGACAGACATTTTGACTTCCAGGTCATAATTCTACCAATAACTAATGTGATGACCTTATCCCAGTAATCATGCTTTTCTTCTCTTGAAAATAAAGGCAATCCCAAATATATGTAGGGAAGGTTATCTACCTTGAAACCCCAGAAACGTAGAATCCTTCCCTTTACCAAGGGGTTTACATTTAAGAAGAATATTTTGTACTTCTCTTTGTTAATTACATTTCCTAAGAGATCAGCATATGTAGTGAGGACCTTTTTCATGACCTTAGATTCCACCATAGGAGCCTAACCAAACATTAAAGTATCATCTGTAAATATAGAATGAGTAATAGACCATGGCACCCTTGATATCCTTATACCTTTCCACTATTTATTCATGTTTGCCTCTTAAACAGATCGACTTAGACCTTCCACCATAAGGATAAACAAAAAGGGGGAGAGGGGGTCACCCTTCCTAACCCCCTGGGTGGCAGCAAACTGACTAGAAGGAGAGCCATTAACCAGGATCAAAAAACTTGCCCCTGAAATACAAGAGAGGACCCACTTACACCATTTTTTAGAGAAACCAAAATTCAACAAGAATTTCCAGTTCACTTTACCGTAGGCCTTCAACATGCCCAATTTGAGGATAACAGCAGGGGTCTTCTCCTCCATGAGAGAATGAAGGATTTCATGTGCACCGATTGCACCATTAGCCATCTCTTTACCAAGTACAAACCTGCCTTGCTCAACAAAAATGATTAGCGGGATCATTGTGATCCTAGTTGTTATATATTTCATGAAGATCTCATAGATAGTATTGCACAATGAGATGGGTTTGTAATCTGCAAATGAGATTGGGCATGGTTTCTTTGGTATCAATGCTATAAATGTAGAATTCATTTCTTTGAGTATATTGGCATGTTTCATGGACTCTTCCAAGGCCAACTAGATCTCTTTTCCCATGAAATCCCAACACTTTTGAAAGAAGAGGGCAATGTACCCATCTGGTATTGGGGCCTTCTCTGTGGCCATTGAAAAAACCACCTTCCTTAATTCCTCAAGGGTAAATTCACTCATGAGAATTTTGTTATGTTCCTCTGAAACCAGTTTTGGAATACAACTGAGATCAATATCATCCACTTGGGTAGTACTATTAGGTGGGGGCCCTTCAAGATTCTGATTGCTTCTCCCTCAATTTCTTTTGGGTCAATAAAAGAAGCACCTTCCTCCCCCTAGATAGACACATTGCTATTGAGTTGGCATCAAAAAAAATTTGAAGCATGGAAGAATTTCATGTTTCTATCACCATCCTTCAACGATTAATCTCATGATTTCTGCCTCCAGTATGCTTCCTTTCAGGCCAAAACTTCCTCCAACTCTGCCTTTAGTGACTTCTATTTATCAAAGGATTATGAATACATTCCCCTTGCTAAAACATGCTCATAAATATCAACCAATTCCTTCTCAATCTGATTCTTTTCAACAAAGATGTTCTTGAAATGTGTGATATTCCAGACCTTAATCCTATCTTTGAGAAGTTTTGATTTTGTGACCAACTGAAACATCCTAGAGCCCTCGATGAAAGGGTAGGAGAGCCACTAGTCACTCTAAAGGGATAAAAAGTTAGGATCCCTAAACCACATTGCCTCAAACTTGAAAGGCATTTTTATCAAAGGCTTACCTTTAAAAAATGATAAAGCACAAGCACAATTTATTCATCTTTAGAATTCAAATTACATTCGCATTTACCCTACATAGTAATAGTAAATAGTAATTACACAATTGGGGTGTAACAATTATGCTTTCATAGACAAGGTAGTGAACTATTTGAAAAAATACCTCAAACAAATGTGGTCTCATGGAATGTCATGACAAAAAAATGCAATTGGCAGCTGTAATTATCACTCTAGAATGAAGAAATTAATATATTTGAGAATAGTACTTGGTTTTGCAGGTGGAGATCCCTATAGTTGTGGGTATAGTTATTAGCTATGCAATGTGAAGTAACTGCATAACTGCTTTTAGTTTGACTTTGTAAAAAACTATATTGTAATTTAAATTTTGTCATCTATCTATTAGCATCTACTTATTAGTCATGCAATGTGAAGTAATGCTTTTATTTTGAAAGATGTGCAATGCAATGAAATGGAAAACATTGGGTGTTTATAAAACTACAACCCACATCACAACACACCTAAACCCCCGTGGTTTTTAAGCATGTATATGTATGTGTGCATTACAAATAATAAGAATGCCAATTTCTTGCCTTTATCACCAATAATGAGTAAACTTGTTGAAGGTGGTGAAACACAAAGTGTTAATGGTTCTTGGAAAACAATGGGTGTTTATAAAATGGTGCCTTTCATTATATTCTTAAGGCCTAAATAACAAAATATTTTAAAGACATTCATATTCTTTTGTGAAATTCTAAGATGCAAAACACCGGGTTTTACAAAACCTGCAATCCACTTAAAGTTTGAAAACAATTTACAAACAAAAACCCTGTAATGTTTTAAAACCCTTTACAACTAACAACCCAAATGATTAGAAACCCTTCAACTCACTTTAGATTTTTTTTTAGTCTCCCCCTGCTCTCCAACCTTTCAATTGCAACTCCAATCTCCAACCTTTCACTTTCAACCTGCAGAATGAAAGAGTCGACAACACAAAGTGTTAAAGGTTGTTGGAAAATAATGGGTGTTTATAAAATGGTCCATATTTTCTTACATTCCTACAGTCTTAATAACAAAAGCTTTTGAAGACATTCATACTGTTTTCTAAGATTCCAAGTTCTCAAAAATCTAAGAAATCTGCAACCCACAACAACAACGCACCTATGTACGTACATAAATGCATGAAACCATACATAAAAACATACAAAATGGCACCTATCTACATACAGTTGGTTACAAACCCCTCACCTCAAGTCGGTTGGTCATCTCCTTCGCCTACAACGCACCCTTGCTCTCCAAGATTATAGTAATGAAATCATGTAGCCTAACATAGCTCATATTAGTTAGGCTATGAAATCATGTAGCTTATCTAGAGTATGAAATCATGGTGTAATGGTTAAGGTGTTATGTTATTATTCTTTCCATCAAGGTTCAAAGTCCATTAGGGAGTAATTGTGGAGAGTTTATATTTAGGATGAGGTCCTCGTTTGTGACCTCACCAGTGCATAGCTCCAGGTCAAAAGTGTTTTCCCCTCATAATTAAAAAAAAGGTAATGTATGAATATAGCACAGGCTTACCAACCCAAATATGATACAAAAATAACGAATATGATGAAGAAGAAGAGGAGGAAGGATTTTTTATAAATAGGTATCAACCTGAACAAATATTATAAAAGTCTAGGAAAACAATAAATAAAGAACATGAGAAAAAAGTAATGAAATTACATTTTTAAGAGGGAGAAAAATACATGCTAAAGCAATTGGCCACCCTAGCACAACATGATAATTTCTTAGAAAAATTGAAACAGTTTTGTAAATATTGGAATAATCAAAAGATACCAGAACCACAAGTTAGGAAAATGTCTCCAACACGGTCATCATGGAAAACTAGACTAATTATGATTACCCCATGAATAAATCACAAGAAAATAAAACAAGCGATCATAGATCTAGGATCAGATGTGAACGTGATCCCAAAGAGAGCATGAGAATTACTAGGGGAATCTAAATTAGGAAGCATACCATACCAAATCAGCCTAGTAGATGGGTCATCCATGGGAAAAATCATAATATGAAAAAAGTAGAAGTTAATGTTGTAGGGGTGAAATAAATTGTAGATTTTGAAGTTGTTGCCATGAAAGAACCACTCGAAACTTTCGATGCATTACTATGATTATAATGGTTCATTACCACCAATGGTATATAGTGGATTCAAGAAAAGAATAAATATTCTTCACAAATCAGAATAGAATAGTCCATATATAAAGAGATAGCTTAGGCAAAAACTAATTAAAAAGAGTTTATGATCCTTTACTCCATAACCAAGTTAACCAAACTAGAAATCTTAGAAGAACCTAACTTGAAAAAGGTGAGATAAAATTTGAAAGTGATAATGAAAGCACTGATAGTGAGGAGGTTCAAAATTCTTGACTTAGGGAAGAATTAGATCTAAAATCTTGGAAATCTTGACAATTCAAAAGGGTCTTTATGATATGCAGGACCTCAAGAAACCTACCACCGCCAATTTCATTCATGAGAAATATATTATATAATTAAACTTTTGATTCATTTTTGACTTAGTTTAGGGCCAATTACATTCCCACTTGCCTTTATTTTCAATAGATTTTAACTTGTTTTTTCCATAACAATCTGTTGAACACCTAGATTACTGAGAGGGGGGGGTGAATCAGTATTCTTTGAAACCACTTAAACATTTAAACATTCATCTCAAGCATCATATTCAATTTGTAGTAAGGAAAGAAACTAGGAAACAATCATCAAACAACATAACACATGAACACCATATTTTTACATGGAAAACCCAAAAAGGGAAACCAAGTGAGGATTAGCTCACAATATACTATAATTGGTCATAACATATTACAGAAAAGGTTCAAAATACTGATTCAAAACACTTCATACTACACAACTTCTACACTCTACTTTGCTTTACATTCGAATCACATTCTCATGCTCTACTTAGGAATTTTCATCACACATTTATACAGTACATGTCACATCTCATATCCACCCTATAACATCAAAAATGATCTTATATTTATACCCATTACATTCGTACACACCTATAACATAAATTAGGTCAATCTAATTAATCATGTAAAACAAAAAAAATCGGTTGAAGATCAAACAACACACACTTTGCACCTTAATCCAAAACTTGTAACACATCTAAATAGGTCGACATGGACCTATAATAGCTCCCACATAACTGATAAACACTTCCTTTAACTTTGCATGACCCCAAACATATTAGGTTGGCACCATTGGTGAGACAACACTAAAATACACCAACTGATTATCCATAAACTGACACGAGTATGTCCAAAACACACACCACTTGGACTGCACACCCTTCTAACACCTGTAAAAAATCCCACAAATCTGCATAACTAGGTATGCTTCCAAGGTGGAATGTGGAACAAACCAAACAAGTACTTTGCACTAGCAATATTGTCACTAGGAAACCCGATATACTGTCAACCATAACTTTTGCACCATAGGACATATAGACATAAAAAATTTGGATTTAAGGTCTCCAAACATGTACCAAAATTTCCTTAAAGTTGTAGACAAGAATATCTCAAGATGAACCAATGCTCGAACCATAAAATGGATGCTTTGTACACTGAAAACTATATGCTAGACTTAGTCAGTTATTCAACATATTTGTTTTACACCAGAGAAAAACCTTTGCATCTACACTTCATAAGCTCATGCTCATGTTGCCAACAACCATATCAATAACAATCTCCTCCAACTTCCAACACAATCCATTTAAATTGCCTCTTGTCACCCACAATACCATAGTAGTAAGTGCAAATATTTTAGTAAATATTTTTATAAACTTGTTTCAATCCATTATTAGAGATTGGCATGTGGAAGAATTTGGGTCCACAAAATGTTCAAGAAGTGGAAGTCTTTTTCCTAATTTTCAAAATTTGTCACCATTGGATTGAAAATTTGAAGCACTTACATATTGAAATTTAGTATTTTGAGTCTAATTTTAATAGGCATGTATGAAAACCACTTTTTGAAAGTCTTTCTGTTAGGATGATACCATACATGTGTACAAACACCATAATTTGACCTAAATAAAAGTATTTTTCTAATTCTTTTTGGTGAAAGATGTGTAATAAACTAAAACTTGTTGCTTTTATAATTTTTTTCTAAATATTTTTTATTAACTTTTTTATTGACCGTAATTGTTGCTTTTGAAAATTATCGTGTATGGACACCACAATTTGACCTAAACTAATCATTTTTTTTTATTTTTTCCATTGTGTAAATAATTCTTTGTAGATTGATTGCATACAATTTTTTACAAGAAAATTAACAAATGAAAAGTTATTAAAAAAAATGTAAAAAACCTGACATTTCAATTTTATGGACCAATTTCCTTAGAAATTAATTAAATAATAAAAAAAGTAATCCAGTCGGTCATAGTGCCAAAGTTTCCCAAGCCTAAAACCAAATAAAGAAATGGTTTGAGATTTTTATTTTTTTAGAACAGGTACCTATTCTATTTTTAGAACACGTAGTCATTTTAAAGTGGGTCCCCATTCTAATTTTAGAACAAGTATCATTTTAAAGTGGGAGCCCGTTTTATTTATAGAACAGGTACCCATTTTAAAGTGAGTATCCGTTCTATTTTTAGAACGGGTACCCATTTTAAAGTGTGAACCCATTCTATTTTTAGAACAAGTATCCATTTAGGATGGGATCTCAAAGCATAACAGGTACATGTTTTGATCTGAGGCTCAGGTCCCCATTCCTAAATAGGTACCCATTTTTTTAAAAATGGTTACCCATTGCTCTAACCATTTTTTCTTTGCATGAAACTTTTCCTCTTTGAGGACTCAACTTCGTGCACTTACTTGGACAAGAAAACCTAGATAAACCAATTATATTTTTATGGATATAATTTCCTTACATTTTCTAACAACTTCTCCTCTCTACCTTAACAATAGTGACCTAATATGCTACAAAATTGCATCGCTATTAAGTAACCCTAGAATATATAACAACAATATTATCAAGATTTAAATTTAATACTTTATTGAATACCTTATACTGGTATCATGTGGATTTGTCCATCCACAAGGTATATTGTAAGATCAGAAATCGTAAATACATGTATAAATCATTAAATGGTAGCCACAAAAACCATTGGATTTAGAGAAATGATTTTAATTTACCAATGAAGTATGAAAAAATAATGGAAGAAGTATGAAACTTGAACAAATATTATACCTTCTCACATCAATATTGTTTTACCTCCATTTCTCTTCTCGATTTCGCTTTGTTGCTCTCAGATATCTCGTGTGCACACCTACAATAATCTCAAGATGGATGAATGACAACAAAATCTTAAAGAATGTGGTTAGCCTTCGAATGAGAAAGAAGGTTGCATTTATAGAAGATTTGGATATAAAAGTGATGATCAAGATTGAAAGGAAGAATCAATGGATGATATTATGAGAAAGAATGGGAAAGTTTCCATTTTAATTGAAGAAGAGATAATAATGAAATATCTAATTAAAATGGTGAAAAATGGTGCATAATAAATTTCTAATTTCATTGTTTGACTGAAGATTTTTCTAAGATAGAGGAAATTTGAAGAATTAGAAAAGATTTAGATTTTAAATTTGAAGAAAGATGAAAGCAGAAAAAGATGGAAAGATTTGAGGATAATAATTAAGTATCATTGCAATTGCAAAATCTGCTCCTGGTTTGAGAGAGCACTTAAAGGCTCTCGAACTCTTTTGTCAAGAGGTTGGAATGCAAGTTAACACTAGCAAAACCAAAATCATGATCTTTTCTTTGAAAAGGAAGAAGCAACAGTTTAATTTCATTTTTGAAGGCAGCTCTTTGGAGGTGGTGGAAGAATACAAGTATTTGGGTATTGATTTTCATAACAGGCTCAGTTGGGAGACTTGCAGAGCGAAAAGGATTCAAGGTGGTTGGAGGGCGTCTTATTTACTGCAAAACAGATGTAGGACAGTGGAGCTATGGGATTGGAAAACGAAGAAAACCCTTTTTGGTTTGTTGGTGGCACCGGTTGTCCTTTATGGATGTGAGGTTTGGGGGGGGTAGCATGTCAAACCACAAGTGGAGGCAAGTTGAAAGAATTCAAAAGCATTTGATCACTACTAGCATCAAAGTCAAATCCTTGATTCCATACGAGATTCTCTTGGCTGAAACTGGTACTTTCTCGTTGGAGGCATCCGCAATCATTCGGTTAATAAACTACTTAAAAAAAGTTGAGAACATGGAGACACATCACTGGCCCAAAATGGTGGTTGGGGAGGAGCTAAATCGTAGAAAGAAAACTTGGATGAAGCAAAATAGAAAATGGTTGAGCAAATGGAACATTAAGGTGCATGAGTGCCCCAACACGAATGCTAAGATAAAAAGGTGTGTGCTAGAAAAGTTTAGGTGTACTATGTGGACTAAGCAAGTTGGCCGTAAAAAGACACATTATATCTAGGAGTTCAACACCGCGTGGGAGCACGATGAGAAAGACTACCTAAAGGTTGCAATTAAAGGAAAGGCTGGGATTTTGAGTGATCAATTGAGAACTAGGTCACACCATCTTCGATGTGAAACTGGTAGGTGGGTTGTCTCCAAGGAAGCCTGGGTGCAAAGAACTTGTATTTTTTGCAGCAAAGGGGTCGTGGAGACTGAATGGCACTTCATCATTGAGTGTGTTGCTTATGTTGATATCTGTATCTAGTATGAAGACAATTTGAAGGTGCACAATCTAAATGAGCTCTTTAAGGAGACTAGGCTCCTCAAAACTGTTGGCTTCCTGGTCAAGATCTTTAAGAGGAGGGTGGACATGGAAAAGAACTTGAAAGTGGTTAAAGTTCTGACAATAGGTCCCATAGACTGATGGTCTTGTGGACGTCATTAAAATCCATTCATTCATTCATGTGCAAATGAGCTAAATAAATAAAATAAAGAATTTCATTTATTTAGGAAGAAAGATGAAAGCAAAAAATATGGAAAGTAGTTAATTAAATAAATAAACATTTATTTAATTTAGATGCTTTCAAATTGGAGAAAAGTAGACTTGTGAGATAAAAGCAAATTTAAGTGGAGAGGAAAGAGGAAGATAAAAGGTAAGTGGAATTTAAAATAAATAAAATATTTATTTCCACACACATGAATAATTAAATAAATTAAAGTATTTATTTAATTAAAGAATAATTAGTGATATCAAGTTTCCACAATCCATATAGCTAACAAATTATCGTTTCTGGATTTGATTGTGTATGAGATTTTTGCATCAACGTTTGGGATCACACTTTGTGATCCATCATCAGGATAAAAGAGAGTTAAAGGAGAAGAATTTAGAAACTAGATAATTAAATAAATAATAATTTTTATGTAGTTATAAAAAAGAATAGAAATTAAATAATTAAAGATAATTATTTAATAAAAATTGGTAAATTAATTAAATAATTAAATTTGGAAGAAAAGTTAGAATAATTAAATTATTTAATTATATGAATAAAAATAAATTTAACTTAGAGGAAAGTGGTTAATTTAATTAAATGATAAGATTATTTCATTAGGACAATTTTTAGTGTCTATATTTTGCCCCTCTTTAAGACAGTGTGTTTTTATAGTGTTGTTTCAAAGAAAAGAAAAGAAAAGTAGTCAAGAAGGAAAAATCAGAAAGGATGCAGAAGGTGATGATATGCCCCAGTCAAGTGAAGAATGGAAAATTAGAACAGATGAGATGATTGATATGATTGGTGCCCCCTCTGGAAATTTGGTGAAAATCTAGAAAATTGAATCAAATTTTACCGACAAGCGAGAAGAAAAGGTTAGTAAGGAGTGAAGAATAGTTAGTTTGATCGTAATGAGATGTGGATAAAATTGATTGATCAGATAGGATTGAATGAAATTGGTGAAGATTGGAAATGGATTAAGAGGATAGATTTTGAGCTTTAAGTACTGCATGATTTATCATCATAGAGTATTTTATTTGGCAATGAATAATGGTCACCAAGGTATGACATAGACCAAGGTGTGAAATGTTATCCCTTTTGCATAAACAAAGAGATTGCAATCAAGGAATGTCATGACACATACTAGTGACAATAGAACCTTGTTGGAATATGTGAGGAAGTAACCATAAAGCATGTTAGTCTTGATGCAAGAAAGCATTGGATGATCTTTGACTTGCATAGTGTAATGCCCTAAATTTAACACTCAAAATATAGTTAAAAACAAAACACAATTATCAAATTTCGCTCAAAAAAATGCTTGCAAAACTCCCAAGACTGCTACCAAAGAAGGCACTAGAAGAAGGAAAACAACTTCCGACCAGACATAAGCTATAATTCTTTTAGATAGATAACTAAATTGCTTAGACCATCATGGCCAGTTCGAGAGGAGACATAGAATCCACATCTCCAAGGTAGATTTAAATAGTTCATCCAACCCAAAATTAATCTAAAACATTATATGTTCCATGCCAACAGTAACATATATATATTAGTAGTAATCACAAGAATAATAAGAAAAAAGTTTATAGGAGCCAGACCTAGTCCTCGGGGGCTCATCTCAGATGGCCTTGCCTACACTTGAACCTTCACATAAACCGAATTGGTCAATAATGATATTTAACATATAGGTTCAACTCACCACTGGTTTTACAATAGTTTAGTAAATACATTGATTTCTCAATAGTTAATTAAATACACAAAACAACCAACTAGGTTAACCTATGAGGGCTCTCACTATATAATGCTTCTCAAGTGACTATGTAAAACAAAAACATTGAGGTACAAGATTATATAGCACCTAGTAGTTAACCCAATATTTATCATAGACCAACACATTTGATATAGAAGCTATATGTAATACATCAAGCTTATTTATCAAGAGTAACCATTGTCATAGTGTTCTTGATACGTTTAGACATTAAACTTAAAGAAATGGTTTGAATTCTATATCATCTAGATGGAACATAATTGAACTTAATGAAAAACTCCTAACATAAAACAATTTACAATTCAAATATTTAACTCAAAATAACAACTTGATTAAGCCTACTACTAGTGACTTTACTTAAAAACAAGCATACAAACTTTCAAATGATTCTAATTCGACTTAACTCCTTTTGACTAATTGATAGCAACTTGATCATAGCTAACAACTTTCAGCTTGTTGATTGCAGTGAGACGGGCAACATTTAGACAATCATAACTTTTACATACAATATCCAAATTTAAAAGTTTAATATATTCTGGAAAGGGGAAACAACAAAGAATAAAACCCAAGAAATATTTTTCAAAAAAACTCAAACACATGCGAGCAGTTTTCTCTGTAATGCAACTCACTAATTTATCCAAAACAACAGTAGACAAATAAAACAATTCTTAATTTGAAATAAAATAAAATAAATATAACCTATGTAGAATTATCAATCATATTTACTTCTTAATAACTCTAGAACAAAAGACATATGAACCCCAACTCTCATCACCACTTTAAGTAAGTGTCCTCCCTTAATTCTAAGTTATATTCATTTCTTATAACAATACTAACAGTTATATATTAGTTTTCTTTATGTATTAAAAGACTTAAAAGTTTGGAATTTTTTTAACCATACTAGCAATGTCAAATATATGCTATGTGATTTTATATCATAACTAGTTTGAATTAAATTACCTTGTGTGATTAAAGCAGTTAATATAGCAAAATCTGCTATGAGCTATGTTTTTCTATGTTTGAATGAACATGAATTATAGCAAAATCTGTTTGAGAGTTTATTTGAAATCTGAAATAAATGACTTGTTCCTTGAGACACACTATAAAATATCTGAAAATGATTAAATATAATGCATATTTAATGTTTTGGATGCAGTACAATGAATTAGGCTCAGCTACAACAAAATAATGAATGTTCACAGCTCAAAGAAGAATAACTACTAGTGTTAACTGTCATTTTGGGTTCATAGAAAATAGATCATTTGGCTAGAAAATAGTACACAGCAGGAGTGATCATTTCATTTATTGGAAGGTAATCTATTGAGAAATTATGATTAAAAAAAAATAGCATACAATGTCTCTCATGAATCAAGTGAAACAAATGAAATAAAGGCATCACTAGTAGATATCACCAAATAGTACATCATAAAAATAATACATTGAAATACACTGGTAGATCTCTATAAATTATAGTAAAATGGAATATTGTCAATAATTTTATACTCACTCTTAATGACAACTTCCAGAAATAAAGTGCTGATACAGTTGGTTGGAAATAAAGCTGTAGATAAATATATAACATTTTCACAATGCTCCTAGTTTACTTTGTAAAACTACAGGCTTAAGAACAAGGCTTTTCTATGAATAGTCACAAAGAAATTTAATGTATGGGAAAGATATATTATAAGTTATAACTGCAATGCTCATATGGTCCACCCAAGTTGAGAGTTCAGATATGGGTTCGGGATTCAGTTTCATCAGTACACACAAAATATCCATACATAATACAGTTGGTTATGGCTGTAATTTTTATAATACTAAAAATATATAAAAACAATAATATTATATAAATAACTTTTATAAAATATTTAATTAAAAAGAAAATTATATGTATCATCAAATTGAATCTGACTTGTCCTAAATCTCATCACATAAGTTATTTTCTACAAGAAACAAATTTACTGGAGATTCAAAATATAAACTGAAGTCACCCATACAGTCATTTTAGTATAGACTATAGAGTCATGAAATAACAACACCTATCAAAATTTAAGAACATTTCAATGAGCTTGGAGCTGCTAAGATTTCAACTAAGTCCAGTTTATAATACAAATTATCCATGTTTGCCTCCTTCATAATCTTCTGTAGCACAATAACAAATATTACAATATAAATACAAGCACTTAAATACAGTGTCGAGAAGCCAAACAGCAGAATGGGATATTTTTTTATTTTTAATTATATGGATTCTATGGAGAATGAGTGCAATCGTGCCCTGGTCATCCCAAATGCACTTCTGCGCTCACTCCCTTTCAATGCTAAAATGGGACTCGAAATTGGGAACCAAATATCGTAGTGGTCCACGAGAATCTCTTGTCAACCCTCCACACACTTAAAACTTTGGGGATAGACATCGATAAGACAACAAACTAAGCGCATTAAGACATGATTCAATTACTCAAAGTAATATACCTAATGCATCCAACCCATCACATAAAACGTGTTCTCAAAATGCTAAATAAGGAATAAGTTACTAATAATTATCATCTTGTTCATTATCTTTGTTTTACAAAGACACAATAATCGCAAAATATCAGAGAGGTCTCTAATATTCAAAGGATAAGTAGGCCGATGCTACCATAACTATTCTTTGTTTCCATAAAGAATTTGAAGATCGAAAAACTTCACAACCATACAATCGATTCAAGATGATAGATTACACAAAGAAGACTCAATGTCACAGAGCTAAGTGTTCCCACAAAATTAAAATAGGGTAATCAAGGAATATTGAAGAGAACTCTAGCATAAGCAACTCGCATATCTCCACCCTCTAGTCACAGTTTTTTTTTTTTAGGAAAAAATAGGAGAAACTCCCGATGCACTAGAGGGATCACAGATTGAAATAAATAAGTGAAGAAATCTTTTACAATTACATGAGTCTAATTACATACCATTTCTCTACTCCTGTCGCCTTCAGTGATGAGGCCTGGTCCAATTCCCTTATCCGTCCTCTGCTTATCTCACTGGACTTGGATTTGCACGCGGAAACTTTGTGGATATCTCTGTTTCTTATGACCCAAAAAAAATTGCCCTTTGGAGTGACTGTAGTATTATTCTCTGCAGATAGAACAACAACTACTAGACAAGGTCTGCACTATCTTTGGGAGCCTCAAACCCTCCAGTTCAAGCTCACTTGGCTGCCAAAGACCCCAACTTGTCTTTGATCCTCCATAAGCTGATCTCCCTCCCTAAAAATTTCCCATTTTTGAAGCATTAAGTTCAAATTTATTTCCTCCTTCCTCTACTAAAATTGCTCTGACCCTGGAATTACTTGATGGAACTCAAAAGACTATTCAAAGCTCTCATTTTGGCACCAACTGAGAGGCTGCCAGGAAAGGTCGTGGAGTCTAGACTTTCACCTATCAATTAATTAGCTAGAAAATTTCTAAAACCGTCCCCCTATAGCTAGTGCTTCCATCTATTCATAATGCAGAAAAAAAAAAAAAAAAACAAACATCATGCTGAAATAAACAGTAAAGAGTTGCTGAAGTTCTGCTTTTCCCAACTTCACACGTCTTTCCATATTATAGTATTATTATTTCTCTCTCCACTCCTGCGGCCCAACTCTGCTCTCTATGTCTAAACTTAATTTCCGATAGAAGGAATGACAAGCAAATCTTTTGAGTGATCTCCCTCTTTTTTCCAGCAAATAGAGATATTTATGATTGGCCTTTACATTGTTTCACTGCACTTACCATCAATATGTTGAATGATGTTGAATGATCTGTGTTACTACATTAAACATTAGGGGAAACGTACCAATAGTCGTCAGGACTAATTTTGCGCATTCGCACAGAGTGCAAAATAGGTCTGATTTCAAATTATTTTTTTTGGGCTTCTTCATAAACGAGTTAGGACCTTAAAAAGAAAATTTTGGCTTCTGGGTATTTAAAACACGCCTTGTGGAATCTGTAAAGCGAAAAGTGTTCAAAAAGGGTGTTTTAAAACCTTCGTCCCATACATCTTTACCGCTTCGCCAGTACCCGTTCATTAGACAAACAATAAAAACCCACAAAAATTTAAAGTGTTTTCAATAGTTAAAAAGGTGTTTTCAATAGTTTTCAATGTGTTTTATTTTTTTTTGTCAACTACACATTCAGTAGTGAACATATATTGGTGTAATTTGTAAATTTTTATTGGCATAATTAAAACTCGCATTAGTGCTTGTATTATTTAACCTTAGAACAAGATTATAATAATACTGTATCAATCCTTGATTGATATGCTTCATTTCCTTCAACAATCCTTCTTCACAACTTGCAATAAACTCTCATAGAACTCGCATACACTTTTGAAGCACAAGCTATCCATGAATTCCATGTTACCAAGCATGAATCCACACATCCCATGTCATGCTTCAAACCCTCACACATGCACAAGCTCAACCTACTAATCTGCAGCAAAAACTCATACACTTGTTGCAATTTATAGACAATAATGAGCATGTAAAACTCATAAGATTTGTACAATATAAGAACATAAAGCTCCTTACAAAAATCTACACCTAGATTGGGCAAGTAGAGTTTCACAATGTAATCTGAAGTCAAACCAAAGTCTTCCTCAATTTAAGCTACCCAAACTAAACACTTAACTGAACTTTGATCAAGAAGATATCTTGTAAACTTCACCTCAAAGTTGGCACCCAAGAATGGGCCCACTTGATTGAGCCTTGTAAATATCGTCTCATGCAAAAGGTGTTAACTGAAAGATGCCAACATGGGCGCCCAAGGTGGACCCAAGTCAATCTTAGTTAACTGAAACATATCTCTCCACCAATTCATGCAAACAATAATATCTTTCCACCAATTCATGCAAACAATATGCATGATTGATCATCCCCACTTAACTAGAAGTGTCCACCTGTTATCTGTCATGCAACTAAAGTCATTAGACATGCAATTCAAGTCAACTCAAGTCAGCTAGCATGCAACTCAAAATAACTACATGCAACTAGCATGCAACTCAAGATAACTTCAAACCATAACTGAATTGAACTGAACCTAGACTGAACCTAAACTGATACTGAACTGATAGTGCCACTCCACTCATATAAATATCAATCCATATTTGTAGGAACAAAACATGCATTATTGAAGCGTTGCCAATCCTCCAAATAGTTAACTTAAGCAAGGTGGGTTCCACCTTCCACGTGGGCACCCCATGTGCTTCTATCTTGTAGGAGCTCTTCTTGGACGTCCCCACATGTTCCTATTATTTAAGAATAATCACAAATGTCAATTTACATGTTCATTTCATTCAAATTTAATCTCTTTCTAATCCTAGTGGTGGGGAGCACTTTCCAAGGACTTAGGAGATACATGAAATATGTTTAAAATTGCAATTAAATGACATCCTATTCCCAACACATGTGTCATATGATAATTTAACACATTTTCTCTCATTTTATGGTACATTTGTAGATGATCGCAATACTTTGTTTCAATGATTATGTGTAATACTTTTGAAACAAGTTAACTAACACTTTATTAATTGGCGGTGTTACCAAATAAATCTATTTTATTTTATCTTTTCTAGCCATGATTTTTTTTCTCTCTTTAAATAAACATAAAAGACATAAAAATTCAATAAATGTAAATTTTGTTGCATGCATTGAACAATTGAATTCTAATTTATAACATCCAACCTATAAGAAGTGATTTTATTTCTATATTTGAATGCTAATGTTTGATTTATTTGAATTTGGAGTTTTATTGTAATGATTATGTTGGAACACAAGTGGCTCTGAATTTTTAGATTGCTAACAAGGCTTTGAGTTTACTATGTTAATCAATAAAGATCTCTCCAAAGGGTGACATTAAATAAGGATAGATATATAGATCACTAAGTAAGGTGAACTTGTGAGTTTACCAGGATGTTATTTGATTGTGCTCTCATATCAACAAATAATTTGTTTTTAACAATGATATCTACTATACTTTTATATGATTAATTAATAAATAATATGATGCCTATTTCCTAATAATTGAGTCCTTTAAAAAGACACCTTCATAAGAATAAAAAACAAGCATATCAGTAAAACTAAAATGAACATGATTGGAGCTATTTGAGTAAAAAAACATGTTGGCACGCTCTGCAACTACCACGACTAACCTTGTGAAGGTCGTTGGGGTTTTTGTTTCTAAAACTCAATCATTTTCCCTCCATTCTACTTCAAAAATGACATGCCAAGAAGATGCTAAAATTTCTCTGTCAGGACTGGATGCAACGCGGGTCATAGGGTCACAATTTCCTAGTGAATTGGCTAAAATAGCATGAAAGGTGTCACAACCCAATTACAAGGCTATGTTGGGTATGTCCTATGACCTGTTTGGTGGATGTTTGGAGGCTAGAGAAAATTTTGTTATGATCTCCAAACTGCCCTCTCCTCGCATCGAGACAAATAAAGTCCTCCATTCTCAGTTCGTCTTTCATCGAATTCCCTAGAGATATGTTTGGATAGTTTCATTGGTGATAGAGAAGTTTATTTGCAAGTCCATGCCCTTGTTTTCTAATTTACGAAGGTATTGCTAAGATTAAGTAATCTTCATTCATGGATTCGCATGCATTGGAAAGATTTTCTAGAGGAATAAATTAGTATCTATATATATGGAAAAGGACTTTTTATATTGGAATTTGTTTAAATAGAAGATAGAGAAATGATTCTTAATATTGGGCCTTGGTTTTATCAAGGAGATTTCTTATGTATGAAACCATGGTTCCTACCTCAACTCAAGAGCTGGTGGAAAAATGTCTTTTGTTGCTAGTTCCAAAATGTTTCGGCTAGCAAAAATGTTGATCTATATAAAACAACAAATCAAAGCTTGGAATGAGCAGCATTTCAAAAAAAAAAATTGTAGATCAATGATCAAATCATAAGGTGTGGTATAAACAATATCTCTTTCATCCTACCCAAAAAATTACAATCAAAATGAGGAAATTTTGATAAGAGAATAAATATATTGGAGGAAAAATCTAGAGAACTATGGCTCAAAGAAGGGGATAATAATACTAAATTCTTTCATCTATCAGCAAAAACCAAACAACAAACAAACACTATATTCAACATCAACTCCCCCTCGGGAAAAAAATTGAAGATAGAAAAACTAATCAACCAAGAAGCAGTCCATTTCTTCTCAATTTTATTGAGCACAATAGACCAAAAATTTTCTCAAGAAAGCAACACCATTTCAGATGATTTTATTCAACATATTCCCTTGCTAATTTCTCAAGAAGAAAATGTGATCGTGTTAAAACCATTTACACTAGAAGAAGTAAAAGAAGTGGTTTTTCTATGCCAATATACAACTTTGCAGGTCTGGATGGTAAGATCTTAAAGGAATCAAGAAGGAATGGCAAGATATTAAAGGAATTGAATAATACCTTTATAGTGTTAATTCCTAAAAACCAGAACCCCTCTACCTTTGCTAACTTCAGGCCCATATCACTATGTAACACCATTTAAAAAATCTTTTCCAAAGCAATCACTATGAGACTTGCCAAGATCATTGTAAGAATTATCACAGATGAGCAAGGAGACTTTGTCCCAAGAAAGGATATAGTTGAAGGGGCCTTAATAGCCCATAAAACTTTGCATTCTATAAAGGAATATAATCTCAACAATGATTATCAAAATTGACATGTTGAAGGCTTCTGACAGACTAAATTGGGAGTTCCTCCTAAAATTGCTATAAAAACTCATCTTTTCTCACAAATGGTGTCATTGGGTTAGTTCATGTATATCACAAACCAAATTCTTAGTATTGGTAAATGGCAATCTAACTAGCTTTTTCAATTCTTCATAAGGTGTTAGACAAGGTGACCCTTTATATCCTTTCCTTTTCATTTTAATAGTAGAATCGTTGAGTTGGGATATATCAAGGGCATGAGCTCAAGGTGCATGTAAGGGTATAGACATCCCAAATTCAATCATCATGAGTCATTCATTATTTGCAAATGATACACTTTTATTTGCAAAATCTATCGTCTATGAAGCAAGAGGCATTAAAAAAGTCTTATAGGATTATTGCAAAGCATCAGGTCAAAAAGAATGAAAAAAATCAAGCAGATTTTTTTTAAACACCTCCCCAACAGTTTCAGCATGCATCCTATCCATTCTTGATTTCAAATATGATCAACTTCCAAGCCAATGTCTGGGAATCACATTCTTTTTGGTACCAAACAAGCCTGAGGTTTGGAACAAAATTTTGACTCAAATCTAAAATAGCTTGAGTTTTCCAAGCTTGATTTTTTCAAATGCAAAATGGAAAAAATTTGTTGGATGTAGCTTCCCAACTAACCAAAAGTCTCAACTGACAAAACTTCTTCAACATAGACAATTTTTTTTTTAGGGGCCTTGATAGGCTCATTTGGGCTCCTTCCAAGTCAGGCAGTTATAAAGTCAACTTAGGCTACTCATCAATAATTCAACAAGGAAATGTTGAATCAATAAACTAGCCCCATAAATTATGTTGTAACTTTGTAATTCTTCCAAAAGTTGGGTCGTTTGCATGGTTGGAATTAAACAAACATATCCTTACCTGTGAGAGATTGGTCAAACTAGGAATATCTGCCCCTTTCAATTGTGCATTGTGCGGCCAATGAGAAGAGGATTTAGACCACCTTCTATTAACCTGCAAATTCTCCAAACAGTGTTGGACATGGCCTTAAAAGAAACTAAATTGGGTCACACCCCTTCAAGAATCTCTGTTAGTAGTTTTTTTCCTCATGGCCGACAATGAATAAAGACTCTTTATTCTCCTCAATTTGGATAACAAGCCCCTCAACCATACAGTGGAAGAAGTAATATGTCATATTGAAAGATTAATTTTTGAGTAAGGCAAAATCTACTCAAATTGGGATGCAAAATTATCTTCTCAATGGGAATTGATTCATTCCCCAAACCCAGGAACATGGATACCAAAAATGAAGCCCAACCACAACAGTGTTGTTTAGACTCCACCTCCAATGTGTGTGGTAAAACTCAATTTGGATGGGGTCTCTTGAGGAAATCCAAGTGCATCTGGTGTTGGATATGTACTGAGGAAGCATACATGCAAGATTATTAGCGCCCTCATATTAAAAGTGTCTAATGGTACAAATATTAAGGCTAAGGCGCAAGCATTACTCACAAGTCTAAAATTGGAAAATTTAGTAGGCACCAAACATATATGTATTGAGGGGGATTCTATGACCATAATCAATGCAAGTAAGAAAACAAATTCAGTCAGTTGGTTGTTAAGCGTCATCTTAAAACAAGGCTTCAAAATGTTGTAAGATTTCGCTTCTTACTAGCTCTCACATTGTTATAGATAGGGTAAACAAGTAGTAGATATTCTGGAAATGATGGTGTGTGACATAGACGTTGAGGCACTACAAATTAACCAAACAGATTTTGGTAACTATCCTAACCTAGCATGTCTATCTAGCAATGAATTGCATCCCATAAAGTGAAATTGAGTTAGCATTATTAATGTTTGAAGTGTGCAAGGCTTGTGGTGCTAATGTTTTTTAGTAGTTCTTGTGTCGAGCTTACATTGCTATTCTCAACATGGTGCAAGCATCATACTTTAAGGATCATGGGATATGTTGGTTACCAAATCCACAAATTGCTTTTGTAGCCATCATTTTCCATTTGTAGCAATCTGACCTCAACATGGTGTAAGTATCATACTTTAAGGATCACATACTATGTTGGTTACCAGCATCAGCTAGCCACTTTTGTGGCTATGATTTTGCATTTGTAGCAATCTAGCTAAAGGGGAATTCCATGTGAACGTTGGGTCCTTACATAAATTGTTGGCACCTCAAGCCCTATTTGTCCATATATGCCTATAAGTTTCTCACATATATGTTTCCCCAACTACCAATACTGAACATCTGATTCAACCTCCATCTCCAAGTTGTGTGGGCCCTTGATTGGTTATTTTCTTCCATCCGTGGACCTTTTGTAGTAAAGCTCGATCTTGTCAAAGTTGTGCAGTTCCCTTCAAGCTCGGAGTCCTAAATGTAGAGTGCAAAGCATTGGTGTCATGCTAGCATAGGTTGGAAAAGCTTCTAAGTATTGCATGTTGGCATATGGCTTCTAGAGATTGTTGGCATATGGCTTCCGGTGTTGTCATAGATGGCAACCTAAGTCATTGATCCGATCCACACTTCATTATTTGTTCATACCGGGAGACAAAGTGAAGAACAGGGTATCCGACTGAAGATGAATCTATTTGCATTACCAGTTTATCAGTTCGAGTTGTGGATCTCAGGGTAGGTCATTGGGCATCTGGAATATCTTACTCTCGAATTTTGTTTCATCGCATCAATCAGTGTACGATTTAGGAGATCTGGTTTATTAATTTCCTACTTATCTGTACAAAGAGCCAACTTGGTGAATATGGTGAATATAATATGTTGCGGATGTTTAAGGAGTAATTGTTTAAATGTTTTTATGTTCTAACATGTTGATTTGGGTCCTCACTATGCTATGGCCAACTTTGGATGGTGCACATTGAAAATCATTTATGGATTAAGCCGACGGTTGTAAAATATCTTATGTTTTATTGAAGCCAATATATGGTTGATCAAATCCTTTGTTGCAGATATATATAAGTGATCGATTATATCATTCTGACATCGGGGTGTGAAGTGTGTTAGTGTGTGATGTGAAATCCAGATGGATAGTAGTGCAAATTCACTTGTGCATGGATTTATGATGCGAATTGAAGTAGAGCAGAGCAGAAAAGCAAAATCAGAAAGAAGATCAAGAAATCATCTAATGTTCTTAACCAGAACTATTCTCAAGCATTCATAGATGCTAATTAATAGTTCATCACCTCTGTTGTTTTTTGACACTGATTGTAAGGAAGTGAGCCTTTCTATTTTTGAGCAATGAGCTCTAGGCAATGAGCCTGAATGCAAGTGCATTCTCATTTTGTAAAACTTATAATTGAGTACTCAAATTGTGGATTGACCACCACCGTGGTTTTTCCCCTAACAGGGTTTCCACATAAAAATCCTTGCGTTATGGTGTTGTGGATTATTTCTTTGTGTGTTTGCATCTTTCCTTTGATTCAATGATGAAGTACTGGTTTAAATACCATATTAATAAAGTTAAGATTTGCATAACATTGATTCACCCCCCCTCCCACCCTCTCAATGTTCCTTGATTCCAACAATTGGTATCAGAGCCTAGTACCTCAGAAGGAGTTCAACAACTTGAGGTGGATCTTGGAATCTAATGGACTTTGGTAGTCTTCAACAACATTTTGTGGTGGCACTTGATGATCTTGATCAATCCAAAGTCTAAGTATAGGAATTGAAAGTAAATCTTAAGGATGCTGAGAAATTCATTCAGATATTGAAGGATCGGATTGTTAAATCTAGGGAAAAGAGAAAGGATCTTTGTGATCAGATTAATCAAAAAGAGAGAAAAATCATGGATGATGTTCACCTGAATCAAACCTTGAAGGAAATAACTGAAGAATGTGAAAAGCTTGCCAGAGACAATGCTACCCTAAAGCATGAGATGAAATCTATGGTGATGAAGATGACTAAGGAGATTGAAGGAAGAAAGAAGAATGAGGAGAATATTGCTCAGTCCTTGAAATAAAATTTTGATGAATGCAGAAGAATTAATGGAGAATTCATTCAGTTGGAGATTGAACTGTAACAATCTAGAAACAATGAAGAAGAATTTGAAAATCAGCTTGTTATTCTCAGGGATGAACTTGCTACTGAAAGTGAATACAAGGAGAAGTTCAAGATTATCTCAATTAAGCTTGATGAGCTGACTCAAGGTCAAAAGAATGGAAATGACAAGCAAGGTCTTGGATATAAGAAAGGAGAAAGATTCGGATCTGGACAAAGGAACTTCAAACAAAGAAATCTGATGAACAAAGAAAAAAGGCATCCAATAAGACAACCTAATGCTCAAAAGTTTAATGGATATTATTTTTCTTGCAATAAATTTGGTCATATGGCTGCTCAATGTAGAAGTAAAATTAAATTGAGTGTTCCATCATTCTTCGGTCAGTGTTTCAATTGCAATAAGTTTGGTCATAAGTCAATTGAATATTGAAATGTGTCAAACAACTCTGTCAGTAGAAGCAATGTTAAATGTTATACCCGTGGAAGATTTGGGCATATTGCTAACCAATGTAGATCAAGAAGAAATCAATGGAATAACTTGTCTAAACAAGGAAATGTTGTGTGCTACAATTGCAACAAATCCGGTCACATTTCTAGATTTTGTAGAAGCAAAAAAGGTGTGGTAAATCAAAGGAGAAACATGTAGAAAGATGATAAAGAAAAAGGAAAAGTAAATGCAGATGAGATAAGAGATCAAATGAAGAAGACATGGGTAAGAAAGATTGAGTCTGACGTAGGAAACTGTTTCATATTGGAACTTGCTTCTAGTAATTCCTTCAGAAATTGATCTTAGGCCATCGGCCTAGGGGGGATTTTTCAAGAAAATCCTTTTTCCCCTGTCTGTAGCTAGTACCGAAATGCAAAATATTGTCAACATTTGTTTACAGATGCATGGGAAAACATTCACAAGGAAATTCAAGAAATTATAGGTTCATAGAAGAATTTGCTCTTGTTGATTGAGAAAGCAGGGTATCCAGAACACCTAGGGAAAAATCATTTATTACAACAAAAGTTTAGGTGTGTGAAGTTATAAAAAGTAAGTTGAAACCCTCATTTTCCACTTTATATCAAAGAAAAGTAGAAGGAGAGCGCTCTGCAACAGAATTTCAAAGGCGTGAAGACAATTCAGTAGTGAAACCCTAATTCATCAGGTACTTCAATTTTATTGAGAAATTTCTACTTAATTCAATGTGTGAACTTCTTTGATAGAAACAAGACATGAGTACAGAAGGAAAACCATAACAAATTAAAGGAATGGTAAACCTAGATGAGTATAGCAGTGAAAAGATTAGAGTTGTAAGGAATTTATTGTCGCCTGATGAATTGAAATGGTTGAAAGAAGCTAAGCATGAAAGTTTGGATATATGGAGTGAATTTCCCTATTTTGAGAACATAGAAATCATTAAGCTTATTCTGGACAGATTGAATGATGATACTCTAATTCTAGATAAACCCTACCATATCTCGAAAGAAGTAATTGGAACTTTAACTAGATTATGCAAAGTTGGGGATGTACCGAGAAAGAAGTCAATCTAGAATAAAGAAGTTGAAACCCTAACTAGAGTTATTGGAGATCAAAGGGCACTAATAATCTCAACAATTAAAGATTCAGTGACAAGGTACATTGTGCACAGAATATCCTACAAAATCTTTTTTAGAAATAGAGAAGGTGCAACCTCGATAGGTGTTGTTTACATTTCACACAAGATGATAATGGAAGATCGGGATTTGGACCTTTGCAGATTACTGAAAGATCAACTGATGGAGAACGTACAATTGATCAAGGTGATAGATTACCCTTTCAAGTTTGGTACTTTGGCTATACGTATTATGATGTACTTTTTGAATTGCTTACCGATGAACAACAACGTAACATGGAAAGAGAGTGAACTGGTTTGCAAAAAAATTTACACACACTCTAACAATTTGGAAAACTATGATCAAGCATATGAAAGGTTTGTTATTTAAAGGTTTGCTAGAAAAGTTTGGCTCAATTGGTATTTCCCTTCTGGTAAGGGCACTTGAAGTTGATTCCTCCTCGGGTGAGATGGAAAGAAAGAAGAAAAGAGAAAAAAAAATGTTGTTTGTACTCCTCTGGCATGCAAGACTCCAAAAATTGAAGGAAAAGGAAAAGAACAAGTGATTGTGGATATACCAGATGAAGAATTTGATAAGGAAACTATGAAAATCCAAAGAAAAGAACTGAAAACAACTGAATCAGAACAAGAAAAGGCTATGACAGAAGAAAGTGAAGAAGAAGATGACTTAACCAAAGAAGAGCTATTGTAGCATATTCATGAGGAAGATGGAATGCAAAAAATTGAAAACTTATGGTCTATCAGACCTTCATATGAGCAAGATATTATTTTAAATGTACTAAGTGCTCATCTTGTGCACAACCATATTAAATTAGAGACTTTGCAAAATACTTTTTCAGAAGAAATGATTGAATGCATCAAGGAAATCATGGACTCTGAGTCTCAAAACAAGGAAGAAGAAAAAGTGATTCTACACCTAAAGAAGCAGTACAGAGTATCTCTCACCAAGTTAAAAAGGCACATGAATCAGCTAAGGCAATGCATAAATTCAACAAACAACATTTACAACTATTGTCTTCATTGGCCTCATGCAATTAACAAGTACAAAGAAAAGTTGGAACAAATTGAAACAAAAATGAACAGTACTGGACAAAACTTTAACATGTTTCAGGATCAAGACAGTGCAATCAAGATAAGGATTCAATATTTATAGACAGAGCATACAAATGTCCAAAACACCTAAAATGGGATTATTGAAACCTTTTGGAAAGTGAAGGACATAACAGAATGCAAACTGGAACAGTTGATTGAGATATTGAGGAAATGAGAGACATTGGAAGAAACCATCACTATTCTAGAATCTCTCATCAAGATTATCAACCGAACATCTAAAAACAATAGCATGATCTTAATCATCGGGATTGCAGTAGAAGCATGGAAGAAGTTTATTTTGGAGATGAAGGAAAAGTACAAAATAGTCTTCTAACTCAAGTAGCGACTGTATATCTTCAAAATTTTGAACCAGTTTTGATTAAGTTTTTGGTTATACTCCATAAGGGATTACTGTAAGGAAATTTTTTGGTTTTTCATTGATGTCAAAGGGGGAGAGAGAGAAGTGAAAAATGCCTTATCAAACTTAGGGGGAGTTGTGTCAGTTATAACTTTTTGAAGTTTTGAAGGATTGTAGTATGTTGGTTCCGACACTTAGTAATTTTTCACTAAGTGTTGCCATCAATGCCAAAGGGGGAGATTGTTAGCATATGGCTTTCGATGTTGTCATTGATGGCAACCTAAGTCATTGATCTGGTCCACACTTCAGTATTTGTTCATACCGGGAGACAGAGTGAAGAACAGGGTATCCGACTGAAGATGAATCTTTTTGCATTACTAGTTTATCAGTTTGAGTTGTGGATCTCGGGGAAGGTCATTGGGCATCTAGAATATCTTACTCTCGATTTTTGTGCCGTCGCATCAATCGGTGTACAAGTTAGGAGATTCGATTTATTAATTTCTTGTTTCTTTGTACAAAGAGCTAACTTGGTGAATATGGTGAATATAATATGTTGTAGATGTTTAAGGAGTAATTTTTTAAATGTTTTTGTGTTCTAACATGTTGATTTGGGTCCTCACTATGCTATGGCCGACTTTGGATGGTGCGCATTAAAAATAATTTATGGATTAAGCCAACGGTTGTAAAATATATTATGTTTTATTGAAGCCGACATATGATTGATCAAATCCTTTGTTGCAGATATATATAAGTGATTGATTATATCATTTTGACATCGGGGTGCGAAGTGTGTTTGTGTGTGATGCGAAATCCAAATGGATAGTAGTGTAAATTCACTTGTGCATGGATTTATGATGCAAATTGAAGTAGAGCAGAGCAGAAGAGCAGAATCAGAAAGAAGATCAAGAAATCGACTAATGTGCTTAACCAGAACTATTCTCAAGCATTCATAGATGCTAATTAATAGTTCATCACCTCTATTGTTTTTTTACATTGATTGTAAGGAAGTGAGCCTTTCCATTTTTGAGTAGTGAGCTCTAGGCAATGAGCTTGAATGCAAGTGCATTCTCATTGTGTAAAACTTATATTTGAGTACTCAAATTGTGGATTGACCTCCACCGTGGTTTTTCCCCTAGCAGGGTTTCCACGTAAAAATCCTTGTGTTATGGTGTTGTGGATGATTTATTTGTGTGTTTGCATCTTTCCTTTGATTCAATATTGAAGTGGTTTAAATATCAGATTAATAAAGTTAAGATTTGCAGAACACTAATTCACCCCCCCCCCCTCTCAGTGGTCCCTGATTCCAACATTGCAAGCATTTGTTGTTGCATGATTGGCTGAGAATTTTGGTGGGTCTAATGCGAGGTAAAAAAGAAGGTTGTGAGGTGCACCCGTGCACTCCCTAAAGGAAAAAGGCTCATTTATGGCCAACCTAGTTGCTTGCAATATTTTTGAACATTGTTAAATGTTGGTGCAACTTAGACAATTCTCTCATTATCTTGGCACAAAAACACATGACACCATTTCATTCTTTTGGATACCTTTCGAAAGCATTGGTTGCTTTGAGTTGAAAATACTTGACAAGTGGTAGTGTTGGCATCGGGTTATATGCTTCCCATTTAATAGCCTAAATTGTTATATTTCTTACATTCTGGCTGATGGGATGTGCATTTACTAACGTTAATTAACTTGATGACATCACTAATTGGCAACTTTTAGTATGATCGATCATTTGGATGCAATTCAGCACAAGCCCCATCAAATCTTTAATCGCTTTATAGATTTTTCATCAATGACAAGGTGGTTGCGAGTCCTCCATCAATGAGTTGGCATGTATTAAAAAAATAGTAATAAAGCTCTTTAAAAGTTGCCTCAATACCTCTCCTATTGAGAAGAAAATCTGGAAATAATTTCCTCTTGCCTAAAGCATGGGAGGATGAGGTGGCTCATTCTACTTAAAGTGGAAGGGTGATAACCTTGCTATTCTTCTCATAGTTAGACCCGGAATCCTTGTTGAGAATGGACACTCCTATCCACCTCACAAGCTCATATTGCCAAATCGCCTTTGCAGGAGCCATAACAGACCAATGATTGAAGATGATTTTGAAACATCCCACTAGCAGGGACTTAAAAGTGGTTAAGATGATGCTTGGCGATGATTTATTAAGGGATGCTCAAAGATACATGGTAAACAAGGATATCACATCACATTTTGTAGTAGAGAGTAAAAGGAGATAATGCGAGAACTAGCCTCAATTTTTTTAAGAAGCACAACCTTGGAGGGCTAGAGGAAACCTCATATATAGAAAGGCATGGGTTTGTTGTCCCGAGGCCATGGGATATCTAGAGTGTGCGCGAGGAGGGAACTAAGGTGGAATGACTACCATTCGTTGGAAATTTTCGCACGATGACACTAGCGCAACACAGAGTTTCAATGCACATGGGAAGTCACTTCCTAAAGAATGTAAACAATCTAGAGCCTATGACTGACCTCCTACGGATAGTGGATTTTGATTCCACCCTTGATGTGGCATGTGGAGTCCACTTAATCTTCTACATAAAATTTTCTATTTCTATGCTTTTCTTTCACTTTTTGTTGAGGTTTTTGTTTTTTTTGGGCTCCGCGTTGTATCTAGTATACAAAGCATTTTGTTTTCCCCCCTAGACCAACTTATTCTATAAGTTTCTATGCTATAGTTAGGTAATTTTTGAACTTTTATATTATTAATAACATTTTAGGATTTTTGCCTCTTAACAAAAAAATATATACAAATTGTGGGCATGGGATGCCTAAAATAAATCTTATCACACATTGAAAATGCTGCAAAAATATTACCTTTTTACTACAAGTTTTTTCCTGTTCATTCTCATCGGCATGGTTTAAAGCACTATGAAGCTAGTCGGATCTTAACAACTATGCCTCGAGCTCAAGCCTACCATAAAAGTTTGATGCAAAAAAAAATTAGGTTTTATCGCATGAATTTATTTTTTTAGGAACACACGCCATCGAGTTGTACTATATTTGCATCGAAATCCATTAATGTAATAAATAAAAAATTACTTTGTTATCAAATATATAATTTTCTAGCATGGGATGCATGAAAATAAATCTTATCACACAAAGAAAAGATTACGTGTAATACCCCTCCATTTTGCTTTCCAGACTAGACAATGTGTCATTGTTTTGTTTTGTTTGCTTTGATATGTTTTGGATATTTAGATACCTTATTACGTGTGTTTTCTGTTAGTACTTTGACTTTGGTACTCAGTTACTTTTTGATTGCTATCTGTAAAGCGATGTGAATGTTATATTTTGATGTGATGGTATTTTATTCATATGTTATCATTATGGCATGTTTTGAATTAGCATAAGTGGATATTTGAATTAATGATGCTTTATGTTTTGATTATATTATTGATGTTAGATTCGCCAGTTAGTAATACTATATTGGTGAAGGGGACGGGATTGCACCACTCGCTTGCAAGCACCCTACGATTCTGTGATTTCCTCTTCACAATGTGTTTTAATTATGACATATATATGCATGTGGATATACTCTTTGTTCGCAGGTTGACAGGTACAGGACATTGAATCCACCTGGTTTCACAGGTTTGAACATGTACATTGCCCAACGGTATTTGATTGGGAGATAGTAGCTAGGTTTTCCGTGCCAAGTCATCACCTTAGTCATAGTGTGTCATCGAGTTTTAGTCTGGTCCAGTTGCGTTAATATTGTGCTATTTGCCTTGATTTTTATTTAAATTACAAGTTAGAGAAAGGTAAATAAATGGCTTATGTATTTAAGTTGTTGATTAAATTAATCTGGTTATAACGTTAGAAATGTTGTTTAATTTATTAATTAATTTAATTTAATTACTAAAATGATTTAATCTTGGATTAGAATTATTTTATTGATTAATTAAATTAATTATGTTGAATAAAATTAAGTTATGCATTTTGAAATTTATAGATATTTTGTGGGAAAGTGGAAATTTGAAAAGGTTAAATGAGATATTTTGAAAATGATTTTAAAATTTCATTTTTTTGAAAATTAGAAAATGCAATTGAAAATTGGAGATATTTTCTGTTTTGTTTCTGAAAATTGACTATAGTGGTTGAACAAATATTTTTTTTCTTTTGGCTATTATTTGGAATTTTTCATGAGTTTTTGAGGGAGGATGAAAAAAATTGGAAATAGAGAAGGGAAGAAGATTTTTGTTGTTTGTGGGTTTTGGGATTGAAACTGTGAAGGAACATTGGTGATTTGTTTGGAGGAACTGAAATCTTTGAAGGAATTATTTGCACCATTGACAACCTTTCGAGTTTTTTGGAATCAGGTTTTCTTTTCATTAAATCAATTTCATTTTGAAAAGATTCACAGAATTTTAATTATTGTTTGAAAATATTTATAAAGTCTATTTGATTGCAAAGAAAACCCATCTTAAATCTTGATTTCAAAACTTGAAACTTGTGTTTGGAAATGAAATTTCTCAAAAGAAATTAAGTTCTTGACTGGAAATGAACATTTTATGTTTTATTTTCTCAATCAGTTATGCCAATTCTTTTTTTGTAAATATATAAAAATATATATACATATGTATTTATGTATACATATACTGAGATATATATATTTATATATATTAATTTGGGGGATTGTGGTTAAAAAAAAAAAATTTAAAAATACTTCCCCTGTCAAAGCGCAGATTTTGAAATCCGCGGGGGTTTTGGACTAAAATTTAAAATTAAAAAATAATCCAAAAAAAAACAGTGAGGGGAGGGTCGCTGGGGACCCCACTGTGCCCCCATGGGAGGCATGTGGGGGGAGCCACGCTCAGCGCGCCCACCCATGGCCGCCCACTGTGGGAACGGCTGTGTATACACAACCACCACCAACAATGTGGGTTCAGCTGTGTAAAGTTGTGTTTACACAGTTGCGCCCATAGTTGAAGGGAAAAGAATGTGGATCTACTGACCCAACAGTGCGGAATACATTCCCTTAACACCTTTACTACAAGGGAGAGAAGCAAAAACGAAAAAACTAATAGTTTATAAAACATATAGAGATGCATACAACCATGGTAATGAGAAACCAGAATGATAAGCAAACAAATATAACACAGTATTTACGTGGGAAAACCCTTTCAGGTAAAAAACCCACCACACAAAGTCAAAACTATTGTATTACAGTAATGAATTGATTACATACAATATCCAGACTTCTTTGTTCAGCTCACAATCCCCCAAAGAGTTTCAGATTCACTGTTACAATGTTTTCACAACATATAGTTCATAACCCTCCTCAAGAACTCACGTCCTTCTATTCTTTAGCTCGCAACTTCAAACTTGCTTTGAAACCTACGACTCAACTCTTGGCTTGTCTAACTTGTGAGAAATAACACATCTCTCATCCATATGTAACCGACTCAGAAGAGTAATGAAGTCCATCCTCAAATCACGCAACTGGTCGGATCTGACAGATTTCCTACAACGAGCCGACTTTGCATTCAAATCCATTACATAAAATGGTTGAGCTCGCCACCCTTCGTTGATAAATGCAACTGCCACAATAACTATCTTAGTATCCGTCCAATCACTATTCAACCAGGTGCCATGCATCCAAGACCCATCAGCAATCGCAACTGACAGAGTAACCAAAATGGTCAAACAGACATGGGTGCGACCAAGACTTCAAGTCATTTCTAACACTGTTGGAGCCGGAGTTGGAATAGGAGTCGAAACAGGACTCCATCGAAAATACACACTGCCGGAGTCAGAGTCGGACCCGGGGACGGAACAGGAACAGAAACAGGACTTTACCAAAAGTCCAAGATCAAGAACCAATCCGGTTCCAGTTCCGCCTCCGCCAACTATAAGAAACAACAATCCAGAACCAGGACAAGGCGGAGGAAAACACCCTGAGGAGAATCCAAACATCCAGAGGAACTAGATCACAAAAGCAGGAGTCGGACCTGGAGTCAAAACAGAAAATGAAATAGGAATATGGCAAATGGACATTGCCAAATTCCAAAACTGGTTCCACCTCCGCCAGAACCTGCGAAGCGAGAAACAACAGATGGTAGGAAGCGGAGTCGGAGCATGAATGAGAATCGAAACCCGAAACTTAGGCAAACAAAATAATGCCAAGTTCCATCCCGGTTTCGCCTCTGCCAAAGACCCGGAACTTAGGCAAACAGAACAATGCCAAGTTCCATCCTGGTTCTACCTCCGCCTGAACTTTGCGAACAACACAAAATCACCAAGGCATGAAAACATGGACTTCAAGCTGGAAGTTGAGACATAATTTCTCAACAATCTCCCACTTGGTGAACATTTCCAGCTTCTTCAAAACATCAAACCTTACTGTCTATCATAGGCCCCAAGGCCCATCGATTATGTGCACCATCTGAACTTGTCTGTGCTAACCGGCTTTGTCAAGGCATCTGCAACATTCTTCAAGGTGTCAACCTTATCCATACTGACCTTGCCATCTTCAACCATATCCCTCACGAAATGATATTGCACGTCTATGTGCTTGGTCCTAGCATGGAAGGTCGGATTCTTTGCCAAACAAATGGCACTTTGACTGTCACAGCAGATTGAAATCTGCTTAGGATTAAATCCAATGTCTGAACACAAATGCCTCAGCCACATTGCCTCTTTGCAAGCATGAATTGCTGCCATGTACTCTTCCTCTGTCGTGGATAAAGCAACTACAGCTTGTCGCTTGCTCATCCAACTGATTGCTCCACCATTAAGCATGAAAGTGTATTCACTGGTGGATCTTCTACTGTCAATCTCCCCTGCCCAATCAGAGTCAACATATCCCTGAATGCAAAGAGCCCTTTGTGATGCAACCATATTGCCATGGTAACACAAAGCATAATCTGAAGTACCCTTCAAATACCTGAACACTCTCTTTACAGCATCCCAATGTGATCTCCCTGGATTTTCCATAAAACGGCTTAGAACTCCCACTGCTTGGGCAATGTTTGGTCTTGTGCAGACCATAGCATACATCAAACTGCCTACTGCACTTGCATATGGCACACTGGTCATGTCCTCCATCTCAGTAGCAGACTTTGGATAGTCTTCAGCAGATAGTTTCAATCCTTGCATGATTGGAACAACTAGCTGCTTGCAATCAATCATGCTAAACCTCTCTAGAACGGTTTTTACATACTTACTATGACTGAGCCAAAGCTTTTTGCTTGTTCTATCCCTGGTTATCTCCATCCCAAGAATGTACCTTGCTACTCCAAGATATTTCATTTCGAACTTAGCAGACAACTGAGTTTTAAGATCAGAAATCATTGCCTTGCTATTACCAATGAATAACATGTCATCCACATACAGAGTAATAACAAGCACATGATCATTCTCACATTTATAATAAATGCAATGATCAAATTTTGATCTAACAAACCCAATTGACAACACAAAAGTGTCAAATTTCTAGTACCACATTCTAGGAGATTGCTTTAGACCATAGAAAGATTCATTTAACTTGCAAACCAGATTTTGTTTACCTCTTTCAACAAAATGCTCAGGCTAGGTCATGAAGATTTCTTCTTCCAGCTCACCATGGAGAAATGATGTCTTCACATCCATCTGCTCAATTTCATAGTCATACACAGTTGCCAATGACAACAAAAATCTGATGGATGTCAGCTTTGCTACAGGGGAAAAGATCTCTCCATAATCAATTCCCTCAACTTGGGAAAAACCCTTTGCAACCAGTCGTGCCTTATACTTCTCCACACTGCCTTCAAGGCTTATCTTCCTTTTGAATATCCACTTGCAGCCAACAGGCTTTCGCCCTTTAGGCAGTGGTACCAACTTCTAGGTATCATTCTTTTTCAAGGAATCCATCTCCTCATTCATGGCTTCCAGCTAAGACTTTGAATCAGCCATGTTGATTGCTTCTTTCACAGTCCTAGGCTCATTAGTGCTGGTAATTAAGGCATAAGCACAATTTGAATCTAACATAGAGAAACCATACCTTTCTGGTTACTTTCTTTCTCATGTAGATCTCCTTAGAGGCTGAGGTTGTTCTTCATCATCAGAACTTCCAGAGCTGCTTGAGTTCTCCTTAATCTCAAGTACACCATGCAGCTCTTTCCTTTCTAGAGTTTGGGGAATCTCAACTGCATCCTTTTTCTTGTCACTTTGATTTGTCTCAGGCTGTTGATCACTTACTAGAGGTTTCAGCTCACGAAATATCACGCTTCTACTATACAAAACCTTCTCAGTAACAGGGTTCCAAAGCTTATATCCTTTCACACCAACTCCATAGCCGATGAGAATACATTTCACAGCCTTGTTATCCAACTTTGATCTCTTTTCATTTGGCACATGAACATATGCCTCACAGCCAAAGACCCGAACATGCCTTAGTGAGGGTTTCTTACCTGACCATGCTTCTAAAGGTGTCATGTCAACAGGAGCTGAACAAGGAAATCTATTAATCAAATAACATGTTGTAGCAATAGCCTCAGTCCAAAACTTCTGCTCCAGACCAGCACCACTCAGCATACTCCTTGCCTTTTCCATCAGTGTCCTGTTCAACCTCTTAGCAACTCCATTTTGTTGTGGAGTGTAGGGGGTTGACTTATGCCTTTTAATTCCATGATCAGTGCAGTACCTTTCAAAATCTGCAGAACAAAACTCACCTCCATTGTCTATCCTTAAACACTTTATTTTCCTTCCAGTCTGATTTTCTACCAAAAATTTGAACTCTTTAAACCGACTGAACACTTCTGATTTACTTTTAAGAAAGTATACAAATGCCCTTCTCGAACAATCATCAATAAAAGAAACATAATATCTAGACTTTGATAACGAAGGAACATTAACTGGACCAAACACATCAGAATGAACATAATCCAGAATACCAAAAGATTTGTGAGGACTGGAGGAGAAAGAAACACGGTGTTGTTTTCCATAGATACAATGTTCACAGAAATCGAACTCAAGGTTACAATCATCAAGCCCTTCTACAAGGTTTTTGTTCTTCAAGGTTTTTAAACCTTTCTCACCAATGTGACCAAGTCTATGATGCCATAACATAGTCTTCTCTGCTGGGAGTTTTACCTCCAAAGCATTTACAGATAGTGAAGAGTCTTCATCTTTCTCTATAGGTGCAGAATTACATGACTTTACAGAGGCACTATTACAAAGAAAAGGTCGTGCATCTAGCTTGTACAGAGTGGCAGCACAAACACCCTTAGCTAACACCATTGCACCTCTAGCCATTTTACATCCCTTACTAGAAAAAGAAACTTCTACACTAGCATCATTTAACTTACTAACATAAAGAAGATTTTGAGCCAAACCTAGGATGTGAAGAATACCACCAATTCCTTTGACTCTCCCATCAGGAAACTGAATTCTGACCCTTCCTCTGCCAACAATTTCCAGCGTTGAATTACTTGCCAAATATACCTTTCCACCATCATACTTCTCATACTTTGAGAACCAATCTCTATTGGATGTCATGTGAAAAGAGGCACCTGAATCAACTAACCAAACATCATCCGATGCCTAAGTTGTCAAGGCTACTGCAATGAAGGCATTTGCATCACTTTGAGAAGATTCGTTGTCAAAAGCATTCTTCTTCTTCTTCTCCTTGCAGTCCTTTATGAACCGGTTGCCCACAGTTCCAACACTTTACCTTGAAATTTTTACCAGGAGACTTTGATCTCCCTTTAGACTTGGATTTCGACTTGCTGTCTTTCTTCTTTCCTTTCTCCTTTGTTCTACCTTGAATAGAAAGAGCATCTTTGGCTATCTCAGAAGATTTCCTTTGCATTTCTTCAGACAGAAACGAAGCAACCACATCATCAGTCTTGAAAGCAGTGGTTGTGCTTCCAATAGCTATCACAAGATGATCCCAGCTGTCAGGTAACGAACACAACAGGACCATGCAACGATCCTCCTCCTCAATCTTTACACCTACAGATGCCAGCTGAGTAACACTCATATTAAACGAGTTCAGATGGTCTGCAACAGATGCACCTTCTTCCATCTTCAAGGAGTACAACTTCTTTCTCAAGAACAATTTATTTACTAGGGATTTTCCTTGGTAAATATCACCAAGTTTCTTCCACAAAGAAGTTGCAGACATTTCCTCATGAACATTCAGGAGCACATAATCGGTTAGACTTAGTCTTATCAATCCTCTTACTTTTCTATCAGCAAGATCCCAAGCTTCTTGGGTCGTAGTTTGTGGCTTAGTTCCAGACACTGCAATCTAGAGGTCTCTATCCACAAGCAAGTCTTCTATCTTGAGTTTTCATAACTCAAAGTTGCTACCATTAAACTTCTCAATATCTATTCTACCAGATGTACTCGCCATCTCACAACAGAAACAAGTTTAACAATGCAAATCTCCCACTAAAACAATATTAGTGCAAAAAACTAATTTGCCCTAACAAGGATAACACGAACTGGCCAAGCTCTGATACCACTTTGAAGGGAAAAGAATGTGGATCTACTGACCCAACAGTGCGGAATACATTCCCTTAACACCTTTACTATAGGGGAGAGAGCAAAAATGAAAAAACTAACAGTTTCTAAAACATTAAGAGATGCATACAACCATAGTAATGAGAAACCAGAAAGATAAGCAAACAAAGATGACACAGTATTTACGTGGGAAAACCCTTTCAGGTAAAAAACCCACCACACAAAGTTAAAACTATTGTATTACAATAATGAATCGATTACATACAATATCCAGACTTCTTTGTTCAGCTCACAATCCCCCAAAGAGTTTCAGATTCACTGTTACAATGTTTTTACAACATACAGTTCATAACCCTCCTCAAGAACTCACGTCCTTCTGTTCTTTAGCTCACAACTTCAAACTTGCTCTGAAACCTACGACTCAACTCTTGGCTTTTCTAACTTGTGAGAAATAACACATCTCTCATCCATATGTAACCGACTCAGAAGAGTAATGAAGTCCATCCTCAAATCACGCAACTGGTCGGATCTGACAGATTTCCTACAACGAGCCGACTTTGCATTCAAAGCCATTACACAAAACGATTGAGCTCGCCACCCTTCGTTGACAAATGCAACTGCCACAATAACTATCTTGGTATCCGTCCAATCACTATTCAACCAGGTGCCACGCATCCAAGACCCATCAGCAATTGCAGCTGACAGAGCAACCAAAATGGTCAAACAGACATCGGGCGCGACCAAGACTTCAAGTCATTTCTAGCACTGTCGGAGCCAAAGTCGGAACAAGAGTCGAAATAGGACTCCACCGAAAATACACACTGTCGGAGTCGAAGTCGGACCCGGGGACGGAACAGGAACAGAAACAGGACTTTACCAAAAGTCCAAGATCAGGAACCAATCCAGTTCTAGTTCCACCTCTGCCAACTGCAAGAAACAACAATCCAGAACCAGGATAAGGCGAAGGAAAACACCCCGAGGAGAATCCAAACATCTAGAGGAACTAGATCACAAAAGCAGGAGTCGGACCCAGAGTCAGAACAGAAAACAAAATAGGAACATGGCAAACGGACATTGCCAAATTCCAAAACTAGTTCCGCCTCCGCTAGAACCTACGAAGCGAGAAACAATAGACGGTAGGAAGCGGAGTCAGAGCAGGAACGAGAACCGAAACCCGGAACTTAGGCAAACAGAATAATGCCAAGTTCCATCCCGATTCCGCCTCCGCCAAAGACCCAGAACTTAGGCAAACAGAACAATGCCAAGTTCCATCCCGATTCTGCCTCTGCCTAAACTTTGCGAACAACACAAAATCACCAAGGCATGAAAACGTGAACTTCAAGCTGGAAGTTGAGACATAATTTCTCAACAATAGTGTGGGTTCGGCTGTGTTTACACAACCATGCCCACAGTGTGGGTTCGACTGTGTAATGTTGTGTTTACACAACCGCGCCCACAGTGTGGGTTCGGCTGTGTTTACAAAATTGCGCCCACAGTGTGGGTCGGTTGTGTTTACACAGTCGGCACTCAATGCAACCGCGCGCGACCCTTGTAAATCACACCCCAAAATATGGGGTTTGACTTTTTTTGGGAAAAAAATAAATATATATTAATAATATATATTTTAATATTTTAATTATTATATTGTCAGAATATTAAAATATTAATATATATTAATATTTAATATTATTTTATATAATATTAAAATATGAATAAATATATATATTAAATAATAAAATATATATATGTATATGTATAGTATATATACATGGGTGTGTATATATATTATGTATATACAATATATATGTGGTTGAGCGATTAATTTTATTATATGTATATGTATTCATGTAAATATTTACATATACTAAAATTGTTGATTTTATAATGGTATGATTCAAATGTAATTGTGAAAATTAAAATATTGTGATCTTAATTAAATTATTGATTTTATTTTAAAATTGATAAATATGATGGAACAACATATTTGATTTGAATCATATGTAAATCAAGACAAGTTAATAGTTTTAGAAATGATTATGTCAAAAAAAAGGAAACAGTAGTTATTTTAAAACGATGTATCCTGATTCATAGAAGTAAGTGTTATTATTATTTTTAATTCAAAAGCAATTAGGGAATTAAATATTTTGGTTTAAATGTCTTCCTTTGTCTAAGAGAGGCATATTAAATTAGTTTCATTAAGACAATAAACTACTGAGTTATATTAAGGGAAGTGGATTTAATATATCCAAAATTAGTTTATTTCCTCGCAATTGCTTTATGTGATTAATTCCTCTGTGTTCATGTTTAGGGAAATGGGTTAAGTGTCTTTAATTTGTAATTCTTCCAGAGGACCCTAGAGGTTGGGGGTTGTCATTTTGTGAGGTCAACCGTTTGTTAATTCCCTTGGGTAGTGCATGAAGTTATGTCAATATTATTCCCTGGTTTCCATGAACGGGGATTTTTTGTGCCTCCTGTGGAAGGAGTGGATTATGCAATTTGTGACTCCTTGTAAGGAGTGGCTTTGTTATGTTTGTTACCCCCAATGTTTGGAGTGGGTTTTGTCTTATGTCGCCTCCTGAGAAAGGGGTGGTCGTGATATCTTGTTTGTATGCACTTGGGTTCCCTTAGTAACTGGTTTGATTGTGTGTTGTCAAGTAGAAGAGTGGCTTTCATTAGGCGTCAGATCCCAAAGAGGTAAATTGGATAACCTTTGAAGGTGGTTTAATCAAGTGATAACTAAAACAATACTTAGAAGATTAGGACTAAATTCTCACTAATCAAGATAATTTTGCCTCACTCATAGACACAAGTGCTCATTTAGACTTGGGATGAGTGGGAAGGCCTGGAATGGCAAGGTAATCTATCTTGTCTGTACGAAATGTATTTGACTCCGCATGAGTGAGTATCGAGGCCAAGATTTAGTTGAGGCCACTAGGATAACCCTTAGTGGGGGTCAGAGCCTATGAAGATTCCCAAAGGTAATCCCATGTCAAGCTATGTGATGACACTCTGTCTAGGACAATAGTTGGTATTTGATTCTGTGTGTATGGTTCTCTTAACATACCTGGAAGCAATGTGACCATGTTAGAGTTGTACTTGTGTTGTACTTGTGTTGTACATGTGACTGGTTGAGACAGTATGAGTCAGCCTATGTCTAGAGGTTAATGGCCTTCGCTAGGATTCCTTGTTACTATCTTCTAGCACAGGAGGGTTGGCCTTCAGGTACCACTTGGTTGCGTGGTGTGCATCTTACTCTGTTGGGCTTTCTTCTTGTTCGTGTTGACAAGATTTCCAGTTGGAGAGCTCATGGGATCCAGTTACTCTTAATGCTTTATTCATTTTAGTTGATCTTGTAATTTATTACCCCTCATTTGTTATTGAGGTGGAAAGTTGTAATTTGTAATCATGCTCATTGGATTTACCTCATTCGGGGAATGAGAGATGTAATCTCCTTATTATATTATTGTACTTGGGATCTCATGGTATGTCGTATGCTTTGATGTAATTTTTCATGTATGGAATGTATGTATTTCTAGATTATTAAGTAAATGAATGTTATGATTTCAATTAATTTTTTTTGTTTGGGTCTTAAAGTTAACTCAGTCTCGTAACCTTAGGGGTTGTTTGCAATGGGTAGTGAAGGTGCATGTTAATTGTTCTTAAACAAAAAAAAAATAGTTCGTTTGAGTAGTTAATTGCAACTTCCTCTAGGGTTGTGTGGCGGGGCATTACATTACGAAAATCTTATATTTTACTACAAGTTCTATCTATTCTCATCAATATTGTTTACAACACTAGAAGTTGGTTGAATCCTAGCAACTATGGCCCCAACTCAAGCCTACCATGAAAGTTTGATGCAAAAAAATTCTCAGGTTTTATCACATCAATGTCTTTATTTAGGAATGTACATCATTGAGTTGTCCTATATTTCCTGCAACATCCACTGATGCAATAAACAAAAAATTGCTTAGTCATAAAACACACAACTTACAGACATGGGATGCCTGAAAACAAATCTTATCATGCATTGAAAAGGATACAAAAATCTTATCTGTTTACTACAAGTTATGATCATTCATTCTCATCGACATATCTATTTCGTCATAGAGTTCTATCTATAGTGTGTATTTAGCTTGTAAAATACCACAACTTAATCAATTGATGCATATCTATTTAGAGTAGTAAGCCTAGTAAAATATTCTCCCTTTGCAGCTAAGTATGAAGTCTAAGGCTAAGTAAGCTATCGAGTATAAATATTGCCCTTGGGAACATGAGGAATATTTTCATATGAAAAAGTGTGTCCCTATTTATAGTGGAGTGTATTGATGTGTGTGAGTCAAATCAAGATAGAGAGAGGGCAATGAAAGAAACTTGTCCATTATAAGTAGTGATCCTAAATCTTTATCTAGATGAATGAAGAGAGATCCATAAGACATGTAATTAGACTTGTAAAGATTGCAATCATAGAATGAAGCTTGTCTACTTCTAAGCTACAAGTTTCCATGTAAGTGAATGAGGAAGGTAGTATGAGTGCTATGATGATGAATCAAATATTTATCTTAACCTATAGATTGTTTTCCTTGGGGAAAGTGAATAGGAAATACCCTCCAAGCAATATGCTATATTATTTGGGCTAGTGCCTCGAGTTATTAAATATCTCACCCATAAGTCAATTGATAGAGAATAGTGATTAGTTTACCTACAAATAGAAGGTATGACTCTCAAGTAAGTTTTATTTATTTGCAATTCCATCCTCAAATTAGAATCTTGTGCATGTCATAACTAAGTTTGGAGATTGAACAAAAAATGTTGCTTCTATGAGACTACTCAACTTTATATTATTTAGCATCTTTGTACTCCTACTTTCTATGATCTTTTGGTGAAATTCTTCCAAACCCACATTACCCAAAATATATATAAAAAATATTTTCAAGCTCAAACAACATGTGAAGGTGGGACCATGCTTTTGTATTCATACTTCATCTTTGTTGGTGAAGACATCCCTTGGATATATAAAATAAAAGAGGGGTAAAAACTTTATTAAACCAAGGAAAAGTACAAAGCAAGGTCGTTACACAGCCCTATCCAAGTCCACCAAGTGGTCCAACTGTTGAGACAAATCAGGGGGTAATTGACCTCGATCCAGCATGTTCCAGTCCTGAAGATGATCTGAAGCCCATTTAGCCAAACCATTCGCAACACCATTCCATTCTCTAGGAATATGAGTAAAAGTAACTAACTCCAAAGAACTACAAAGGTTGAGAATCTCTTCCACAATCAGAGCCAACTACCAACTAACATCATCTAAATTCCGCCTATTCAACAAGTTCACAACAACCTGGGAATCAGATTCACAAATGAACCTGCACCACCCCAATTGACTTTCACGCTTCACCGCCACAAGGATTGCCTAAGCCTCCATAAGATTATTAGAATGAAAACCCTTATACACCGAGAAGATAAACTGAACATCACCAAAGCTATCCCGACCAACCACACCAATACCAACATGACCAGGGTTTCCACAAGAAGAGCCATCAGTATTAAGCTTGAGGATCCCCTGAGGAGGAGGGGACCATCTACCCTCCCTATTCACCTTTGGGGTAGGATGATGACATATGTTACACCAGAGTTATTGTTGCGGAGGAGGAAGATGAAGGCATTTAAAATAGTCAACATCAGAAGGGGCCATCGAAATAGACAGATCACACTTAGCAGCAACAGTTTCACCCAAGGAATGCATAATTTTCTGCCATAGACGAGGGGCCACCAATAACACATCCTGAAACACCCGACGATTCCTCTCCAACCAAAGATTCCAAATAATAAAGGAAGGGCCAATCCCCCAAGCAGCTTGAAGAAAGGGAGTAGAAACAGGGGCCCTGCCCCACCGATCCACAAACTCAGCTAACGAGCAAACATGCCAGCAGGGCGTATTCCACACCCCCCACCAAAAATGCCAGATCTCCCTGGCATAAGAGCATTGGAAGAAAAGATGAGACACACTTTCCTCTGAATTACAACATAGCACACATCTAGAGGGACCTTGGAATCCACGCTTACAAAGATTATCCCAAGTAAGACACTTGCTCTGAGCTACTAACCACATGAAGAAATTACACTTAGGCCAAGCCAACTTATGCCAGACTTGCTTCCACCAAGGGACCTCAATATCTCCATACAATTGCCTACCCAGTTGCTTATAGCCTGTAGACACAGAGTACTTCCCAGACCTATCAGAGCCATCCCAAGCCAAAATATTCGAGCCCCGTAGAGAATTACAAGCACAAGAATCCAAAAGCTGAGCAAGCTCACGCCTGCACCCCTCGGCCCCCCCAGGAGGCCATTCAGTAGGATGCTTCCAGCGAAAGGTAACCACAGAACCACTATGCTCAGTAATCATGTAATGCTCCATGGTGTCCCAGCCAACAGTAGTAAAAACATCACAGAGGGGTTGAAGATGAGGATAATCAGAAAGAAGGGGAGGGTGACCATCCCAAGCATCAAACCAAAAAAGAGCCTGAGATCCTGAGTGATAGATCGAGAAAAGAGCACGCTTAATCAACTGAGCCCCCACTTTCAAAGTATTCCAAACATAGAGCCACTCCCCTCCAGAGGATAACGGGGGACCTCAAAAGAAGAAACACCTCTAAGATACTTATGGTTAAGAATCTGAGCCCATAACTGGTGTTGATTAGTGCACCAACGCCAATAAAGCTTAGCAGCAAGAACCTGACCGTTCAGAATAGCAGAGCGTAAGCCGAGACCCCCCTCCTGCTTTGGTCTACACACAGAATCCCAGTTAAAAAGACTCCACTTAGAGGACATCAAGTTGCCACTCCAAAGAAATTGACGAGAGAGAGCATTGAATTCCCTAAGGAAATACATAGGGGCTAAAAATTTGTAAAATGCAAACCAAACTCTAGGTCTAGCTTGCAACTTGTCAACGAAATTTTAGATCTGATTTGCATTTTGCAATAGCTTGAAAACTATCAAGTGAATTTCCTATTCAAACGCAACCAAAGTTTAGGCTTCAATTGTAGTTTGCATTAAGTTACAAATTGTAAAGGGGTTACAATTATAGAACAAAATGAATGCAACTACCAATTAAAGTATGGACTTTGGTTGCAGCTTGCACAAATTTGCAAGTTACCAAATGAATGTGGTTGCTGATTTGAGTTTAACCTTTGGTTATAGTTTTCAAAAGCTCGCAAGTTGCAAAGTGAATTTGACTACTACTTAGAGTTTGGACTTTAGTTGTTGTTTGCAAAAACTTGCTAGTTGAAAAGTGAATTCCACTACCATATGGAGTTTCAACTCTATTTGTAGTTTACAAAAGGTTGCAAATTGCAAAAAAAAATGTGCTTTGTCTTTGATCATTTAAATTTTTGAAACAAAATATCAAAAGCATGAAAAGAAACAAAAAAATGAGAGGAATCATTAGATCCACTAAATTTTGAGCACATTCAATCAACAAATCCATCAAGATCTCCAAATAACTTGAACAAAAAAAATTCTTGAACAAAACCTCACTCAAAAATCGAAAGAAAATCTAAACTAGCACAAAAATGATATAAATGAACTTGAAAGGTAAAATCAAGTTGACACATAAACTAACTTTGTATAACTAAGAAAATGGTGAAAAATTCATCAAAATGAAGACAAATTGGTAGGAAAATGAAGAGTTTGATCAGAAATGGAAATGCTCCAAAAAAGTATGTGTGAGGCTTGAAAACTAGTAACTAGGTCTAATATTTAGGTCAATTTTTTATTGTTTTGAGGAAAATATTCAATTTTTAAATTACAAACTGAAAATTGCAAAGGGATTATGATCTCTCGCTGTTTACATTTTCATCCACCCAAAGGATAATTGCAAAATTTAGATTAAATTGACTTGAAAATCAATGCATAAGGATGAGCAAAAAGTCTAGAAAATAGACAAGGCCCCCAATTTTGACAGTAAAATACGGGCATGTTATGGAGGCCATAATAGGAATCACCAAGTAGAAGAAGTTTCTCTAAAAACACGCATTGCAAATTGTGTCTTTAGATTGCTCTCATAAGAGTAAACCCCAAGAATGTGTGTCTTTAGATTGCTCTTATAAGAGTAAACCCCAAGAATGTGTCTTTAGATTGCTCTCATAAGAGTAAACCCCAAGCATGTATAAAGAGTGAGGATCCATGATTTGACATTAGTTCCTTCTATCAATCCTAAAAAAGTTAGTTGTTATCGGTTTAAACTATTCTATGATGTGTCGTCATCCTCTAATAGTGCCTCTAACCTTTATTATCATTGTATCTAAGAATATGAATCACCATTTACAAAATCCACCCCTCCTCATGTACATTGTCATGTATGGATTTTCGTTGATTGATTTAATGCAGACAAAATTATTATGTCAAGATTTAGATAGAAATTAAATGATTATTTAATGATAGTTAAATTGAAATTGAAATCGAAATGAAATTGAGATCGAGATGAAATTGAAATTGAAATTGAAATGCAATCATTATGATTTGAATGGTATTTATATTTATTTCGGGGTTTGTCATTACTTATGATAAATCGAGCGCAAGTGAACACAGGAACAGGTGAACGTGATGGAAGGCGAGAACAATGATCAGGGAGAGTTGTTTAGCCGATTGACGTTTACGAATAGATGAGATCTCACACACTCACTTAGATGAATATTTTAATGTATTATGCGTATATCATACTTGAGAATTGAAAATTTAGTTTTAATGTGATTTCTCAAAAAAATTGCGAAAATGCATGTGATTTAAATGATGATTTTGTTAAATTTGAAGAAATTGACTTGAATTAATAGATAGATTGCTTGTTCGAATATTTTATTACGATTTGGAAATATTAAGTTTGAAATTTCAAAATTTAAATGCAATAGATTTAAATTTGAAATTTGACTAAATTTAATTAAATTAAGTGATTTTGAAATTACAATGCTTTTTAAATTGAAATTGGGAAATTAATAGATTTTAATATTATAAAATAGAATTAATATCTAAACTTAGTTAAATTGTGAAATTGAAAAGAATTAGAAAATAAACATCCGTTCAAATTTAAAATTGAATTTGCATTCAAAATTTGAACTTCAATTGAACACGAGTAAGAAAATATCTAGATTCTTCAAAAAGCATTCAATTATCAGATTTGAAGTTTTGAATTTTGATCTGAAGATCAAAATGAGTAATTTGTGGATCTCAATTGGAAATAAAATCAATGCATGAGAAAACAAATAAAAGACGAAAAGGAAATCCGAAATGAGGACATAGAGGGAATTTGGACACTGAAAATTTTTGAATTAGGAGAAAAACTCAAATTTTCTTTATTCTGGATTTGACCAGACGCTACAAGGAAGAGAAAGACCTTTTGTCTGGAATGCACACTCAACCTTCATCTTATTTTCCTACATTCCACACCCTACGCAGGAGCCAGAGGCAAATTAAGGGAGGTGCGACCAGTTCATCATTTGTTGCACAAGTTTTAGAGGAGTCTGTATCCCCTCCATACGCAGCAGTCAGGGACTGCTCTCCCTTCACTCCCACGCACCCAAGGAAGGAGAGTGTGCGGCCTAGGAGAGGCACGCACAGCCTCACTCCCTTCTCTCTCCCCCACGCACTTGGAGCAGTGGGCGCACCTGCAGCTGTAGGCTGCAAAAACAGCAGCTTCCCTCCTCAACATAGGTAAACAAGCAGTTAAGGGAAAAAACAGAGAATTTAGAGGAGAAAAAGAAAGGCTGAGAGAAAGCAAACCAGCAGCTAGTAAGAGCAAGAAAAATTGGAAAAGAAAGGCAGAGGAAGTTCACTGTTGCATTTCCAGAATACACAATTTACCAGGTAGGAATTTGTTATTCAAATTTTAAATTAGATCTCTCAAATTCCATCTCCAATAAATTCTGGAAGTGAACATTAGATAGTAAAGAAGATCTTGTTGGATAAAAATTAGGAAAGAGAGAGATTTAAAACTATGATTGTTAAAATTATTCTTACAAATTTATTTAAACAGAAAACAAAATAGACTGTATTTATGTTTCAGAACATTGATAAATTTAGAATTTGAGATTTGAGAAAAAGCCTTTGATTCAATTCTTGAAATTTTGACATTGATCAAATTTAAAAATAAACTTCAACAGAAAGCAAGTTTTGGAATTAAAAATCAGAAAACATATTCAACTGAAACTTTGTAAATTTTGCTGAGAATTATTAAAATTCTGATCTGAATCATGCTGAAAATAGTAAACTGAAAATTAGAATAACTTATTAAATCTGGAAACGATTTTACCATTTTAGAAAATGAAATGATCATGAACAAAAATAGAGGAATTTTATTGACAAAAAAAAAATAATGCATAAAGACTGAAAATTTAATGACAGAATTTTAACTTTGAATTTTAAAATGAAGATTATTGAAAACTTGAAAATTTCACTTTTCTTCGAACTGTCGAAACTGAAACTATTAATTTAGTTATTTTTAACTTGATACATGATTATTATTTAAACGCTGAAAATAGGATATAAACTAGAAATAAAACGTTTAAACTTTAGATTTGATTTATTATTGAAAACATTCAGAACGATTTTGAAACAACATAAATTAAATGAGAGTATGAACAATTGAACGTGTACTCTTTTAATTTCTGTTTTTATATGTATTATTTAACATACTGAAGTTACACCTTCATTTAAATTTATTTTTTTAATTACTAAATTACCACATTTAAAATATGGATTTCATGACTTTTTATGAATTGGAACAATGGAAAGAAGTACTTATTAAACTGTTTTCATTTTAAACGATTTTTTCAGTTGATGTTTTGAAAGATTGCGAAAGACTGCATTTGATTGTTTGAACCATGCATGAATGATAAATAATTTTGCATGTGATGTTTTTGGGAAAGTTACTTTCCAGGACGGGTGCCGAATATGGGTTAATAGAGAGTGTAGTTTTGCTTTTCCAAAACTACTTTTATTTGTTGTGCATGACATTTTACTTGGCCAAGTAATTTTTGTACCATTGAAATAGATGGATTATTTGAACTCTCTACCATATCCTAGTATCAAACTTGTTTATTTCTTAATTGAATTGGAAAAATGAAAATGCTTGTGGTTTACTAGTAGTATTAGGCATGCACTAGATTCCATCTTGCTCGTAGACTGCTTTTTGCTAAGCGATTCATGCAGGGTCGGGTATTTCTTGCTTGACTAAGAAATTCCGAGGAAGCATAAGCTTCGAGGTTGGGCAGAAAAAGCGCCTGATCCTTGTTCTTGTCTTCTTTATGAAGATTTGCTTTTGGATGGAAGATCGACGGACCGTATCTTCTTTTATGCTTTATTATTCTTGAGATATGTAATGACGAGCTTATGGCGACTGAATGCCTAGGTCTCAAATTGTAAATTGGATATATTTTTATTCATTGTATTTATAACTGGAATTGTGTAATTCAACACTTGTATGATTTAGACTGAATTGTTATGAAATTATCTTATCGACTTTTATGTCGTTGTCGTGTAATCGACTAGTTCTTTGATGTCTAAATGAATGGAATGGTGACTTTATTTTGAATATAATGGATCTTATTTGAAGTATTGTCGAAGTTTGGAATTTAAGATTTTCGTACTTTACATTTGGTATCAGAGCAACCAGGTTCTGCACTACAACCTATGAGCTCATTACGCAATAATGCGTAAACCTTATCAGAAGATAAAGGTTGAAAAGTTCTTGTGCCAGAACGACAAGAGAAGAGAACTTAAGGAAGTAAAAAGGAAGAAGTATTAGTAACTTTGGTAATTTGGGCTAGTTAAAGAATCGTCCCTGGAATCAGAATTCCTAAACCATCAATTTTTGATGAAACCTAGGATTGCAAAAGATAATGTGATCAAGTTATGTATGAGTGTGATAAAATGGAATTGTAGCAACCGACAATTGTGAGAGAGTTAGGAACTCCTGGATTAGTGTAATCACTATGAATCTAAATATGTAAGTCATAATATATTAGAATGTTCAAAGTAGGATATGAATGAAGGAAGTATCCTCAAGGGTTGGGGAACTCATGACTTAAACTTTTGTGTTAAGATAAAGACCTTGTTAGAAAAGAGTTAGTACCGAGGAATTGAGAAAAGACCAGAACAGTTAGAAGAAACAATCAATGAGGTTATTGAAGTCTTGGAATCAAACAACCTATGAATAATGGTTCCAAAGAAATGCAACATGGCTCTATGTTCAGGACATTGGAAGTTGCAAGGAAAGCAACACTTTGAGTTAAGAAGTTCATCAACAAAAAGGATACTAAGTATGGATATTCCTCCATTAATAAGGATATTAGAAAGAAGATATAATGTACTGGTTGTTGAATATTCATTGGATATCCTATTGAATAATTCAATATGCTGAATTTGTGAGATAAAAGAAAAAATAAAAATAAAAAATCTAACTTGAGAAAAGTGTATATAAGGTATGCCATGAGGTAAGGATAGGAAATGAAAGGTCAACAAGAAAGGATAACAAAACCTTTCCAAGAAGCAAGTAAAATTACTAAAAAGTTCAACATAAGAAGAACGAAAGTTGCAGAAGCATTAAGGGGTAGAAAGGAAGAGAGTGGTTTGACTCAAGCTAAGTACCCCACCCAACGAAACTTGGTTATGACTTCTTTGCAAGTTGTAAGGACAATTAAGTCATACATTTTATGACCACGAGGAGAAAATGATAAATGGGAAGGTTAAGAACTATGATCTTTATACCTTATGATTAACTTATCTAAAGATTAAAGAATATTATTATCAATGCATTAGAAAAGGATAGGCAGATAACTTGATTATGAAAGGGAAGATGATCGTTTATGGGAATGACAAGGAAAGATCAAGAGACTTGTGATTGGAAGGAAGTGTCTCAATACTCCTATATATTTTATATAGAGAATTTAAAGAATGATGTTATTTTGATATGAAATATAATCATGTTGTGAAATGAATTGACACGGAAGTTTACTATGCTAGAAACCTACAGATGAGAAAAGGTTGGTTATCTAAAACCATTGAGATAAAGTGTATAATAAAGTAGGATGTGATGTTATGTGAACCTCGCCGTAATCTCCTAATGAGAATCATTAGATCATTTAATTACTACATACTTTTGAATGAAACCTTAGGTTAAAGATAACCTAATTGTGACAAGAAGTCCATTCAATAAAGAGGGATACCTTAAGATGAGACTTAAACCTATTAAGTTGGATTATGTATTGGAATTACTCTTTAACACCTATAATAGGGAATTAATCTTGAATGAATGGTGTATTGGATCTTTGCTAAAGCCGTTTAAAGTGGAGAAACCTATAAGCTATCGGACTATTTAACAAATAAGGATTTCATCCTAAGAATTGGAAGGGAATATTGAGTTTAAAGATTTTCCCATGTGATTGAATGTCATTGGAATTAATGAGACTCTATAAGGATAGAAGCATGGGAGGGATGCATAGTAAGTTAAAGAAAGTCGTATTATAGACAAGACTTTACTCTAAGTAGTGCTTATAAAAATGGAAACACTTTAAAAAGAAAGCATCTATTGTCGTGACAGAACATTATAGAAATTTTCACTTAGCAGGAAATGCTGAAGATTTTATGGAGAAGAACATCAGAATTGTTACTTGTGCTCAAAATAGAATATTGAATTAAGACTCACCTTTATAATTAAGGAATCAGGGAGTTGAATGTTTATGCTTGTTGATTGGATATGTAATTAAATTTGTTATTATCTGGAGATCAATGTTATAGAAAGAGGATTAATACTCAAAAATTAGTATCAAATTAAATCAAGAAAATTGGATTGAAATAAGAGATAAATTGAATCTATGAAAATGATCTAAGATTAAAAATAAAATCTATGGTATGAATGTCCTGAGATAAATGAGAATTGTCTTCGTTAAACTCATAGCTATTTACATGAAGGTTAATAATGGTATAAGATCAAATAGGTTGTCACTTAGTCGAAGGATAGACTATTATTGGATATAAAAGAACCTGTGTCCAAAATTTGGAATATTCACGAATGGAATGAGGATAATAATGTCAGGGTTAGGACATCGAATTGACAAAAGGAATTGTCAGATAGGGATCCACTATCATCTGGAAGAAGATAGAGTAAGAAGTTGCTCAGAATGTAACAAGGTAATGTTTTGTATGTCAGGAAATAAAGACCTAAGATCATCATTGGTAGGATATGTAACTCACTTGAGATTGTGGAAGGAAAATGGTAAAATGCAAGACAAATTGATCTGTCTTTGTTTAATAGAATTAACATAATGATCTAGTGGATAGATTCATCAGTGAAACCAACAGGTTTTGAAAACTCGACTTATAGGACTTGATTCTAAATATTATATTGTGGGTAAGAAGTTGCTTAGTAAATCTGAAAAGTTATTTCAGTTTAGCAAATAATGATAGGGTTGTGTAAACCGAAATCTTACCATAAGACAGTCATTTGAATAAATGTGCAATATAATATTTTAAATCAAACAAGTAAAAATGGTGGACTAAATTTTGAATGATTTATAATTTCTAAAATATTGACGTTTGGACTATGATAAGGAAAGAAAGGAAACTCTATTAAAGTTAAAAAGGCGTGAATATAATCATAGACTTGATAAAATGTTAAATAGGAAATAATAGATAGAAGTGATCGAATTGGACTTGATTGATAAGTGTCTAGGAGCAAGGTTATGCTCGAGATAGACAACTAGTTAAGGTAAAGTACTTTATGGTAAGGATAATGAATGTGTAAGTAGCGAATGGACTTGGATTATGAGTTGTCTAAAAGTGTAAGTACAAAGGAAAGGATTGGACCCACGATGTAGTGTACAATGCATCGACATTCCTCTTCCATTGGGTTATAATAAGGACAAAGGCATGAACCAATGAATTATGATCACTAAGTATAGTTAATATTATATATATTGAACGTATTTATAGAATAAAGTTCTTAAGGAGAGAAAGTATGTGTGAAACATACAAAATTTTCATATGTGATAATAAGGATACTTGAAGTAAGGTCTAGAAAAGACAAGATTGTTGTGTAGAATAAAAGTTTGTTAATCTTACATATTTTGGGAAACCATCAAAGTTGGCTCTAAGATTTGTGACACCCTATGATGTACTAGAAGTTATGAATTCCGTCACTTATAGACTAGTGTTATTGAATGGAACCACTAGACTGAGGATAGTGCTACATGGGAGGATTCTATGACAATTGACTATCATTTTTCCTCATTTGCTTTCTTAGAGTAGTATTTGCTTAATGCAAGAGATACTTGAAACTCTGGTTTTTGATTCACATGTTGTGAACTTGGATAGCGTGGATGCTACTATGAAATGCTTATGCTTATGTTAGAGAACTATGTTGTTAGTTACTATTTCATTATGTTTGATTGAGATACCATGTTTTACCTACTGAGATACTATGTTACTGATTGAGATAGTATGTTTTAAATGATGATGATGATGTTATGCTTATTGAATGACTAATAATACATCGAGACAATGTCTCTTCCACGAGGGGAAGGATGTCATGTATGGATTTACGTTGACTGATTTAATGTAGACAAAATTATTATGTCAAGATTTAGATAGAAATTAAATGATTATTTAATGATAGTTAAATTGAAACTGAAATCGAAATGAAATTGAGATCGAGATGAAATTGAAATTGAAATTGAAATGCAATCATTATGATTTGAATGGTATTTATATTTATTTTGGGGTTTGTCATTACTGATGATAAATCGAGTGCAAGTGAACGCAGGAAGAGGAGAACGTGATGGAAGGTGAGAACAATGATCAGGTAGAGTTGTTTAGCCGATTGACGTTTACGAATAGATGGGATCTCACACACTCACTTAGATGAATATTTTAATGTATTATGCGTATATCATACTTGCGAATTGGAAATTTAGTTTTAATGTTATTTGTCAAAAAATTACGAAAATGCATGTGATTTAAATGATGATTTTGTTAAATTTATTACAATTTGGAAATATTAAGTTTGAAATTTCAAAATTTAAATGCAATAGATTTAAATTTGAAATTTGACTAAATTTAATTAAATTAAGTGATTTTGATATTACAATGCTTTTTAAATTGAAATTGGGAAATTAATGGATTTTAATATTATAAAATAGAATTAATATCTAAACTTAGTTAAATTGTGAAATTGAAAAGAATTAGAAAATAAACATCTGTTCAAATTTAAAATTGGATTTGCATTCAAAATTTGAACTTCAGTTGAACGTGAGTAAGAAAATATCTAGATTCTTCAAAAAAGCATTCAATTATCAGATTTGGAATTTTGAATTTTGATCTGAAGATCAAAATGAGTAATTTGTGGATCTCAATTGGAGATAAAATCAATGCATGAGAAAACAAATAAAAGAAGAAAAGGAAATCTGAAATGAGGACATACAAGGAATTTGGACACTGAAAATTTTTGAATTAGGAGAAAAACTCAAATTTTCTTTATTCTGGATTTGACCAGACACTGCAAGGAAGAGAAAGACCTTTTGTTTGGAAGGCACACTCAACCTTCATCTTATTTTCCTACATTCCACACCCTACGTAGGAGCCAAAGGCAAATTAAGGGAGGTGCGACCAGTTCATCATTTGTTGCGCAAGTTTTAGAGGAGTCTTTATCCCCTCCATACGCAGCAGTCAAGGACTGCTCTCCATTCACTCCCATGCACCCAAGGAAGGAGAGTGTGCAGCCTGGGAGAGGCACACACAGCCTCACTCCCTTCTCTCTCCCCCACGCACTTGGAGCAGTGGGCGCACCTGCAGCTATAGGCTGCAAAAACAACAGCTTCCCTCCTCAACATAGGTAAACAAGCAGTTAGGGGAAAGAACAGATAATTTAGAGGAGAAAAAGAAAGGCTAAGAGAAAGCAAACCAGTAGCTAGTAAGAGCAGGAAAAATTGGAAAAGAAAGGCAGAGGAAGTTCACTGTTGCATTTCCAGAATACACAATTTACCAAGTAGGAATTTGTTATTCAAATTTTAAATTAGATCTCTCAAATTCCATCTCCAATAAATTCTGGAAGTGAACATTAGATAGTAAAGAAGATCTTGTTGGATAAAAATTAGGAAAGATAGAGATTTAAAACTATGATTGTTAAAATTATTCTTACAAATTTATTTAAACAGAAAATAGAATAGACTGTATTTATGTTTCAGAACATTGACAAATTTAGAATTTGAGATTTGAGGAAAAGCCTTTGATTCAATTCTTGAAATTTTGAAATTGATCAAATTTAGAAATAAACTTCAACAGAAAGCAAATTTTGGAATTAAAAATCAGAAAACATATTCAACTGAAACTTTGTAAATTTTGCTGAGAATTATTAAAATTCTGATCTGAATCATGCTGAAAATAGTAAACTGAAAATTAGAATAACTTATTAAATCTGGAAACGATTTTACCATTTTAGAAAATGAAATGATCATGAACAGAAAATAGAGGAATTTTATTGACAAAAAAAAAAAATGCATAAAGACTGAAAATTTAATGACAGAATTTTAACTTTGAATTTTAAAACGGAGATTATTGAAAACTTGAAAATTTCACTTTTCTTCGAACTGTCGAAACTGAAACTATTAATTTAGTTATTTTTAACTTGATACATGATTATTATTTAAACGTTGAAAATAGGATATAAACTAGAAATAAAACATTTAAACTTTAGATTTGATTTATTATTGAAAACATTCAGAACGATTTTGAAACAACATAAATTAATTGAGAGTATGAACAATTGAACGTGTACTCTTTTAATTTCTGTTTTTATATGTATTATTTAACATACTGGAGTTACACCTTCATTTAAATTTTTTTTTTTATTATTATTAAATTACCACATTTAAAATACGGATTTCATGACTTTTTATGAATTGGAACAATGGAAAGAAGTACTTGTTAAATTGGTTTCGTTTTAAACGATGTTTTCAGTTGATGTTTTGAAAGATTGCGAAAGACTGCATTTGATTGTTTGAACCATGCATGAATGATAGATAATTCTGCATGTGATGTTTTTGGGAAAGTTACCTTTCGGGACGGGTGCCGAATATGGGTTAATAGAGAGTAGTTTTGCTTTTCCAAAACTACTTCTATTTGTCGTGCATGACATTTTACTTGGCCAAGTAATTTTTGTACCATTGAAATAGATGGATTATTTGAACTCTCTACCATATCCTAGTATCGAACTTGCTTCTTTCTTAACTGAATTAGAAAAATGAAAATGCTTGTGGTTTACTAGTAGTACTAGGCATGCACCAGATTCCATCTTGCTCGTAGACTACTTTTTGCTAAGCGATTCGTGCAGGGTCAGGTATTTCTTGATTGACTAAGAAATTCCGGGGAAACGTAAGCTTCGAGGTTGGGCGGAAAAAATGCATGATCCTTGTTCTTGTCTTCTTTATGAAGATTTGCTTTTGGATGGAAGATCGACGGACTGTATCTTCTTTTATGCTTTATTATTCTTGAGATATGTAATGACGAGCTTATGGCAACTGAATGCCTAAGCCTCAAATTGTAAATTGGATATATTATTATTCATTGTATTTATAACTGGAATTGTGTAATTCGACACTTATATGATTTAGACAGAATTGTTATGAAATTATCTTATCGACTTTTATGTCGTTGTCGTGTAATCAACTAGTTCTTTGATGTCTAAATGAATGGAATGATGACTTTATTTTGAATATAATGGATCTTATTTGAAGTATTGTCGAAGTTTGGAATTTAAGATTTTCGTACTTTACATACATGCTCAACTCTATACATAAAAGAGTTGTTGGAGTATTCTATATTCTCTAACTCCATCTAAACCTCTTGAATAGGTTATAGGATGTTTGCATGTGACGCCTTAGATTCTAAAGGTAGAGCCTCTCTTGGACCATCCAATCAACTATTAAAGAGCCTAAATTATGTACAATTAAACACCATGTGGTGTCGATTGAGTTGCAATTGTAAAGGATGGTAGAGCCTCTCTTGGACATGAAAATGGATTACTATAGGTTTAGGAAACATATTGCACATATAATGTGGAAGAGTCAACACCTAAATAAGGTTAACCTAAGTTATTAGAGCTCGCAATTTTACAACGTAACCTTTGATACCAATTGTAATGCTGAAAATCCACCATGGACAAAACCCAAGTAAAATGCAACTAACAAATTTTTGAAACTAAAATCATGAGTGATAGTAGAATTTCCTAAGTGTCATCACCATATGTGACACAACCTAACATTGAGAACATGCACGGAAATGTCTTAATCTATGTGTCGAAGAAAAATGAATGTAAAGAACATGGTGAAAGAGCCTCGAGGGCCAGGCTTTCCCTAATTCTAACTATAATGGTGAACGAGGGAGGGCTACGCTTTCCTTAATTTAACTATAATAAATGTACTAAAAGCTAAATAAGCATACAATAAAGCACTTGAACTTTTAATAATCAATCATGTAAACTCTTGGACTGTACAAATATATTGTAACCATTGATTATGGAATAATGCATTGAGTCGCTTCAAAATTTTAATTTTTTTCTCCCAAAAGAGGCTCCCACATAAAGCACAATGTTGTATGTTTATTTTTTTTAACTATGTGATCAATTTAATTTTTACACATATTTCCTCTCATGGATTAATGTTGGAAGCATATTTTGCACCTTCCTTTGATTTCAAAAACTATCAATTGTATTTTTCAAAGGTTGTTTATGTGTTATTATTAGTATGGACTTACTTTCTTTATGTCATCTTTGTTTAATTTTATTAATTATATTTGCAAGGGAATAAATCACACCCACATTAATAATTTTAGGGTAAATTAATTAATTAAGTAATGATAAATAAATTATGTTAATTATTGAGCAACTGGGATTATAATAAGTAAATAGATTCATCAATAAATATACACAAAAACAAATAATGGATGGTTCAATGTTACGGTATTTTGTAATGGATGGTGTTTTTGTGATCTATTTGTGTTACTTTTAGAGATATGTCTAACAACCTTAGAACAAATAAATTGAATGTGTATTGTTTTGGTTCATTTCTACACCGACAAATTATTTTCATACCTGCAAAACAATCTCAATGCCCATAGATGTGAACTTTGCACATATTCAAATTTCTATTATTGATTTGATTTGACAGAACATGCACTTCAAATTTATGTTTGTCTTTATGTCTAGACCTATAATAACATTTGGTGGTATTCACGAACATCTTTCAGAGCTTGCTAAGGGATGGTCGTCTCCTTATGGCAGGCCCTTATATCCAATTCAACAATTTTAATAAAATAAACAATACACCAAGCACCCGTGCATTGTGTCTAGTTATGCATAACTATTAATGTGATGATAGTGTTATTCTTTGATGATAATAATGCAATTTGTAATAAAGCCCCTTGGTGATATCATTAAAATTTAGTTAATGAATTAAGGTTTATTTTTAATATATAGCATCCTAGAGTGTAATTTGAACATTTCATGCTCAAGTTGGCAAGCAATGACTAGTTGAAAAGGGATTAGTTCATACAAGGTCTAAAATTTGAAATTTGAAATTGTAAGGGTTGAATCTATGCACACAAGTTTGAACCGAATTTATTTTTTGCCCACAGAATCAACCCAAGTTAATGGATGGGTAAAAACTAAATCAAATCCAAACCCTTTGGATGTGTGAGGCCAAAGTCAGTCAGTGATTAAGAGATTTGATAACCTTTAGACACAAATATACCACTTGTCCACTAATCATTGCACTAAGGATGTACCAAGTCAAGATGAATTCAAAACAAAGGGTAAAAGTGTCAATTGTACACACCATCCTCACAATAGACATTTAGGATGCTTTAGGATGCCTCTATATTTTCGTTTTGTAAGAGTTCATTTAGTATTCAAAAGGAAAAAATAAGTTTCCACCTATTTGACTGTGCTCTCATATCAACAAATAATTTGTTTTTAACAATGATACCTAATATACTTTTATATGATTAATTCATAAATAATATGATGCCTATTTCCTAATAATTGGATCCTTTCAAGAAGACACCTTCCTAATTATAAAAAATAAGCATACCGGTAAAACTAAAATGACCATGATTGGAGCTATTTGAGTAAAAAAAAAATGTCGACACACTCTACAACTGTCATGGCTAACCTTGCAAAGGCCGTTGGGATTTTTTCTTCCAAAACTCAATCGTTTTCCCTCCATTTTTCTTCAGAAATGACATGCCAAAAGATGCTAAGGTTTCTCTACCAAGACTGGATGCAACGCGAGTCACAAGGTCACGATTTCATGGCAAATCAACTAAAACAACATGGAAGGTGTCACAACCCAATTACAAGGTTGTGTTGGGTATGTCCTCTAACCCATTTGGTGGATGTTTGGAGGACAGAGAAAATTATGTTATGCTCTCCAAACTGCCTTCTTCTCACATCAAGACAAATCAAAATCCTCCATTCTCAGTCTATCTTTCATCGAATTCCCTAGAGATATGTCTGGATAGTGCCGCTGGTGACAGAGAAATTTATTTGCAAGCCCATGCCCTTGTTTGCAAATTTACAAAGGTATGGCTAAAATTAAGTGATCTTCATTCATGGATTGGCATGCATTGGAAAGATTTTTTGGAGGAAGAAATTAGTATCTATCCCTGTGTAAAAGGTTTTTTTATACTAGAGTTTGATTCAATAGAAGATAGAGAAATGATTCTTAATATTTGGCCTTGGTTTTATCAAGGAGATTTCTTATGTATGAAACCCTAGATCCCTTTGTTCGATCCACAAACAAAGAGTTTTTCTTCTCACTTTTTGTGGGTTCATTTACCTTATCTTCCATTACAATTTTGGGAAATTGGCTCTTTGAAGGCGATTGGCAATGGGTTGGGCGAGTATCACAGTATCTCAAAGGAAACAATCAATTATGAAAATTCAACTTTTGCTCGTCTTTGTGTTGAAATGGATGTTACAAAAGGGCTTTCGACAAAGATTTTTCTCAAAGTTGGCAATAGAAGATGGTGCCAACCAATAGACTATGAAAAAATTGGCTTTTGATGCAGAAGATGCTTCACAACTAAACATGCTACTACACAATGTGGCATGGGTCAAACTAAGGAGAGCAGGTCGTCTTGGTGGGACGGGGTAGAATCCCATCACTATGTAATTTCTCCTTCTGAGCAAAATGTTGACGCTCCTTCCCCTATGTTCCAAGAAAAGGTTCTAAACTCACCTCTTCTATCTCAAGAGATTGTGCCTAATAAGAAGCCAAAAGAAGATCTCTCATTGGCTTCTCCATCCCCCTTGGAGAAAACTGATTCGCTATGTAGGAACGCTGAAATTTCTTCTATTTCTTCAAATGCAAGTGTTAATAATGAAAATTTGAAAGTGGAAAACAGCAATGGTCCTCTTGAAACTGAACAAGAATGGACAGAGGTGAAGAGGAAGAAAACACCAACAGCAAAACAAAAGCATTTGATGACATTAAGATCCTCTAAAAAAGCAGAAAATATGTAATATGTACTGTAATCTGGGGTCAGCCTAAAATTTAGTCTAAAATATATAATCTGGAACTTTAAATTAATGGAAAGAGTGCTACCCTCTCTGATAACAATTTGCCAAAAAAAATAACAAAACTAAAATGACCATGCACAAATGAATTCAACTACCAATCTTGTAATATTCATTTTAATTAAAATGTTTGTAAGACACATGCATACAGAATTAAGAAATATTTTAAAGGCTGCAGAAACATTAAATAGTGACATCTTGCTCTATTTTCATTTAGAAACAATACTCACACTTTAATTATTTTATGAACATGAAATTTTCCTCGAACGGATACAATAATAATCTAGACTAGAAAATTTCTTTGCAGACCGAGTCTACTCTAGGTGGGAATGGAAAAATGACAGATGATGAAAGACCAGTCGCTAAAAATATTTCATCTCCGCTTGACTGTATCATAAAATTGACCTTAAAAGCTTCTAATAAGTCTAAGTTATATTAGTTTTCTCTATTCTTGTTTTGAGGCATCTGGAAAATGGAGGCCTCATCTTATCAGAAAACTTCCAGAAGTTATATTGTTTTGTTACAACAAGAGACTCACGAGTGTTAAAGATGTTTTCATAAAATAGGCACTCATCACCTGTAATTACAAGGAGAATATGGAAGTGCTTGCTATATAAATCAAGGATTAGCTTTGTTTTTCGTACAAGTTATCTACTCACAAATATGAAAAATGAGATCCGTTGCTTTCAAATCCAATAAAACCAGTTGATAAGTCCATGACGTATTCCCGCATAGCACATTGTCCTTGCCGTATACTTACCTAGAGAAAAAATACATTGCTTCTTTATTCTTAGTGTAAATTAGTTCAAAACTAGGTATATCCAAGCGTCATGCATGCTGAAAGAAGGAACACGACAATCTAGATAAAAATTGTTATTACATGTAAAATTTCAATCTTTACTACAAGTTCGTACTAACAACTGAACAATTTTCACAATTGACCTCCTTCAATATAACGTGTGCCAGTTAAACCTATATATTTAATGGCACCCTGTTTTTGCTGTACAGAATTCTTTAAGTTGACAAATGGCTAAAAGCCACTGCAGTGGTCTAGCGAGATAAATAGAATGAAAACAGATATAATAAGTCATGTACAAAAGACATAAATATTAAGCAACAAAGAAGAAAAATTGTCAACTAGATAAAACCAACCGTCCGGGTTGCAAGTATTCATCCACAGACAAGGGTTTAGGCCCACCAAACCAATCAATTAGGAATATATTCTCTATATTTAACTTGAAAAATTGGAAGTTATGATCCGTGGGCCAATCTGCATCGAAGAAAAAAATTTAAAATAAGCATTATATTGCAATGAATAAGCAAATAATTGAGTATCAAAAAGTCTCATACTGCATCACACAAATTTTCGAAGTTGCCTTCCTTTCTGAATTTTCCTATCAGTTCAAATTTAAATGTTCTCCCGAGTCCAAACTTTAAAACCGGCATGATTTTAGCGAAAAAAAAAACTCAAATTTCTTACCCATCATCTCAGTATGTTTTGAAAATAATGCCTGGGAAGCAAAATCAGCTGCTGGCCCACTCATGTTAAGTGCCTCCATCTGTTGAATCAATAATGTTCTCTAACTCGCTCAGTGGTTATAACATGATAATTATTTCGCTAGCATTAAATAATATGTAAGTCAATGAAATTTAGGATTATTGAACAGGAAAATGAAATGTGCCAATACAAAAAATATATGGTTAAAACATATGTACGATACCATAAGAAGTTTGGACTGCCATCAAGCTTTAACATATTTCTTCTACATTTGGGCCAATATTTATGTTTCTCCGATGATCAATGTCATGAAGTTACCATTGGGTGTGGGCATGAAAAATGCACTAAAGGAGTTTAATGCAACTACATGTTATATAGAGTTTCGGAAATGACCTAGGTGGACCAGAATCGGAGGTTCATTTGGTTACTTGAGGAAAACCTATGGAGAGACTTGCAATTTACTTCTATCAAAGTCATACAGTCAGTTTTATACCATCCATTTAATGTCTGTAGTTCAGACCGAGATTACTGATAGCTAAGGAATATGATTGAAGTTCCTCTTTTACCTTCTTTTAAACTTTTCACAATGGGCAATTGCATTTTATATCTCTCCTGCGTTCGATGCAAAATTCCAATACTTTAAGGTTGCGGCTCTACTTTGGATTTAAAATATGATTTCCCATACTTCAAAATATTTGATGTTTACTATTGGAAAAATAATTAGATTAAATGTTTTATTCAATTCATCACTTTAGCATAATACCTTTTCCTGAGAATATCCATCAGAGATCTTCAAATATTTGATTTTTACTACTGGAAAATTAATTAGATTAAATGTTTTATTGAATTCATCACTATAGTATGATAACTTTTCGTAAACATATCCATCAGAGATCTTAAAAGATTTGATGTTTATTGTTAGTGACTAAAGTGTATAGTACATAAGTTTCAACTTTAACCTAAAATGGCGATAGTTAAGCTGATCCATGAACCCTGAATCAATTAACCTTCATTTCCCATCCAAATCTCTAGTGGTGCTCAATTCCCTGATGAAATCTGCCTTAATTTCCACATAGATTCCACCCTTCGGATTGCATATCTCAATGCCATAATCTAGAAGGATAGTCGATTCCATAAAATTCTACACCTCAAATGTAATAACCTAAACTTGAAAATCATCTTTATCTATGGACCATAGCCCGCAAAGCTTCCATCAAGGTGTCTTTAATGTTTAAACTTAAACCACCTATAAATGGTCTGTTATCTTTTTCTTAGTCATTCAATTACTTCACTTACGTCCAAATAACCATTGTTCTGTGAAATGAATGCTTTGTCCATGTTTACAGATTTTTCGCTCTATAATCGCTTTGCTGGATCTGCCACCTCTGACCAATATCTAAGCTGTGAGCTTTTACATTTAACTTGAAAACATTATTTTCAAAAAGTCAAGAGGGCTGACTTCACTTCTATCATTATATATAAATTAATATTATCCTATCCGCTATTTCATTTTCCTATTGGTGCCTTCGTCCCCTTGGTTGTTCAGAGCTGCCCTCTGGATTCGTGACATGGCTTAACTATCTGCCGTGGATCTTGTATAAATTTGGCGATTGTATCGGGCGTTAATAGTTCGATCTTTTGGCACAATGGCAAAGCCATTGCAACAAATGGTATCAGAGCGAGGTGACTGGTTCGAATCCCGTGGTTGCGTTTTTTTTTGGGGGGGGGGATTGTTGGAAGGTCAGTGCTTTCATCCCCTTGGTTGTTCAGCGCCACCCTCTGGATTTGTGACATGGCTTGACCGCCTCCCGTGGATCTTGTATAAATCTGGCATTTGTATCGGACATTAACAGCTCGATCTTTTGGCGCTTTAACACTTTTTACCTTGAGACTGAAATGGAGACACCCCAAGTCGTTTCATCAGAGAAGTGTTTGCCACTTTGCAAGAACTATTGGATGACTAGGGGCGTGTCTGCATTAGGAATTGAACTTTTTAGTCGATTTTCAACATTTAAATCTCCTTTTGCAGGATTTTAATGATTGAGGAATTTTATGGCTATTTTAACAATATATTTTGCATCCATACAATAAGAGACCTAGAAAGGAAACTACAGTTGTGGAGGTAGAAAGCACATCCACATATGAGCCCAAGTTGTGTCTTTAGGGACGGGTTATTCAGCAAGCAAATATGAAGACTGTGGAGAGAAGAAGTTCTGATAAAAAGAATGCAACAAGACTTAGCTGGGTTCTTATACCCACCTTAAAGCCCTTCTGTACAGGATAAAATAATGAAGAATATATAAGTTTGTCCAAGTGCTTCTAGCAGGAATTTGAGTAAAGAAAAGATCTCCAGGACAGGGGGGACAAGTCTCATGTACAGCAATTTTTTTCCCTAAATTTGGAAACAGCAGGGGGGATGACTATTAAAATAATACATAAAAATTAATATTTGTAAAATTAATTGCAACTCATCATTTTTGTAAACATTATGAGTAAAAGAAGATTAGATTTATACAAAGTTGTACTACTGAATGACATTTTGCATTAGAGACAATGAATTTTAATGTCTTCACCCCAATCTTGAGTGAAAATTTTACTATTCATAATTTACAAACTCGAAAGAAATCAAGTTCTTTAACCTGGCAAGTAACTTGTTGCCATACTTGCAGGCCATTTGGGAAGGAAGCTCACAAGTTTTAGTGCAAAACTCTGCAATTTACCAAATTGGACCTAGCGATTTAAAAAAAAATGCTCAGCTGCAGGCCTATTAAAATCATTTAATCTAGTTCGGCTAATCCCCTCCCACTGCCATTAATCAGTGCAGGAAATAAGGTATAATAGTTAGGCCCACCCACCACGGAAAATTCCCTCCCACCCTGCAGGGGATATGCCTTCACTTTCATTTTGAATATGTGGTTTGAAGATTTAATTAATGGTTGAGTGACTAGCATCTTATACTGTCACTATAAGATACACCTGCAAACGTCTTAACAACCAATACTAACATCACCTCATAAGCAATCATGTCTCTCAAATACGAGACATATTTTCTTCAAAGGAGAGACTATGACTAGGGCTATCAATGCATGGCAAGGTTTGAAACTGCTGCTGTTCCTATACTTCCCATCCAGATGGTGGAAGTTGAATAGATTAATTTTAGGGATCTGTAATGCATCCGACATCGTCCCTGTCCCAGAAATATGGTATTACATAGGTTTTTTTGAATTTTTTGAGTTTGTCATAAAGGGTTTGCGTCCTTTAAATATCTTGGGGCCATATGAGTTTCAATTTGAAGAACATTGACTGCTGGTTGAATTTTAAGCTACAGGAATGTGTGGCTTAGGTTTTCTGGTAGACTGGTTTTAATTAAATATTTTATTTCTAGTCTTCATATTTAGCAGTTATATAGTTTGTCTTGCTCCTGTTTCTATTCTATAGGAGCTTGCTAAAAAAATTAGAATTTGTTTTTGGCAAGGAGGTAAACAATCTCACAAGGAAAAAATTGATCCTGTTAGCTAGAAACAAGTTTCGAAGAAAAGTCTCAAAGGGGCTTGTATATCTGCTGTGGTAGAAACATGAACAATGTTCTTGTGGCTAAGTTTGTTTTGAATTTGATAAATCTTCTTTGTAAGAAGATTCTCCGTTGTAAATATGAATGTATCCAAAGCTTTATCCTTTAAGCGTGTCTAGAATTTGGTCATTGATTGCTAAGGCAGTTGAATTTATAAACGATAATATTTATTGATTTCCTAGAAATGGAAATGGTAAGAAGTGTTGGGAAGAGCCTATTCTTAGAAACAAGCTTTTAATTTCTTCCATTTGTAGGGGCCTTTCAGTAAATGAATCACCTTGGAATTGAAAAACTTGCTCACTTTGTTACCTGGGAAGGCAGTCAGCTTCAATGGACTTAACTTCAAAGGCTGGATAAGGAGCAATAAAGGGAGTGGACTTTGGTTCAAAAGAAATTTACTAGTATTTTTTCCATAGACCTTGACAGTGAAGACAACTTTGTTGTAGACCCTGACAGTGAAGACAACTTTGTTGTAATTGCACTATTAAGGTTGGAGTTCAGCATATCCAAGATAGAGAACTTTTTGACAAAAAAAATAACGTATGGAGCCATAATGTTAGTCACAAAATTAAAATCTTTCAGTGGCTTGTAAAACAAAAAAAGATTCACTGGTGAAAATTTCCTCAAAAGAGGCATCTTGGGCCCTTACGTTTGTTTCAAATGCTTTAAAGATAGTGAAACTCAAGACCACCTGCTCTTTGAAATTGAAGAACATTCCTCAGTTTGGATCTCTCTACTCTTAGTTTTGGAGTTCCCTTCAAAAAAAATTTGAATCTCAAAACTTACTATATGCATTGGAACCAAGGCTACCTATGGTCCAACCAGTTGACCACAAGCTCTTTGACAAATTTAATATTTTTCTCTTTTCTTTGGTAACTCAGAGTGTCTCCAGCTTAGCAATTGTTACCCTATTGTTCAGTCAGTCTGGGCAAGTTGAAACCAATCCCTAGGCCACATGAATACCTGAGGATACCCCACTCCAAATGCGGCAAGTTGAATCGGTTTTGAACCTACATTGATTGTCTATGTCTTTCAATGGCTCAACCAACCAGTCTACACCTGAGGGTGACAAATTAAATGTTTTTATTGATAAGTATTTTTTGCCAATTTATTCATATCAAAGTTTCAATTTTCCTATGTGTCAACAATGTTCAATTCTTCAATAATATTCTAATTTCAAGGAAAGTTTGAAGGGAAAAATTGATCTATCTATTAATTGGGATAATAATAAATTGCAATCTAAGACATCACCTAGAGATTGTAGGATATTCCAACAAGAAATATCTTTTCTTGGGCATATAATGTCACATAATTTAAGATAAGAGTCCAAATTGTATCCTTTATTTGCACTGAAAAGGTTTAAGTACCTTTCCATCATAGAAAAAGAGCTGTGTTAATGATTTTTACCTTTCCTGTCAAAGTCAACTTAGAGCAGGTTGGATTCTCAGGATCTATCCCCCTACATGTGCCCAGAGGAAATTCACTGACAGTGAAAGAACAATGAGAATCCTTTTGCAAATCTCTTGCGGTCGGGTCCAGCAATGTTAGGTAGAAGTAAGGGATACCAGTTCCTTGGCTTGGTGGTCCATCACTGTATGAAATCACATTTCTGCCAATCATACAATAATAAAGAAACATGAAAAATAGAAACACAAATGACTTGTGAACATCAGTTCATTATCCAAAAGAGAATTCACTGTCAAGTTATGCACCAAAAACGTACGAAGATAGCATTTGCACAAAAGAAATCCATTAATAAGACTGAAACACCAATATTAAAATGGACTCAAAAAATACAATATAATTTTACATACCCAAATGGAGCCCCTTGCAGATCAATAGAGATAGTGCTGCATGCAACCAACATTTAAAATCATCAGTTCTCTCTAGTTTTCAGTTCAGCAAGAATTTTGAGAAATGAACTATAAGCAATTCATTAGATAGCATCTACAAAGATCAGGTTTGAAAGGCTTAGAAATACTTGGATACAAACAAATATGTATGTACAAGTGTGGGGGGTGCAAATCATCAAGTTCTGTCAAACAATTGATTAAAAAGGCTACGATATGGTTAACTAGATATATCATTGAAAACTTTTGTCACTTGAGATCAAATGCATTTGCGGACAGAAAATATTTACCTTCGAAAATTTTAAATTTAATAACTACCAAAGCAAAGCAATCATAATCATATAAATTCAGAGTGTCAAAATAGTAGGCAATTTGATCCAAATAAATGTTTTTGTAACATTGATAAACAATGCCTCCAATAAAAAAATGTTCAATTTCTCCCAAAAGATCCATGTAACAAATTCAGTATTGACAGTAGAAGACAAACAAACAGCATGTTACTTGAATTCATATTACAAATCAACATGAAACTTGAAAATTAATGAGAATGTTCTTCTCACATAAGTTATGGTCTTATGCTATGCAGGAAGCACAGTAGATGTAGTTTAATCAGGCACTGCATGCAATAGTTTGTCCCTTGTGAGCTAGTATTTGTGCAAATTCAAGTGCGATGTATACACAGTGCTTTTTAGTTTTTCCAATGCACTTGTGGGCTTTTCCCACTTGATGTCCAAATGAGGCAATCTTACTCGGAGTCATTAGATGCAATCAAACCTATCAAAGCCCATTGAAAGTTGAATCAAGCTAGTAGGCTAGACGATTACATTTGAATTTTTTTGCTTTATCAATCTATAATGCCATAAATCCTTTTGGCAAACTCCTGCAACAAACCTTGAAAAACTAACGAGAAACCTACAAGAATCTTAGAAACCCTAAAACTGTCTCTGAGTAGCCTATGGGGCTCCGGAAATAGGCTATCAGCCACTGAAAAGCATAGAGCTAAAAAAGGGGGCATTACACGTGTTTTGAAAGTTTTAATAGCAGCTCATGTTATAGAACAAATTACACAATAAAAGAATATAAGAATAAATATGCTGCAAATACTTGATAATATTATGCCACCTCGAGGTGGCAACCTCCTAATCCACTTCGAGGGAGTTACATTCTATAGTGTTTAGGAAGAACTCAATACATCACATGATCATAATAACTAAACTATACCTCCTATATATACCATATTTACGGCTAGGATATCACCCAAGCCAACTTAGATAATGACATATAATCCTTGGGCTGACCAAATTAAATAAATAAACATATAATAATGATAACATGATTTAATTACGGGTTGGGTAGCCATAAGCCAACTACTCACAAACCAATACACACTGTAGGGTTAGGAGCATAACATTCCACTCCTCTTAACAAAAGCATCATCTTCAATGCTGATTTATTATGGATGCTTCTACAAAATATCTTCATCTTCATCTCTTATTTTTTCTTTGCTTTTTTCTTCTCCTTCATCTTCTTTTTCTGCTTCTGCTGCTTCTTGTTCTTGTTCTTTCTCTTGTAGAATGAAGAGAATGAAACATGTAGGATGAAGAGAATATGAGGATGAATAACACTATCCACACTACTAAACAGATGCAAAGTATAGAGTGATGGGAAGGGAAACCACTTGAGTTCTATAATCTATTTGGGTTGCTTGTCACTCCAATGGTGCTTTACAGATTTTAGTTAAGGGCCAGCAGCACATCACATGTGAAATGGAGAATGATAAAGGATTTTAAAAAGGAATTAATCCACTAAGAGGCAACTAATATGGCCTAGTTACTAGGCTACTTGGAAAAACAGATGGTATGGAGACCAACAAGTGTCCAAGACAACAATGCAAGAAGAATTACATTCAAAAAGTGCACATGAATGGAAGACAATGAATAGATGAACCAATCAGTGGAAATATAAGTCAAAGAAAACTTCTAGAGTCATGTAGAGAAAGAATATGGGAATGAAACAACTCTATTTGGTCAGACAGAGATAGTGAACAAATGGGTTGAGGGGTAACTGTGTAACTATGTGTCAGGTCAATAGAATGCATGGATTAAGTGGTTACCTCTAGGAGAGGACTGCTATAACACGACTTACCACATGTCCATTGGCATGACACCATTTCGAGCATTGTATGGATATGATGCTCCTTCATTTGTGGATTTGGCGTTTGGGGATAGCAGGGCTCCCAAAGCCAAAGATTGGATACAAGAGAGCCAAGATATCCTTAAGGCCCTTAAGGATAATTTGCAGGTTGCCCAGAATCAGCAAAAGACTTATGCAGACAGAGACAAGGTTGAGTAATTTGAGGTAGGATGTCATAGTAAATGGGCCATCTGGAGATGAAATGGTCCTAGGTCTCTACCTCCTAGAGGAGCAAAGACGACATATAAAAAGCCCTATGTAGTAGGAAGTGGGTAATTTCCTCATAAATTTGGTTTATAATTAAAGTAACCTAATCAATAAACTATTGCGCATGAATTATCCTAATGATGAACAAATACATCCATTCCTCAAAATCATGTGCATTCTCGTTTCCTTTAAGCCTACGAAGGATTATAATATCTGAATTTTCTTCTAAGAATTGAGACGGATGCAACTTTTTATGCAATTGGGATTTACCTTTCTTACGTGTTTTGAATAATTGATGAGCAATCGTATTCTTGCATTGGCTCTTCTTCTTGGTATAATGTGGATAGGCCAATGTATAATCGATTGCAGCAAAGACGTTTCTTTGAGGTAATCAAAGGCAATTGTTGGAAGTGTCACCATTTAGTCTAATCACCAACCTGTTATCCTTGGTTCTCACCTTTCGAGACTGTGGGTTGTAATGATTTATACACTCTAGAACCAAATTCGTGCATTGTGCTGCCACTATGGAACACAACTGGTTATACTAGTCCACTCTCTATAAATCTCTGTGTGATGGGAGACCTATTTCCTCTACCAATCCTTTCCCAAAAGTCCTGCAAGTTTACATGACCTAATTTTTTGTGTTCAATCTCTGATACAAAGCTGGTCAAACCTGAGAAATGATCTTTTATGAAGAAACTAAATAGTTTTCCCACCAAACTAGAGCATGGCTATCCATTTTGAAAAGTACAAAAAACTAAACAGATCATTTGTGCCTCACTAATTTTATGCACACTAAAGTTAATCTCTATGAGTATTTATTTCAAACTGTTGAAATAAGATAGCTTCGGTCAGATATAAATGATGATCAAATATATTCAATATCATCATTTATGTATATCGAAATCTGCTACATCCCAAGTATATTATCGATCTGCATTTAGAGGTTATTACTTGCAGATTATTGGCTTTACATGTTTCTTATAGCATCCCGATCAAGCATCATTATCAATGATCATCTCCAGATTGGATATTATTATTTATTTGTGCAAGATAAATTCAGATCGAACTTAGTAAGCATGTATGTTTATTAAGTAACTAACCCCTATTGGTAATCGGGTGGTCAGTTAGACGAAATGGCACAATTCATGGGACGTGTCTCCCATTTGATATTTAATATAGATCCGATCCTCAATTGAAGACATCGAAATAAATTAATGTTCTGCTCTTGAGGATCGAATACCATAAAGATAATTCAGACTTGTAAATACTTCCAAGATTTGATCTGGCATCAACTTCATAATTTCAAGTTCAATATTATGTTTATAATCTGATCGATTTAATCAAAAATAACATGGTATCAGAGCCACGTTAAGAAGGATCCAATTAAAATCAGATATCAGATTATTTAAAAATCGTAATCTCTCTTGAAATCACAAACACATTCCATTCTTCATAATGTCAAGTGTAATCAGATTCGAGGATCGTCTTGAAGGTGCAAACAACTTTACATTGTGGAAATTCAGAATCATGATGATTCTGAAAGAAAATAAGTTACTCATTTGTGAAAGAAAATAAGATAGAACCAGAGAATGATCTGGAGAAATCTCAATGGAGTGAAAACAATTAGAAAACTATGAAAATTATAGTAGATGCAGTTAGGGACCATATAGTACCCATTCTATCTAAACATGAGATTGCATACCTAATGTTTAAATCCCTTGAAAGCACCTTTGAAATAAACAACACCAGGAGGACCCTTGCTCTAAAGAGGCAACTTAATCATGTTCAAATAAATAAGGGAGAATCTATTAATGCATATTTCATGAGAATCAATGAACTAAGAAATCAACTGTCAACAGTCGGATATCAAATTGATAGCAAGGAGTTAACACTAATAGCTCTAGGTGGCCTACCAAACTCATGGGAGTCATTTGTTCAAGGAATAAGTGCAAGATCAAAACTCCCTAAATTTGATAGGCTAAGAACAGATTGCTTACAAGAAGAAACAAGACTAATGACAAAAGGAAACAATCAGAAACCCATAGATGAGGATATTCATGTGCTAAACACATTCTCATAAGAAAGGTAAGAAGAAAAACTTCAAGAGAAAGAAGAATTCTTATGGAAAGGGATCATTCAAGAAAAGGAAAGACATCTCCCAAATACAATGTTTCAAATGTGATCAATATGGACACTATGCAATGATGTGCCCTGATAGAACAAAACAACAAGCATCCTTTGCTAAAGTTGGAAAGACAAATACAGAGTATGATTCTGAGAAATTTGTCTTCTACTCAGCATTATCAAGCCAAGTATCAAACAAAGTCAACAACTGGGTAATTGATAGTGGTTCATCAAGGCACATCACAGGGTTCAGAGAACACCTAGATACTATGATAGAAGAAACTGACGAAGAAGTAACTATTGGCGATGATTTTGCACATCCAATAAAGGGGATTGGAACTTGCATCATAAATTTGAAGTCTGACCTCTCTCTACGACTCACTGGAGTATTGTTTGTACCAGGAATAAAGAGGAATCTAATATCCATTTCTTCTCTTGAAGACAACGGATATAGGGTTACCTTTATGGATGGAAAATTTTTGGCATGGCCAAAGAACTCCACTATAAAGAAAGCACAAACTATAGGTATAAGACAAGGATATCTCTCAAAACTGTGCACTGAGACTAATCAAGCTCTTATTCATGAGACCTCTAATTCAAATGAAATTTGGCATCGAAGATTAGGACATATTCATTTCCGTGCCCTACCTTCAGTAGAAAAATTAGTAACAAGATTGCCCAAACTAAAACAAATTCATGAAGGAGCATGCAAAGGGTGTGCCCTCGGGAAGAATACAAAGGGAACCTTCCAAAATAGTTTGAGTAAAACCAGAAATGTATTAGAACTAGTACACTCTGACTTATGTGGACCCATGTTTGTACCCTCCATGGTAGGATTCTTATATTATGTAATATTTGTAAATGACTTCTCTAGGAAGACCTAGATATATTTTCTTAAATGTAAAGAGTCGATAGAAATCCTTAAAAGGTTTAAGGAGTTCAAAGCTCTTACAGAAAACTTTTCCGAGAAGAAAATAAAAATACTAAGAACAGACAATGGGAAGGAATACACCTCATAAATCTTTAAGGAATTTTGTGTAAATGCTGGGATTAAGAGGGAGTTTACTGTAGCCTACAATCCTCAACAAAATGGTGTTGCTGAGAGGAAAAATAGAACTATTGTAGAAGCTGCTAGAGCAATGTTGTTCGACCAAAACATAGAAATTTCATTTTGGGCAGAAGCCTCTAGGATAGCTGTCTACATTCAAAATAGATGTCCCCACTCACATCTAGATAACAAGACTCCTGAAGAAGCATTTATTGGTATAAAACCTGACATAAGTCACTTAAGGATCTTTGGTTGCCCTATCTACATTCATGTACCTAAAGAAAAGAGATCTAAATTAGAACCTACTGGAAAGAAAGGGATATTTGTGGGCTATAGTGAAACCTCAAAAGCTTACAGAATATACATATCCGGACAAAAAAAAATTGAACTAAGTAGAGATGTCATCTTTGAGGAAGACATTGCTTTCAAAAGGGCAAAGCGTTCTAATGAGATAGAAATTCAAGATTCTCCTAAAGTCGTGGAGGAGGATCTTGCTCCTGAGATTCAGAGGGAGTATTCTGAAGAAATCATAAATGAAAACCAAACTGCTCCAGAAGAGAATCCTAGTAACAAAAGCAAGAGGAGACCACTTTGGGCTAGAAAGATGATTGAGGAAGCTGAGAATTATACAGCACCCAAAGGAACTTTTAGAGAAAGTAAGAGACCCGAAAGATTCTCAAGCTATGTTGCCTTAATGAATAAGATCATTAGTTTAAAACCAACTAGTGTTACGGAAGCTCTTAAGCATCAAGTATGGAAAGATGCTATGACGGAAGAGTATCAGTCCATTTTGAAAAATGATGTATGGGATATAGTACCTAGACCAAAAGAGAAATCTGTTGTCTTTTCCAAATGGCTCTTCAAAATCAAACATGCTGTTGATGGCAGTATAGAGAAACACAAGGCACGTTTTGTGGCCAGAGGTTTCTCACAAAAAAAAGGTATTGATTATGAAGAGACATTTGCACCTGTTGCTTGGTACACCTCTATGAGAGCAGTAATAGCTATTGCAGCAGCTAAAGGCTAGAAGATCCATCAAATGGATGTGAAAATTGCCTCCTTGAATGGGACCATTGAAGAAGAAGTCTATTTAGAGCAACCTGAAGGCTTTGTGATACATAAAGCAGACTCACATGTATGCAGATTGAAGAAAGCTCTATATGGACTTAAACAGGCTCCCAGAGCTTGGTATGAAAGAATCGATAGCTATCTTTTGGGACTAGGATTTTCCAGGAATGATACAGATCCAAATCTCTATTTTAAGGTAATTGAAGGTGATACGTTAATACTAATTTTATATGTTGATAACCTGCTAATAACAGGAGAAGATCACCTTATTACTCAATGTAAAAAGGACCTGGCTTCAGAATTTGACATGAAAGACTTGGGCATTTTACATTACTTCCTGGGGTTAGAAGTCTGGCAGAAATCAGATGGTATCATTCTAAATCAAGGAAAGTATACTATTGATATTCTGAAGAGATTTGGGATGTTAGACTGTAGACCCATGTCTACACCTATGGAAACCAACTTACACAAACTAAAAGAAGCAGCAGCAGAATCAAAATTTGCAAATCCTACTCTCTATAGACAAATAATTGGATCATTAATGTACTTGGTTAACAGTAGACCGGATATTTGCTATGCGGTGAATGCCCTAAGCCAGTTTATGTGTGAGCCAAAGGAAATTCACCTTGTTGTTGTGAAGCATATATTGAGATACCTTCAAGGTAATATTGGATATGGTCTTAAATATAGGGATGTCAACCTAGATTTACATGGATACTCTGATTCAGATTGGGTTGGAAGTGTAACTGATCGGAAAAGCACATCAGGATGTTGCTTCAGTTTAGGATCGACTATGATCTCTTGGATCAGCAGGAAACAGTCTTCAGTGGCACAAAGCTCAACAGAAGTTGGATATATTGCAGCCTCTATGGGAGCAAGAGAAGCAGTATGGCTCCGGAAATTGCTTGTGGGATTATTCGGTGAGTCCTTGAATCCTACTATTATCCACTGTGACAATCAGAGTTGTATTAAGCTTTCAGTGAATCCAGTATTCCATGATAGATCAAAGCATATAGAGATCCCTTACCACTATGTGAAAGACATGGTAGAAAGGAATGTGATCCAGTTGGAGTATATTAGTACAAACGATCAAACAACATTCTCACCAAGCCTCTCTCCAGAGTTAAAATTGAACACTTCAGGAAGAAACTTGGTATGGTTGAAATGTAAATTATTATTGAGATTGAGATTCAAATTGTTTATTTTGTACTAATGTATTTAAAAGATGTTTAATGTGTAAACTCTTTTGTCATGTGTGTGACTCCATGACTTTATGGGCCCTCTCTCCCCCTGTGTACATTATTGAAAGGTGACGATCTTTCTGATGGTGAACACTTGTATTTGACATTGTAAGGTGACGACTCTACAATGATTAGTTTCACTATCATGATGGATATCATGTGACTTGATATCTGTGGACATGTCATGATAGTATCTCGTGGACATTTTGATAGATATCATGAGACTTGATATTAGTTGAAGATCATTATGATCCTTATGGGATAATCATGGTGGATAAATGTATCCTTGGATATGCCATGATTTTATTATGGTAGACATCATGAGACTTGATGTCAGTGCACATACCATAATGAAGATGTGTTATGAAGAAAAACATGTGACTTGACACTCTTAGAAGCATACCATATCTCTTGATATCATGAGTAAGGTGATATCACTATATACTTGGTTAGAGTTATCTTCCCTAGCTAAGAGGGAGTGTTGAAATAAGATAGCTTCGGTCAGATATAAATGATGATCGAATATATTCAATATCATCATTTATGTATATCAAAATCTGCTACATCCCAAGTATATTATCGATCTACATTTAGAGGTTATTACTTGCAGATTATTGGCTTTACATGTTTCTTATAGCATCCCAATCAAGCATCATTATCGGTGATCATCCCAATTCCATTTGGAGGTGGATTGTGTTGATGATATAGCTTCGGGCTTCATCCTTCCATCGATTTAATAAGCAAATAAATAAATGTAGCTGTGGCTATTTATTTATTTGGAGCCAACTTATCTTGAAGAGGCGCATTAAATGGAAGGAGACGACTTGCTATAAATGTATAATTATTTTGTTGAGGCTGACCAATTAGAAAAAGTCGCCTTGTTTGGTGAACAAGGCCGACCCTTTATGAAGAGACATCTTGTTATATAAGGCAGCTATCATCAAGTTCATTCAAGATAATTCACATTCCTAGAAGAAGTTCACACCTGAGCAGCAGATCATCATCTTGTAACAGCAGATCGATTTCAAGGAGAAAACATATATGTTTGTATCTTTGCATCTAGGAGAGGTGCTATTGTTCATTGTATAAATTCGGCATTGTGTTAGGCCTGAGTTGTAAGCAGATTTTTGCTCTTATTCCTTCAATATATAAGAGATATATTTGCTGGGTTTTTCTCCCTCGAGTAGGAGGGTTTTCCTAGGGTATCTTGTTGTGTTCATTGTCTTATGTGTTCTATTTCTGCTTATTGAATTTCTGATCCTAAAACTAACATGGTATCAGAGCGGGTTTAAGAAAGAATCCGATCAGATTTGGTGAGCAGTCAAGACAACTCTTCAAGCATCATTCTGGAAATTGAAATATTAATAGTTCTTTGAAGTGTCGTGATCAATGGCGGAAGTCGTGAGCATTCAATTGCTTGCTTTCATTTATCTCTGGCTAAGGCAAAGCTTGGTATGGTCTCTCGATCTCATTGCTCGACAAATGATGATCGTCTATTCCCCTAAAGCTTATCGGTAATCCTGGCTTGATTGATCACTGCGTATTGGTGAAGAGCAGCTTCTAGCTGAGTGATCTATCTCTTTGCGGCCCAAGTGACTCTCTGTGATATTTCAAAGGGACAATCATAAGAATTATTGTACACGGGCTTTGGTCTTCCAGAGCATATCACGGGAACCACCAACGGTGTCTTCATAATCATCTGGAACATATTGGGCGAAGCATCGAATATGTAAGGATATCAAAGAGTTTAAGGAGCCATGGCAAGAGACCCGACATCAGGTATGGATGTATTCACCACTGGTGTTGGCTGTTATCGGAATTGTTTATTCCATTGAACACTTACATAGTTGTTGGAGCATTCATAATTACTGGAAAATCACTATTGGCACCGATAAAGATGTATTCTGAAAGTGTATACCTATCGTAGTGTGAATAGTCAAAAGCACAAGACAAATTCACGGAAGAGGTTACCGGTGGAGAAACATCTATTAAGAGATTATCTGAGCACTAAGAGTCGCAAATGAAGGAGTGTCGTTGTCGTATGATTTTCGCCTATAGTTTGGGTTATCGGATATATCTTTAGAAATTACGGGAAGTCGAGACTCTGCTTCAGATGATTGCGATCAGAGGGCTCAACTATCCCTAAGGAAGCAACCTCAGGAGTAATTCAGCCGAGCCTCACGGCTCTGGCCTCATTCGCAAGTGTCATTTCTTCTGGCAAACACAACGTCATCACTCCCTTGTCACACAGGCTACACATCAAGACTAAGGCACCTAAATTGCAGTTATTAGATCGTCTCTCACAAAAACCAGTGACACACACAATGCAAGAGTATCGCCTTCAGCAAAATATATGAAGAAGAACGAAGAAGCATTCAATACCATTGTGCAACGGGAAAAATGAACTCAACAGTCTGTCAAGATATCCTGGCGTAGAGTCCAAATCCGGGAAATAGAGAGATAATCCATGGATAGAGCATGGTTATCACTTCCAGTCAGCAGTGCGTAAATCGACTGCTAAATTCATTTCACGTGGAAAGAATTGGATTGCTTCCGTAGGTTGAGAAACAACTCTGCTGAGTGACGTGGAAGTCATGACATGTCATTCATGAAGGGATATGAATATGTGATGGTTTGTTAAGGCTTTGGAAGGTTCATGAGTGCATTGGATTCACAACTGCATGCTAGCTGGTGTAGCTCCCAGGCACAACCCTAGATACTCTTGAGGTGGTTGTTATAAAGTTTTGAAGGTTGTACTAAGCAGAGTCAGCATTCAGGAGCAAAATTAATAATGAGCAGATCCCAAAAAAGATAAGTGCAGACCTGAAAAGTGTTTAAGAGCAACACTTAAAGAGATAAGTATTTCATACCCTTGAATAATGTTCATGAATCTCTTATTAATTTATGCATTGGAATAGTGAATCTTGTATGCTTCTAGCATTGATATTTCCTCGAGGTAGTTTTAATTATTATTAATCTCTCCAAAATTGCTTCCAAGACGGATTGAGGAGCAAAAGGATGATGAGAGATTGCATAGAGAGGAAGAGCTTGAGGCATCCTGTGAGGAAATCATGCCGACTGGAGAAATGATCAAGCATGGAGTAATAGCTTGCAGCCATAAGACTGAGTTGGTGGCTGGAGGCATCTCTCGAAAAGGAGGAATCTATTCAGGTTGTCATTGCGATCAGTTCTTCTAAGAGGAGGAATTAACATTCAGAGGGAGTTCTGTGACTCATTGAGAAGAAGTGAAGGTTGCAGTGTTGCAAGGCCAGGTGCTAAATCCTTGAAAGACCTCTTCAACAGTTGAGATCAGAATTGCTCAAGAGAGTCAATTTGGATTTAACATTGGTAGCTCCACAAACCTATTCAGAATAGAGTGATCTGGGATGAGGTCGAAGAGGACAGCCCTGAATTCTCTATAGAGGTGTGCGCTGGAAACCATTTTTCTAAGGCAAGCATTGCAAGCAATCTTGGACGAGGAGGTCAGAAGGTTGATGCAAGTACTTGGAGCTTCAGAGGGAGTTACATCATCCTAAAGATTTGTGTTAATACATTTTTCTTTGAGACGGAGAAATTTGAGGTGGAAGTCCTTGTTAATACATTTTTCTCTGAGACAGAGAAATTTGAGGTGGAAGCCCTTGTTAATACATTTTTCTCTGAGACGGAGAAATTTGAGGTGGAAGTCCTTGTTAATGCATTTTTTCTCTGAGACGAAGAAGTTTGAGGTGAAAGCCCTTGTCCATCTCTAAGACAGAGATGTGGTTCTTTCCACCCTCTGGCAGTAGCCATGGTGGATGTCATGTTGAGAGACTCCATAACAACATCACGTTGAGAGACTCCGTGATGAATCCTTTGTACCTGTGTTTATCCACACATGGGAGTAGCCATGGTGGACGTCATGTTGAGAGACTCCATGACGACATCACGTTGAGTGACTCCGTGATGGGCACTTGTGCACGTGTTCCTTTCCACACATGGGAGTAGCCATGGTGGACGTCATGTTGAGTGACTCCATGATGATATCACGTTGAGTGACTCCATGATGAGCTCCTCTCCACAAATGGGTGTAACCATTGTGGGTGTCATGTTGAGAGACTCAATGACATTGGATATCTGGAAGGATTCCTCCCTAGCTAAGAGGGAGTGTTGATGATATAGCTTCGGGGTTCATCCTTCCATCGATTTAATAAGCAAATAAATAAATGTAGTTGTGGCTATTTATTTATTTGGAGCCGACTTATCTTGAAGAGGCGCATTAAATGGAAGGAGACGACTTGCTATAAATATATAATTATTTGAGGCCAACCAATTAGAAAAAGTCGCCTTGTTTGGTGAACAAGGCCGACCCTTCATGAAGAGACATCTTGTTATATAAGGCAGCTATCATCAAGTTCATTCAAGATAATTCACATTCCTAGAAGAAGTTCGCACCTAAACAGCAGATCATCATCTTGTAACAGCAGATCGATTTCAAGGAGAAAACATATCTATATCTTTGCATCTAGTAGAGGTGCTATTATTCATTGTATAAATTCGGCATTGTGTTGGGCCTGAGTTGTAAGCAGATTTCTGCTCTTATTCCTTCAATATATAAGAGATATATTTGTTGGGTTTTTCTCCCTCGAGTAGGAGGGTTTTCCCAGGGTATCTTGTTGTGTTCATTGTCTTATGTGTTTGTTAATGGATGATAGCTTCGGTCAGATATAAATAACGAATGCTGAAAGCATCTTCATTATTTATATGTGATCAAAGAATATCATTATTATACATATTTCTGGAAATCGAATTTATGAGCATATATATAAATTCGAAATAATAAATGTTAGAATTTCACATTTAATATAAGTCGGAATTCATTCAATATCCACCAAAGTATTGAAGGTTGTATATGTGTTAGATATACTAACCACATGACAAACGGATTTGTCAAAGAAACCCGCACGCCCAAAGGACACGTCCCTTGAGCGGACATGTCTCCACGTGTGGAGACACGTCCTCTCAAGAGACGCATCTCTTAGAGGTGGGTTCTCCTCACATATTTATGGTGGATCCTTGCCTAATCTGCAAACATCAAAATTTATTAATGTTCTGAAATCAGTTCATTCAGCTTTAAGAGAAGATAAAAGGAAGATCCGATAGATCTTGTTTGACCTGCTAGGATCGACCTTTAAACAATCAAGAATCTGATCATTGCATTATCATGGTATCAGAGCCAAGTTGCAAGATCTGATCAGATAAGCAGATTTAAAATGATAAAAGTCGGCATTCAACAGACGACAATGTTATTACCAATCGCGTAAGGGTCATTACCTATGCGTAAAATGATGGGGAGGAATGTTTCAATAAATACAGGTTCATTGGTGATTCAATCAAGAAATTACTCCTTACCTATGCTTGCAGTGACCGTGGGTAAATGCAATTGAAGCATGATTTTGGCTCAACAGGACGCATATGTAGAACCATTTGTAATTGGGCATGGTGACTTACCTGTCACAAATCGTACTTGCCAGTATCGTGTATTGTGTACGCGATGAGATGTTGGATATGCTGGTTGGACACAAGATATAAGACTCAGTGCAATTGTGATGTTGGTTGTCGCTTTTGCCGTCGATTATCCTCAGGGGTTGAAGTATTATATCAAGCCATATAGGAAGTTCGATCACTCATTGCTGGCGGCATATTTATTAAACTCTCAAGCGCGATTCTCCTCTCATTGCGAGAATCTCTAAATCCAAATATGTATGTTGGAGATATTCTGAATGGGAACATGAGATCGTATATAACTTTGGACATATAATATCTGAAGGCGGTGACTTATCTTTATGCTTGCAAAACCAACCTACTGGTTCACATGCATGTCCATGCTCTTTTGTGTAATTGAGAGCTCTATCACCCGTCGTATGTTATGGATTGGATTGGTCACATCAACGTTTGGAGTTTATGCTTCACCTTCTTATCTAGGATGAACTCCTAAGGCTAACGGAGTTGGAGTTGGAAGCAACTTAAATCTTATGGTGCCAATCAAATATAGATACAAGGATCGAGTCTAGGTTGGTTGTCTGCTCAGCCGCGTTTGAAATTGTATGTATTTTCTCCCACTCTGGCCGGACATCTAAGGTGAAGACGAGAGGTTGAGTAGATATAAGGTGGAGCCTTGACTTTGCTGGGCGAGAATTTATAAGAGGCACGAAAATTTATAAGAGGCATACTTCACTTCAGAGTCTTCAGGGTGTAAAGGATATTACATAGGAAATGTAAAGGATTCGATGGTAGGAAATGGATATCATCTAGAGTCATGCAAATCATCCTTGGCTTTATCAAATTTGTCTTTAAGGTGGAGTTATATTGTAGTAGAAGCTTGTCTAATTCTGGTCCTGTGTAGGGCTAGATATATGATCTAAAAAGAGAAAACATTTAAATAGCAAAGAAGAAAGTAAGGATCTATACCAGTGCTCGTGGTTGGAGAATTCATTGGGCATGACGGATTTATCCATGCTAAGTATGGGTCCTGCGATCTAAATGGCATCTCGAGACCTTCCGTGTAAACTCTGCTCAGCCCAGTTCTCCCATGTGATGAAGTATGAATGACAGATCTTGAGAGTGTAGAGATTCTTCCAGCAATAAAAGTAATGGGAAGAGTTCCAATTTCGGACTTGTGCCTTCTAGAAGTAATGATCATCACTTCTGGTCCGGGTGCATCGATAAATTTGAATGGTCACCGACCATGTTCAAAATTACCTTGCCACCTCTACAAATTCTAAGTAATGGGCCTGTGTTCAAGTTGTGAAGGCTGTGGATTGATTTGAGCGCAAAAGCAGCGAATCATATTGAGTACAGTGATTAGCTTTTATCAAACTCTTTAATGAGATAAGTATTGCATGGTTAAATAATGTTTATGAATTGTTTAATTATTAATTCATACTATAACATTGAGATAGTATTTCTTGTTTGAGATAGTTGAGTCTCATGAACTATTAGTAATCTCTTCTTTATGCTTTTAGGACGTATAAAGAAATGAAAGAGATTGCTTCCGAGAAGAGCTTGATGCATCATGTACATTGAAAATGGAGACACTGCGTGCAACCTTGAGGTTGTGTGAATGGCTGAAGACATCTCTTCGAAGAGGAAGCATTAACCTTCAGAGAGAGTTCTATGATTCAAAGTTGCAAGGACAAATGCTAAATTCTTGAAGTACCTCTTCAGAATTGAGATCAGAATTGCTCATGTCTGTCAACCTGGATTTAACATTGGTAGCTCCGCAAACCTATTCATATTAAGAGTGATCTGGGATGAGGTTGAAATGATCAGCCTGAATCTCTACAAAAGTGTGAATTGGAAAGCATTTCTCTAAAGCAAGTATTACAGACAATTTTTTTTGGACGAGGAGGTCAGGAGGCTGATGCAAGTACTTAGAGCTTCAGAGGGAGTCTCATCTTCACTTGTTGTAATGCTTTGAGATAGAGAGATATGAGGTGAAAGCCTTGTTCATCTTTGAGACTAAGATGAGGCGTCAAGTTGAGAGACTCCATGACGATAGGTCCCAGGCTCTAACTTCAGAAGAGCCCCAAGCACCCGCAGTGTGGCTTAAGGGGGGGGTGTTGGATATAAGCCACCCGGACTGATGATGGGCTGGCCACAAGGGGCCAGTAGCTCAGTTGATAGAACACTCCCGTTGCAAATGGAAGGTCCTAGTGAATACTCTAAGCCAGTTCAGGTGTGAGCCAAAGGAAATTCACCTTATGGCTATAAAACACATATTGAGATATCTTCACGGCACTATTGGATATGGTCTTCTTTACAGAAAAGACCAACTAGATCAACCTGGAAACTTTGATTCAGTTTGGGCTATGATCTCTTGGATCTGCAGAAAACAGTCTTTTGTAGCACAAAGCTTGACAGAAGTTGATTACATTGCAGCCTCTATGGGGGCAAGAGAAGCAAATTGGCTTCATAAATTGCTTGAGGGACTCCTTAATCTAAGCACACTGAGATCCCCTATCATTATGCAAGAGATATGGTGGAAAGGAAAGTGATCCAGTTGGAGTATATTAGTTCAAATGTTTAAACAGCGGACATACTCAACAACCTCTCTCCAGAGTTAAGGTTGAACTCTTCGGGAAGAAAACTTGGTATGTAATTTGATATTATGTTTGAAATTCAAATTGTTTATAAGTTGTACTAATATATAAAGATGTTTAATGTGTAAACTCTTTTGTCATGTGTGTGACTCCATGACCTTATGGGCCTACTCCCCCTGTGTACATTATTGAAAGGTGACGATCTTTCTAATAATGAACACTTGTATGTAACATTGTAAAGTGACGACTCTACAATGATGAGTTGAACTATCATGATAGATATCATGTGACTTGATATCTGTGGACATGTCATGATAGTATCTCTTGGACACTTTGATGGATATCATGGGACTTGATGTCATTTGTAGATCATTGTGATCCTTAAGAGATAATCATGGTGGATATTTATATCCATGGATATGCCATGAATTATGGTAGACATCATGTGACTTGATGTCAATGCACATACCATAATAAAGGTGTGTTATGGAGAATGTCATGTGACTTGACACTTTCAGAGGCATACCATATCTTCTGATATCACGAGTTAGGTGATATCACTTTTACTTGATCGAAGTTATCCTCCCTAGTTAAAGAGGGAGTGTTGAATAATGAAGATGTGTTATGGAGAATGTCATGTGACTTGACACTTTCAGAAGCATACCATATCTTCTGATATCATGAGTTAGGTGATATCACTTTTACTTGATGGAAGTTATCCTCCCTAGTTAAAGAGGGAGTGTTGAATAATGAAGATGTGTTATGTAGAATGTCATGTGACTTGACAATATTGAGAAAACATACCATGTCTTCGATATCACATGTGAAGGTGATATCTCTACTTATTTGATTTGAAATATCTTCCCTAGCTAAGAGGGAGTGTTAATGGATGATAGCTTCGGTCAGATATAAATAACGAATGCTGAAAGCATCTTCATTATTTATATGTGATCAAAGAATATCATTATTATACATATTTCTGGAAATCGAATTTATGAGCATATATATAAATTCGAAATAATAGATGTTAGAATTTCGCATTTAATATAAGTCGGAATTCATTTAATATCCACCAAAGTATTGAAGGTTATATATGTGTTAAATATACTAACCACATGACAAACGGATTTGTCAAAGAAACCCACGCGCCCAAAGGACACGTCCCTTGAGCAGACATGTCTCCACGTGTGGAGACACGTCCTCTCAAGAGACGCGTCTCTTAGAGGCGGGTTCTCCTCACATATTTATGGTGGATCCTTGTCTGATATGCAAACATCGAAATTTATTAATGTTCTACAATCAGTTCATTCAGCTTTAAGAGAAGATAAAAGGAAGATCCGATAGATGTTGTTTGACCTGCTAGGATCGACCTTTAAACAATCAAGAATCTGATCATTGCATTATCAGTGTTCTATTTCTGCTTATTGAATTTCTGATCCTAAACTAACAGATTGAACTCAATATTCACACCGAGCTTCATTGTTCAGTTTCAAAATTATTTGAAATTTGTGAAGTCTTTAAAAGACAAATTTCAAGATATTCAAGGTTTGAGGAAATTATTAGAAATTTGTAGATGTATTTACAAAGAAAAAAGTTGGAGAAAATTCTAAGTTAAATATCGTGTTTCAGGTGATTTATTGGAGTTTTACAGAGGTAACTACAGGTGCATAAATCAGATTTTATAGTTGTACCATGGCATGTGATTATTCTAGAATGGTTGTGATACATTAAAATACATTCACGAGAGTCGAAACTCATTGAATTCTCAAATAGAAGACCTTATTTCTACTAAGACACATATGAAGCCGCGACATATCAATAGTGTCTAGGGCATTTGAAGGAGTCATGGAAGTTAGTAAATCCTACGCAACCATTGTTTATTCAATTTTGCCACCTTGGAAAGTCACTACATGGTCAAATATATGAGGTGATAATTTCTTTGGAAGGTTCCAGCTCATTTATTGTCGCTAGCACTTTTTTTGCAATTGGGATTTACCTTTCTTAGGTTGAGGGGACAAAGGCTAGGAGATACGAGTTTATACATAACTGTGTCATCTTCATGGAATCCAACATCCTTTCTATCCTAAGAGTTGATGGAAGTCAAGAATGTGGATGGTGTGAATAAGTCAGAGGGGTCGTAGCATTTAAAAAGAAGAAATTGAAACTTAAGAACCATCGCCATATCCCTTCAGCAAGGGCCACCATATTCCTTAAGCAGCTATCATAATGACTTCAACTGCTGCCTAGTTGATAAAGATTCCCCTTTTGTAGAGTCGTATTGTAATGTCCCATTTTCTAGCCCTACGCTTTCCAGTGACCGTTAGCCTATTTTTGGAGGCCCATAGGCTAGTCGAAGGCAAAATTAGGGTTTCCTATTTTCTAGGAAGTTTCCTTTTGAGTTTTCAAGGGTTGCATGTAGGAGTTTGGCAGTTTGTCGTTTGGGTCTTTTTGGGTTTCCAAAGAGCTTCAGAGGGGTGTGACATGCATTTCCATCAACGGATATTTTTGGATTTACTATTTTTAATAAGTTACAACGGCTGCCCGCTTTGTGCTCAAACGGAGTTTGGAGTCACTATTTTTAGCAGTATGCTATTTTTAGTAAGTGTTATTTTTGGTAGTGCAGTCTGGAAGCAGTTCAACACAGTTTTTAATTATGGTAGTCAGGCAGCTCTATTTTAGCAGTGGCTTCTCTAGCATTCTTGGAACTCAAAAAAGGAAAGTTTTATAACTTAAGTAACATTATATTTCATTTGTTTTTTTTGGACCCCCATGTCTACGCATTATGACTTGAAGTGTTTAAAGGTGGGCCTCTTTTTGGACGCCCATATTGGAGATTAAAATATTTAAGTTCCATTATTTGCCTATGGTAATTTGGATGCCATATTTCACAAGTTATGAGTTTTAATTTATAATTTTATATTCCTCAAATTGGGAGTCCCTTTTTGGAGGGAAAAGGAGTTTCAAAATTTTGGGTTGGGAGCCTATAAATACAACACCTCTCCTCTTAATTTGGTATCTCATTTTCATCATAACGAAGTGCTACTGAAATTATTTCAGAATCTTTCTTCGGGGTTGGAATACCTCCTAGCTTTTCATCAGTTTTGGGTTTGAAAGACAATTCCTAGCTGATCATTTAGTGCATCTTCATCCAAAGGTTGCAATCTGAGCTTCATTGGTGATGGTATTTTTATCTACTTCAGTTTGGTGTGGTTTTGATGTTTTCTAGGAGGCATTTTTGGTGTGTTATTCGCTGTTTAGAGGATTTTTGGAGACTTGACGGATTTTTGTGGGCATTGGGTCATCTTGTTCCTTGCATCCGGGGGCCCCTTTGCCTGGAATCTTGCAATTTTTGAAGGAGAACCTGATTTTTAATGCTGGTTGCCCTCCTCAAGGGGCCGTACTACCTTGTCTGTCGTGCATCGGGAAACATGCCTATCATTTGTTGATTGTTTGATGGTGGCTTGTTATTGGATATTGCACACCTAGCTTCCCCGCACCTTTTGAAAAGGTCATTCAGAGTCGTGGTTGAGGAGATATGAGCATTTGAAGGTTGCTGATTGGAGTTCGTGCACAGTGCAATTTTATATCAGATTGTTGCTTCTTCATATCAAACCTGATAATTTCAATATTTTGTCATAATATCAGGATGCCTAATCATTGTAATGTCATTAAGATGATTTGCTAATACTTGGGCTTCATTTTGGTTTGGTTCTCTCATTGTACTGAATGTAATGCCATATTGTAATGTTGTTTCAGTAGTACTGATCAACTCTTTCATTTCAGTACTTAATGTTATTCTTTCCCACTGAAAAGTGGAGGAAGCTGGCTTGCCACCTAGTTTGCTTTCTTACTTTGTTACTCGCTGAAAAGTGAAAGAGGTTGGCTTGCCGCCTAAGCATTTACATTTCCTCTATTGGCTGGCTTGCCGCCAATAGCATTGTACTTTCAGCTTTTCAGATTATTGCTATCAAATCCCCTTACACTATATGCTCTCACCTTGCCCACTCTAGGATCTGGGTGATTAGAACGTGAAGGGTTGTTTTTAGTTTGTTATCTTTCTTGGGCTAACGTTAACGGGTGAAGTTTTATGTGCTAAATTTGGGAAAAAAACTAAGGGGGATATTTCATGTATACAGAGAAAGGAGATGCGATTTTGTATGAGCTGGTTACCGGAACACTGTTGAGGTGGTGTGCAGGAACTGCAAGGACAAATCATCGAATTGGAAATAAAGCGAATGGTTTAAGATGGGCGCTATTCATTAATGAGTTGTTCACTATTATATATGTTTTTGCCTACTACTATTTAAGGTCATAAATTGATGTGAACTTATTTTATAATCTGCTCTTCAATATACATCAAAATATCAGTTTTAGAATGCTACAAAATGTTTGTCATAATGTGGTCTTATATCTATGATTGTTCAATGGAGTTGTGAGGGAAATAATGGTTAAACAACATTCAATCATTAATGTTAGTTGTTACATTGATAAATCTTTCATTTGCACATGCACATAAATTGTCTGATGGAATGCTTACATTTGGAGGAATTGGGAAAGTGGTAAATTTGGGTGTAGAAGATTAGGTTAGAATCTTACATTTCCTAAAACTCTTGGAAACTAGATTGACAAAGAATGGAGTACGAATGTGCAAGGAAACATTGATGTGGTTGTTTGTGGTTGAGGTTTCCTTGTGGTAGCAATTGCTTCAAAAGAAGAAAGGACTTAATTTTCAGAAGTGGATGCTAGTTCTCTAGCCCTTGAGGTTTGTACCTAAATCACTAATCTTCAAATTTCAACCTTCTTGATGAAATCCATTAAAAATCCTAGTTAGGGTCAAGCTCCCAGTTTTACCTCTCCGTTTGTGGCATGAACAATCCTTAAAATCCATCAAGAATAGGATTGGTGTTTTCAAGACTTAGGGTAAACCAAAAGAGAAATATTTTTTATATCCGCACAAATATGTTGAAATAGATGTCATCAATGGATTCCTTTAAGGCATTAAGCTCAAGATGGATGACCTAACCATGACTCAAAAACTGGACTATTAACAATTCAGTTTAAGTGTAACCATTGTCATGAGCATGGACACTTCCTGATGTATTGCCAACTGCCCAAGCCCACTAGTAAGTAAGAAGACGAAAATGAAGGTTTCAAACAAGTGCGTAGAAGAAATTCCAAAAATAACCCAAAAGCATTACCCCACCAAAAGCCCCTTCTTCAAACCCATTCACTATAGTCAATGAAAATTTTGTGAATGACAAAGAGGAAGAACAAGAGAAATAAAAAGAAGATTAAGAAGCCCCAACCTCTCTAAAAAATCATTGAATGCTAGTGGGAAGAAATATTCTGAAGTCCACTCAAGAGCAGCAACAGAGAGCATTGCAACAAGAAAATATCTCTTGCAATTTGAGAGGTCTAGAGACAAAAATGAAAAAATGATTTTGAAAGATCCGTTATGCACAAGAAACTTCAATATTTTATTGTAGCAAGAAACAAAAAAGAACATCACATAAGTAACTAGAACCATTAATGAACGTTCGAGCAAAAACATCAACACTGTAATCTCCTCCTTAGGTGCTTCTAGAGGTCTCCTTGTGGCCTAGAAACCTAGTTTTTCCTTAGTGGGTTTCATCCTCAGGCCCAACTAGATCAAATTTACTCTCTGTGAAACCTCCTCCGATCTCTTATTGATTATTGGTAATGTCTACTCTTCAAACAACTTTATGGACAAAAAATAATGTTAGCAATCTATCATAGAGGATGCAAATCTCAACAATCTAGCTAGCTAGATTCTTGGTGAATATTTTTATATTATACACTTGGTATGACAAGCATGATGGTGCAACTTTCATTGCTGTCAAACTTGATAGATTTTTATTTCTAGAAGACTGTTGGAGGCTTTTTCTTTTTCCTATACTAAAATCTTTCCTAATCCTTTCTCAGAATACAAACCAAATTCCTTAAACTTCAACAATAGATTGAATTGGACACCTATCCCTTTAATATGTTTTTGCATTTTGTTGAAGGAAAAAATATTTTCTCAACTTATGTGGAAATCTTGGCTTAAAGCCCTTGCCCACATCTTTGCAGGTCAAAATTAGGTGAATAAAATCGAAAGCACCAAATTTGCTGCCAGAAGTTTAATCAGAACACAGCAAGAAAAGAAAAGTCGAAATGAGCTTTAAGAGCAGTTGGAGACTGCCCAAAGATAGATAGAAGAAGAAGACCCATAGGAAGAGTTGATTCTCAAGGAAATTATAAATTTATAATGTCTCCTTCTGGGAAATTACTAATTTTAGGTTTGCAAAACAATATTAATCACTAAACCTGGTATTAGTAATAACAAGTGACAAATTTATGGTAATATTCAAATCCATCTAAGCATCGTTCATATCAAGATACCTTAATATCATTAATAATTATTAGAAGGCATATTCCTATAGTCAACCATATCAGGATTTTAGATCCATTCCCTTTGCAACACCTCCTACAAAATCATATCTAAAATTATTTCCTAAACGCATGAAAGCTTCCCCCTAGTTTGATATCGGAATAGTAAATGGGATTTGTTCCTCTTAGGTGCAACTTTGAAGGTGTTATTTCTATTTGAGGAAATAATGCACTCATGCAAAATGGAAAATAAAAGCATTACAGCCATCAAGTTGGACATGGAAAATGCTTTTGATAGGGTGAATCATGAAGCCATAACGCAAACTTTGTTAAAGTTTTGATTCAATGAAGAAAATGTCGGTTGTGTTGTACCCAAAATAAAAAAAAATTGCTTCATTAAGGCATTTTGTAAAAGTGGTAAAAGTCTTGTAAAAAAGGTTAGAAAATGGAAATTTGCATGTCACGCATGTTGGTCAAAAACTCAAAATTTTCAAAATCTGACGATCTGAGTCTCTTTAGAGCGAAATTGTCTACAAAACCCAAATCTCAATTTTTCAGCCCTACTTTTTAGGAAAATTTCTATTTTTAGAAAGTTTCTAAAAATAGCCTTTTGACAAGGTTTTCTAGGTTTCTTCTCAAACGGATACCGGCAAAATTTTCTAAAAATAGAAAGTTTATAAAATTAGAATTTATGTTTATGGGGCTTAAACTGATTTTGATTGGTTGAAAATACTTCCCGATCAGGTTGGTCCAGTCAGAATCATCTCTAGTGGGTCTATTATGCTTTTTCAGAAGCTGAAACAGGAGTTCCGAGTGTTGATGTTGTAGCTTCGGGCTACATACTTTCGCCTTGCTTGTTGAATAATAAATTCATATAGCCTAATGGCTATTCATTTATTGCATTGATTAAAGTGAAGAGGCGTCACTTGACAACTTATTATATTTCATTTGGGCCGACTTCCTTCTTGTGGCCAACCTATTCAATTATTGGTATTTTCTAAGGAGGCCGACCTACATGAAGAGACACAATGTTTTGTATAAATATAAGGTGATGATCTCTCATTTCATTATCAAGTTCATTCATTCATATTCACATCTCTAGAAGAAGTTAGCACTTGAGCAGCAGATCATCATATTGGTGCAGCAGATCAAATTCAAGGAGAAATGTATTCATCTTGTATTTTCGCATCTAGGAGAGGTGCTATTATTCATTGTATCAAATTTGGCATTGTGTTATGCTTGAGTTGTAAGCCGATTTCTGCTCTTATTCCTAAATATATAAGCGATATATTTGCTGGGTTTTTCCCCTCAAGTTGGAGGGTTTTCCCAAGGTACCTTGTGGTGTTCATTGTCTTATGTGCTGCATTTTTGTTTATTGAATTTCTGATCATAAAACTAACATGGTATCAGAGCGGGTTTAAAGAAGATCGTGATCAGATTTATAAGCAGCGTTGACATCCACTTCTTCTTGCATCTATCTCATCTTCAAAATGGTGAACGGGCTCAAGATCGAAGATAGGCTTGAAGGCGCTTCCAACTTCACCTCTTGGAAGTTTAGAGTGATGCTTGCATTGGAAGAAAGTGAGCTTGCTGAGTTCGTGGAGGACGAAGTTCCCGAACCTTCTGATGAAAATGAAAAGCCACAATGGAAGAAGAATGGCACTAAGGCGAAAAAGATTTTGGTTGACTCCGTGAAGGACCACCTTGTGCCAATTATCTCCAAGTCGAAGACAGCAAAAAGAAATGTTCAAAACCTTGGAGGAAATGTATGAGTTCAATAACACAAACAAAGCTCTTGCCTTGAAGCGACAAATTCATCATGTCAAGATGGCGAAAAGTGATTTTGTCATGTCCTTCATGAAGATCACTGAATTGAGAGATCAGCTCTCTACCATTGGGCATATGGTTGATGATAAGGATTTGGCCATGTTGGCTCTTAATGGCCTTCCTAAATCTTGGGAACCATATATCCAAGGAATTAGTGCGAGATCAAAGCTACCTAAGTTTGATCGCTTGAGGGAAGATTGCATTCAAGAGGAATCGAGATTAGCAGCAAGAGGCAATGGGCAAAGTTCTACCAATGAGGAGATTCATGTACTTGCCGCTCAATCTTGGAAGAAGAGAGGAAGAGAAGGAAAGAAAGGCTACTTCAAGAGGAATAAAGATAGAAGATCTAATGGTGCTCCTGCATCTAAGAAGAAGAAGGATTTTTCCCACATACAGTCATTCAGATGTGACAAGTTTGGTCACTATGCAAAGGATTGCCCAACTAGACCAAATCAACATGTTTCAATTGCAGATGTAGGTGAGATCTCTCCTCTAAAGGATTCGAGTGAATTTCTATTCTATTATGCCTTATCAAGCAATGTTCCAGCAGATAGCAACATTTAGTTGATTGATAGTGGCGCCTCTCGACACATTACTAGATTTAGAGAACATCTTTTAGATTTGGTGATGAGAGATACAAGTGTTCAAGTCATAATTGGAGATGATGCATGTTATTCAGTGAAAGGTGTTGGGACCTCCACTCTTCACTTAGATTTTGGCATCTCCTTGCAGTTGAGTGATGTACTATTTGTACCAGGCATCAAGCGGAACCTTATCTCTATTTCAGCCTTGGAGGACAAGCGATATCAAGTTGCATTCTCCGAAGGTAAAGTTCTTGCATGGCCAAAGAACTGTAGCATCAAGTCAGCCCAAGTGATTGGTGTTCGGCAAGAATGTCTCTACAGACTTTCCACTCGTCCACTACAGGCTTTGTTGCATGATACATCAAGTTTGTGTGAGCTTTGGCATAGAAGACTTGCTCACATTCACTTCCGAGCACTTCCAACCATGGAGAAGATGGTCACCGGCATTCCTAAACTCAGCCAGGAGCATGAAGGTACTTGTTGAGGATGCGCATTAGGTAAGAATACTAAAGGACTCTTTCATGGTAGTGAAAGTAGATCTAAATGCATTCTCGATCTTGTTCATTTTGATTTGTGTGGTCCAATGTTTGTTGCTTCTTTGAGTGGTTTCTTGTATTATGTAATTTTCATTGATGACTACTCTAGAAAGACTTGGATTTATTTCTTAAAGAGTAAAGAATATGGGGAAGTACTTGAGAGATTCAAGGAATTTAAAGCTCAAGTAGAGAACTTGTCCGGGAAGAGGATCAAAGTTCTGAGATCTGACAACGGAGGAGAATACATCTCTGGAAGCTTTCGTAACTTTTGTGTTGAAGCAGGAATTAAGAGAGAGTTTTGTGTTCCCTACAATCCACAACAAAACGGTGTAGCAGAAAGGAAGAACAGATCTATTGTAGAAGCAGCTAAGGCCATGATTCATGATCAGGATCTGAAAATCTTCCTTTGGGTTGAAGCTTCTAGGACAACTGTGTATGTTCTAAATCAGAGCCCCTCATCGTATCTTGGAGAACATGACTCCTGAAGAAGCTTTCACAGGTGTGAAGCCTGAAGTCAGCCATTTGAGAATATTTGGTTGTCCTGTGTATGTTCATGTCCCTAAAGATAAAAGGACAAAGTTGGAACCATCTGGCAAGAAGGGAATATTTGTGGGCTATACTGAGTCTTCAAAAGCCTACAAGATTTACATTCCAGGTCAGAAACTGATAGAGATCAGCAAGGATGTTACATTTGAAGAAGATGTTGCATTCAAGAGATCTAAAGGCTCTCACGTGGAGATAGACAATGAAGACCAAGAGTCTCCTCGGGACATGGAATTTGACCATACTCCTGAGATTCAGAGGGAGGCTACTGATCCTAAAGAAGATGTTGATCTAGTTGAGCCTTTGGAACCTATTGATGGGCCTACAGACATTGTTATTGGTCGAAAGAGACCTCTATGGGCTAGGCAAACAATGCAGGAGGCAGACGAGTTTTGCAGCCCCTAGAGGAATATTTAGAGAAAGCAAAAGACCTCAGAAGTTTTCAAGCTATGTTGCATTAATGAGTCAAATCATTGAGTCTGAACCTTCCACTGTTGAGGAAGCTACAAGTCAGCAAGTATGCAGAGATGCTATGGCTGAAGAATATCAATCTATCCTCAAGAACGATGTTTGGGACATTGTACCTAGACCAGAAGACAAATCTGTTGTATCTTCTAAGTGGCTTTTCAAGATCAAGCATGCGGCTGATGGAAGCATTGAGAAGTACAAGGCTAGATTTGTGGCTAGGGGGTTCTCTCAGAAAGAGGGAGTAGATTATAAGGAAACATTTGCTCTAGTTGCTCGTTATACCTCCATCAGGACTATCATTGCTATTGCAGCAGCTAAAGGATGGAAGTTACACCAGATGGACGTGAAGACAACATTTTTAAATGGTGTAATTGAAGAAGAGGTATACATTGAGCAACTTGATGGATTTGAGGCTCATGGGAAGGAGTCTCATGTTTGCAAATTGAAGAAGGCTTTGTATGGCCTTAAGCAGGCTCCTTGTGCTTGGTATGAGAGGATTGATCGATACCTACTGAGCTTGGGCTTTTCCAAGAATGATGCTGATTCAAACCTATACTTCAAAGTAATTGATGGTGAAGCATTGATCTTGGCTCTCTATGTTGATGATCTATTTCTTACTGGAGAAGAACACCTCATTATCAAATGCAGGAAGGAGTTGGCTTTTGAATTTGAAATGAAGGATCTTAAGTACATGCATTACTTCCTTGGTTTAGAAGTATGGCAGAGGCCTAATGAGATCATTCTAAGTCAAGGGAAGTATACAATAGACATCTTGAAGAGATTTGGTATGATGGATTGCAAATCCATGTCTACACCTATGGAAACCAATTTTTAGAAGTTAAAAGAGGCTATAGCTAGTTCAGATCTAATGGATCTACTATGTACAGGTAGTTGATTGGATCATTGATGTATCTAGTCAATACTAGACCAGATATTTGCTATGCAATGAGTGCACTTAGTCAATTCATGTGTGAACCAAGGCAAATACACCAAGTTGCAGCAAAGCATATCCTGAGATACTTGCATGGCACAGTTGGGTATGGCTTAAGATATTCTTCTGATGTGGACTTGAAGCTACATGGTTATACTAATTCTGATTGGGCAGGGTGTGTTGTTGATCGGAAGAGTACCTCTAGATGTTGTTTCAGTTTGGGGTCTACGATGATCTCCTGGTGTAGCAAGAAGCAATCTTCAGTGGCACTAAGCACCGCAAAGGCCAAGTACATTGCAGTGTGCGTGGCAGCTCGAGAAGCAGTGTGGCTTTGGAAGCTCCTTGTAGGATTGTTTGGACAATCATTGGAGCCGACTGTCATTCATTGTGACAATCAAAGTTGTGTGAAGCTTTTTGTCAATCCAGTGTTTCATGACAGAACCAACCATGTTGAATCAAATACCACTATATCAGAGATATGGTATTGAGGAAAGCAATCCAGTTGAAGTATATTAGCATTGATGAGCAGACAATAGACATTCTCACCAAGCCTCTCTTTAGAGTAAAGTTTGTGTACTTCCGAGACAAGCTTGGTATTGTGGAGAATGAAGCCCTAGCTGAGAGGGAGACTCAGCTTCAGTGATCTTCTGTGATTTGCTTTAATGCATCTTTCTCTGTTAGAGAAATTTGAGGTGTAAGCCCTTGTTTTCCACCCTCAGGGAGTAGCTATGGTGGATGTCATGTTGAGTGACTCCATGACAACATCACGTGAGAGAGTCTGTGATGATTTTCTTGTACTTGTGTTTATTCACCCTTTGGGAGTATCCATGGTGAACGTCATGTTGAGATGACGACATCACGTTGAGTGATTCCGTGATGGGCACTTGTGCACATATGCTTTACCATACATGGGAGTAGCCATGATGGTTGATATCACGATTGAGTGAATCCGTGATGAGCTCCTACCACATATGGGTGTAGCCATTGTGGGTGTCATGTTGAGAGATTCATGACCTTGTGTATCAGAAGTATTCCTCCCTAGCTAAGAGGGAGTGTTGATGTTGTAGCTTCGGGCTACATACTTCCGCCTTGCTTGTTGAATAATAAATTCATATAGCCTAACGGTTATTCATTTATTGCATTGATTAAAGTGAAGAGGCGCTTCACTTGACAACTTATTATATTTCATTTGGGCCGACTTCCTTCTTGTGGCCGACCTATTTAATTATTGGTATTTTCTAAGGAAGCCCTACATGAAGAGACACAATGTTTTGTATAAATATAAGGTGATGATCTCTCATTTCATTATCAAGTTCATTCATTCATATTCGCACCTCTAGAAGAAGTTTGCACTTGAGCAGCAAATCATCATATTGGTGGAGCATCTAAGAAAAATATATTCATCTTGTATTTTCGCATCTAGGAGAGGTGCTATTATTCATTGCATCAAATTCAACATTGTGTTATGCCTGAGTTGTAAGCAGATTTCTGCTCTTATTCCTGAATATATAAGCGATATATTTGTTGGGTTTTTCCCCTCAAGTTGGAGGGTTTTCCCAGGGTATCTTGTGGTGTTCATTGTCTTATGTGTTGCATTTATGTTTATTGAATTTTTGAAAATAAAACTAACACTGAGGTCATCAATGCAGCATGGTCAACTGCCAGGTGTCAGATTCAAGGTCTCAAATGCTACACAGATCGAGAAACAGAAGAAGATGCTCGAGGAGCAAAGAACGAAGGAGGGGAATCTGAAAAATCTTGAAAATGGTGAAAATTTGTCTAACATTGGAGATGTCAGGCGCCCCTGTCCAGTCAAGGCGTCTAGCTATTCATGCCTTGGCATATTTTTCAATCTCCGACATTCGATGCACAAGCAGCTGTTGAGCGCAAAGCACTGAATGCAAGGCAAAGAGAAAGTTGAAAAACTCGTAAAAAACTAAGTCTGCTAAAGAAAGGCGCCCCAACTAGCTTGAGGCGCCCAGCATTTAAGACCATCAAAAGCAGGATTTAGGGTTTGTGCCTCCAAGAGTTTGCTCTCAGAATTCTTCTAGCTTCACAGTGAATCTATCAGTAGGGTCATTGGATCAATCAAATGATCGGAATCTTCGATCGAACAAAAAGGTTGCATCAAAGGAGCAAAATGGAAATCATGAAAATCCTCAAAAATATTCTAACTCTGGAGAGGAAAAGCGCCTTAGCCAAGGGTGCCCAAGAATCAATGCCTTGGAAACTTTTCAATTTTCATTCAAAACAGTGTCCACATTCGATGTACCTGCTTTCGGATTGGCTTCACAATTTTAAAGCTGGAGAACAAAGCGCTTTTTCATCCTCAAAACCTATTTAAGAAGGCTTTGGCATTCATTATTCACTTTTTGCAAGTTGGCATCCAGAAGAAGAAAAGTATCTTTTTCTTCTCATCAAGATTTGGAGGCTCAAACAAAATGCTTTTTCAGTTTTCTTCATGGATTCGGGATTGGCAAGCACAGAGTCACGCTTTTTCATAATCCAATCTACTAGGGCATCGCATTTCAAAAATAGGTGGTCATCTTTTTTAGTTTTCATCGATTTGGGTCCATCTTCTTTTTGTTCCTCTTGAAGATTGCAAAAATCTGCTTTTTCGACACTTTTTCGAGAAGCCTTCAGCTTTTTCAGAATCTAACGAACTGGGTTTCTCCGAAACGTAATTCTCTACAAAACCTAGACCTCGGCTTTTTTTGGCAATCTGTGTTTTGGAAAAAAATCAGCACCTTTTTGGGGCAGCGAAGATTTTCAAGAATAGAACTAAAAACGACAGTTAACTCGATGCCTTTTCCGAGTTTTTTTGCTAATCTTGTCTCATGCTTATCTATTCTTTGTGAAAGAGAAAGGAATCAAGTTGTAATAATTGGCACTTTCCTTGTTTTTTGCTTTCAGCAGGTTGTTGGTTAGTTGTCTTGTTTTTGTTTTAGAAATAAAGCTTGCGAGTTGACAAGTCTTGTTGTAAAAGCAAGGAGATTTTAGGGTTCCCTACTCCTCGCTTGTGTATAAATAAGGGCAGCCTTGCCCATTTGTTTTTAACCGTTATTGTGATAACAAATTGCTGAGCCTACTTTTGCCTACAAGTTGTTATTCAGTGTCTGTTCACTTAGTGTAGGAGCAAGCTTGCATGCCTACCTTTTGCTACAAGTTATTGTTCAGTTCATGTGTAATTTGTTTCAAGTGTATTCTGGTTTGATCGCTAAACTATAATGCCAACAATTTTCTAGCGCCCACTATGGGGCACGAGGCATAAAACTTCAAGAAAGCTTACGCTCTATGACACGAGAATGACCATCTGGCGTCCTATTGCTCCTGTCAGGAAGAACCTATGATCCAACCAGAAGCAATGGGTGATAACAACAATAATGTTGGCATTAATCAAAGACATCCACCCCCATTACCTTGGGGTAACAACATTGGACCTTTGGCTTTGCGGGAACATCATGAGTTACCTAAAGGGTCAAGAAAGCACTTTCCCTGGTTTCACAATGACGGGAGTCAACACCCCGATGATCATCTTTCCACCTTCACAATGGCCTGTGTCGTCCTGCATGTGGGACACGAAGACATTGTTGTACGTCTCTTTATTGAGACCCTTGTGGTGTTCTACCTGGAGCCAGGCATTATTATTTTTGGCAAGATTCAAGCCCGTTGAAGACGGTCATTTGTTGTTTGCCTGACTCGCAAATTCAAAGATGGAGCACAACGAGCCCATAAGGGAGTTTGTAGCAAGATTTAATCGTCTTGTTACAAGACTTTCTTCTACACTTAATCCATCACCAGAGATTCTGATGAGCTGTTTCATAAATGCTCTTCCATTAGAGATAGCCTTCTTCCTCAAGACAAAAGAAGAAACAAAATTTATAGATGCGCAAGAACATGCCATCAAGTTGGAGGATAACATGATCACTTCCGACAAGATGAAGAAGGATTCAATCAAGCCTCTGGTTCGGAGTTTTGAATATCCACTGCTACAGAAGGTAGCCAATGAGATGCTTGCACTACCATCACCACAATATCAACCTCAACAACAATATCAACCACCACAACAGTATCAACCTCAGTAACCGTACCAGCCGAAGAGAAATAATTTTTCAGCCTTTCAATAATTACAGGCCACGGTTGCCAGCACCTCCACCAAGAAAAACAGTTGAAGCGATACAAAACACAATATTTTGTTCTTTCCATGAGATCGATGCACAAACCAATTCTACATGTCCTCAGAATTTAAGAATGAACCAAATCATGGGATATGCTAATGTTGCACCTAGTTCCAATTTTGTACCTACACCAAGTTCGAATGTTGTCTTATCGCAGACAGACAACTTCGGTGGCGACTCTGCTAAGAGATACTTTGAACCCGTTATTGAAGAAGAAGAAGACCTCCGCCACTACTCTCTTGCAGTAAATCGTGGAAGACATTCAGCACCTATGTTTCCACATACTCAGCACTTGAAAATGCGGAAGGAAGAAGAAGAGAGGCCGAGAGCTAAAGAACAAGTTAAGGAAGTAGTTGCTCAAGACCCATCTTTAACAAATTTTGACATTGTAAACTCCATGATGAAGACCAAGGTTAAAATTTCACAGTTGGAGTATCTTCGTGATCATCTTGAGCAGCTAGACAGAATAATACATGTAAAGAAAGAAGCTTCAATCCAGCCTACATTGCTTGAGTCATTTGTTCCAGTGGAAGAAAAGCCCAAACCTTTCTATATATCTCTATATATAGGTGAATTCAAATTGAGCAATTGCATCATAGATTCAGGAGCCTCAGACAACGTCATGCCTCTACAAGTGATGAATGCATTGGGGCTCTCATGCACAGAAACTCAGAACGAGTGTTGTTCACTTGAGTCTAAGTTGGTGCCATTGGTCAAACAATTGAAGGACGTTCAAGTAAGGTTGGCGGCTTGTCTGGAGAAAAAGATAAAGATGACTATTCCAATGGCTGACATTCCAGCCAGCTATGGGATGTTGTTGAGCTGGAGCTTCTACAGAGATCTTGGTGGTGAGATACAGCTAGAATGGTTGTCCGCTACCATTCCTGTAAAGGAGGGAAAAATCAAGATAGAACCTGAGCCCAAATCTCGATTCATCATGGTGAAATCCCCAGACCCCTCAGCCCAAACTCTATATCAAGAAACAGGTCTTGGTAATTATGTGATGCTATCAGAGATAGAGACTAAAGACCAAAACATTGTTTGTTCTGAAAAGAGACTGACAAAGGATACAAAGTTATGGGCAATGCAGTTCGATGGGGGTTGTTCAACTGTAGGTTCAGAAGCAAGGGAAATGATCATCTCCCCTAAAGGATAGTTGCATCCACTTGCATATTGCCTGCAATTGGAATTCACTAAAGCTGAAAAAGAGGCGCTTTTGTTAGGCATCAAAAATGACGAAGACATGGGAATTGAACTCCTATGTGTTAAAGGGGACATAGAGCTGATCGATGAGCCAATCAAAGGATATTTTCAGGTCAAAAAAGATCACCTACGGCATTATAGAAACCGAGTTTGGAACGCAATCAATTGGTTTGAAGCGTTCGACATCAAAGACATTCTGAGGATGGACAACAACAAAACTGATGCCTCAATGGTATTTGCTTCCCTCTTTGAGCCATATTGTGACTTTTGTCAAGTTGCCTTTGCTTGGGCGTATGAAGATATGAGAATCTTCATCTCGGAGGAATTGTCTCTTACAATGCCCATCAGAAGAGAAGTGAAGCCTTTCAGGCAGAAATGGCATCGTTGTAATCCATTCCCGCTGCCATACAATGGGGCAATATCTGAAGCACTTCATCCCTTCGGGGGGTGGAGTAATTTTCTTTTCAGTAACTTTCTTTTTGTTTTCGTAATGTGTTTCCCATTTTCGTAATGTGTTCGTTATGTCATGATGTTTTTCCCCTTTCCGTGAAGTTTTGTTGTGTTCTAGGTGATTAGGCGTCTTGTTTTAGATGATTTTTAGGGGAGTTCCAACTTTTAGGTGATTTTAAGGCCTGCAGTCCTGTCCTAGGTGATTTAGAGAAAAGTCTTGTGATAGGTGATTAGGAAATGGTCTTGACTCTGATGCCCAACTGATAAGACACTGGTCTATGCTTAAAAGTCCAGAGATTCTTGGTTCTCCTATGCCATAAGTATTTGACATGGTCCCCAGACAGAGCCAAACGTTGTACCCAAAATTAAATTTTTTTCTTCATTAAGGCATTTTGTAAAACTGGTAAAAGTCTTGTAAAAATGGTCAAAAATCAAAAATTTGCATGTCACGCATGTTGGTCAAAAACTCAAAATTTTCAAAATCTGACAATCTGGGTCTCTTTAGAGCAAAATTGTCTACAAAACCTAGATCTCAGTTTTTTGGCCCTACTTTTTAGGAAAATTTCAATTTTTAGAAAGTTTCTAAAAATAGAATTTTTGTGAGGTTTTCTAGGTTTCTTTCCAAACGGATACTGGCAAAATTTTCTAAAAATAGAAAGTTTCTAAAAATAGAATTTTTGTTTTCGAGGCTTAAACTGATTTTGATAGGTTGAAAATACTTCCCGATCAGGCTAGTCCAGTCAGAATCATCAAAAGATCATTTTTTCTCTGGTGGGTCTATTCTACTTTTTCAAAAGCTGAAATAAGAGCTCTGAGGCCATCAATGGAGGATGGTCAACTACCAGGTGTCAGATTCAAGGTCTCAAATGCTGCACAATTTGAGAAACGATGGAAGATGCTCGAGGAACAAAGAACAAAGGACGGGAATCTGAAAAATCTTGAAAATGGTGAAAATTTGTCTAACACTAGAGATGCTAGGCGCCCCTACCCAGTCAAGGCGCCTAGCTATTCATGCCTTAGCATATTTTTCAGTCTCCGACATTCGATGCACAAGCAACTGGCGAGCGCAAAGCGGTGAATGCAAGGCAAAGCGAAAGTTAACTAAGTCTGCTAAAGAAAGGCACCCCAGCTAGCCTAGGGCACCCAGCATTTAAGACCACCAGAAGCAAGATTTAGGGTTTGTGCCTCCAAGAGTTTGCTCTCAAAATTCTTCTAGCTTCGCAATGAATCCATCAGCCGACTCATTGGATCAATCAAACGGCCAAAATCTTGGATCGAACAAAAAGGTTGCATCAAAAGAGCAAAATGGAAATCATGAAAATCCTCAAAAATATTCTAACTCTGGAGAGGAAAAGAGCGTCAGCTAGCCAAGGGCACCCAAGAATCAATGCCTTAGAAACTTTTCAATTTTCATTCAAAACAATGTCCACATTCGATGTACCTGCTTCCGGATTGGCTTCACAGTTTTAAAGTTGGAGAACAAAGCGCTTTTTCATCCTCAAAACTTATTTAAGAAGGCTTTGGCATTCATTATTCACTTTTTACAAGTTGGCATCTAGAAGAAGAAAAGTATCTTTTTCTTCTCATCAAGATTTGGAGGCTCAAACAGAGTGTTTTTTCAATTTTCTTTGTGGATTCGAGATTGGCAAGCATAGAGGCACACTTTTCATAATCCAATCTTCTAAGGCATCGCATTTCAGAAATAGGTGGTCATCTTTTTCAGTTTTCATCGATCTGGGTCCATCTGTTTTTTGTTCCTCTTGAAGATTGGAAAAATTTATATTTCCAAAACTCTACTTTTTCGACGCTTTTTTGGGAAGCCCTCAGCTTTTTCAGAATCTAGTGAACTGGGTTTCTCTGGAACGTGATTCTCTACAAAACCCAGACCTCAACTTTTTTCGGCAATTTGTTTTTTGGAGAAAAATCAGCACCTTTTTGGGGCAGCGAAGATTTTCAAGAATATAACTAAAAACAACAGTTAACTCAATGTCTTTTCCGAGTTTTCTTGCTATTCTTGTCTCATGCTTATCTATTCTTTGTGAAAGAGAAAAGAATCAAGTTGTAATAGTTGGCACTTTCCCTATTGTTTGTTTTCAACAAGTTGTTGGTTAGTTGTCTTGTTTTAGTTTTAGAAATAAAGCTTGCTAGTTGGAAAGTCTTGTTGTAAAAGCAAAGAGATTTTAGGGTTCCCTCCTCCTCGCTTGTGTATAAATAAGGGCAGCCTTGCCCATTTTTCTTTAACTGTTATTGTGATAACAAATTGTTGAGCCTGTTTTTGCCTGCAAGTTGTTATTCAGTGTCTATTCACTTAGTGTAAGAGCAAGCTTGCATGCCTGCCTTTTGCTGCAAGTTACTGTTCAATTCATGTGTAATTTGTGTCAAGTGTATTATGGTTTGATCGCTAAACTGTAAGCCTGTTATTGCTACAAACCTGCTGTCCCAGAAGTGTAATTGTTATTAGAAATTTGAGAAAGGAAATCTTATGCCTGCATTGCTGCTCTGATCTACTGTCTCAAGTTTTGTTTTATGTGTTTTCTTATATAATCTTTATTTCAGCTTGCATCGAAAAGTACAATGAGTCTTCAAGTGTGCGTTGGAAGTGAGTTTGTTTAAGCATCTGTGTTATCAAATCATTCCTTGTTTACTTCTAACTCTCAAGCTCTAAGTTTACTTGAGTAGCTAGAAGCGTCATTAGAGTAGGCCTAGTTGTAGTTGAAGTTCTAAAAGAGAAAACCTCAGCTACGACGCAAAGAGTTTTATAACCTTGTGCTCTTAGCTGAAAACAAAAAAGATTAGCAAATAGTTTAGTTTACTTTCTTTAAGCATCATCAACGAAGAGGGAGCTTCCCCTCCTAATTTGAAGAGTAGTTTATCGTGCATAGCTGTCCATTTCTAATCCGCATTCCAGAGGTGCGAATTGAAACGCCAATAGGTTGGATAAATACTTGTATGGGATAGTCCATAGATTGCCCCCCTAGTTAATGGCCATTCCACCGAATTCCTTAGGATATCAAAGTGGCTTAGGAGGCTGCCTGCTCTCTTCCTTCCTGTACATTAGTTTTGTTGAGTTGCTTGCTAGAAGACTTGAAGAAAAAAGAGAAAAAATTCCTAGTGGGTATGCCTACTACAGGGAAAAGAAAGAACTCAACCATGCTCAATTTCTTGATGATACTATACTATTCTGCGAGGCTTATCCTCAAATTTCTAGGAGGTTTTCTTCGGTTCTTAAAGAGTCCACATAGGCCACTAGAAGTTAGATCAACACAAATAGATTAGTTATCTATTTGGCTTGCCCTCATAATCCTAAGACTGCTAATATCTCTCGAATTTCAGGAGGCACAGTAACCAATGAGCGAACATTCACTTATCTAGGCATTTCAATTTCTTTTAGCAAACCAAAACCCATTAATTAAGATAAGCTGATAAGAAGAATGAAATCCAAAGTTTGCAGCTGGTCTAATTCTTGGATCACTCCTCCCGCCCAAGTGCTCCTAACAATTATGTTTTTTCTGTTCTTCTAATCTACGAACTCGGCACTATTAGCACCCCTTTGGGAGTCATTCCAAAAACTCGAACAACTAATGCACAAATTTCTTTGAGAAGGGGTAAAACAAGACAGAAAGAAGAAATTTCACCTAATTAAATGGGAGCACATGATAAGAACCAATCAAGGGCGTGGTCTGAATCTTTGCAGCCTCAAGATCACCAGAAAGCCCTAACCAACTAAATTGTCTGGAGAATGATATACCGGTCTGGCAGGTGGTGAGCACAGTTTGAATGCCCGAAGTAACAATTCCAGCCCAGCAAAGGAGCCATCTTCCATATGCTTCGATGAAGTCTTAAATCTAAAAGAATATTGAAGCTACTTCTCAGCTCACCTGTCAGGAGCTTTCTTGGCTTCCTAGAAATGAAGCTAAGATTCACTATCTTGAGGAAAAAATTATGGGCTACTTTAATCTAAGAATATCTTATAAGTTAAGAGAATGGCTAAAGGAAATCCACTTCTCTCTGCCGCTGAAAGATTGGTAGACGTTTACTTTCTCTTTGGAAGGGTGTACCATCTTGACCCTTTAGCTGAAGATAAAAATCATCTAGGTGCACGTGAAAGGGACAGGTTTTTGCTTTGTCAATAAGGGTTATGAAGTTTTGCGAGGGGAGCTTCCTCCCCCGAAATGAAGGAATTTTCAGCATGCAGGTGCCCTCTGCGAAGTGAAAATTTTCCTTCGGCCTATTTTTCAAAACAAGCAACTGACCTTTGATAATCTTTAAAAACATAATTTTGCAGGTTCCAACAAGTGTGCTCTATGCTGCATGGATGAAGAAACTCGAGGTCCTTTGTTTATTGATTGTTTTGTTATAAAACTTACATGCAATCAGCTGGACCCAATGCAACTCACAAGTCTAAAACAAAACTGTGTCAGGTCAACATGACTTGGCTGTTGAGTCTCTGGTGACTATCCACCGAGTCTCAGCCAAGTCCTTGTAAAAAACCTTCTGAGCCTTCAAATGAAGGCATAATTTATTCGCTTGATGGTCATATGACATATGTAATCTTAGAAATATGGCAAGTTGATGATGGGAATAGTCATGTCCTCTCCAAATGCATTAGTTTCTGTTTTCTTGTGTAATTATGGTTTTTTTTCCAAGTCCCAAGTCTTAGTCAAAATTTTGAGCTGTCGAATCCAAGATTTCCAACTGTGATTGAATGTGCTCTATGCTGTAGGGTAGTAGAAACTCGAGATCATTTGTTTATTGAATGTGCTTATGCCACGGAAGTATGAAAATTGATTCTTCAGAAAACCATTCTTGCTACCCCTATTACCTATAATTTCCAGGAGGCTTTTGGCTTTAACTGTTGCCTTCTAGCACCCCTCCGAAACTGCACCTGAATCATTAGTATCATTCCTCTCATTTCAAATCATATCTTTTTGAAAATTTGGAAAATTAGAAACCATCAAATCTTTAAGGAAAAACCATTTCTATACATTGGTACTTCGCTGAATACTCTCCCTTCTTCATGATTCTGAGATTCTCCCAACATGGAAGTAAAAGTAAAAAGAATTAAATGTGCCAAAACCCGTCCCCTCAAACATATTTTAGAGAGGTTTTTTTCTTTTCTTTGATAGAGCTTCGAAATCAAAACCTAGAATTGCTAGTTGTGGTGGTGCTTTAGTGTCTAACAGAAATATAATACTTAAATATGTTGTTAGCTTGGGTCTCACCCATAATAGTGTTGTCGAAGCCAATTCATTAAAAATTGGATTACAACTTGCTCTGGAGGAAGGAATACAACAGCTTAACATAAATGGTAATTCTTAAGATGTAATCGATGCGGTGAAATTCTCTCAATCATAAAAATGTCTACTTGCAACACATGGTCAAATATATAGTCTGCATCCGGAGAAACTCTTCTTTTATTGACTACCAGCACATACCAAGAGCCAGAAATGCAATTACTGATTCCATGGCCAATCATGGAGCTCGTCTTCCAGCTGGTGCTTTTCAAATATGGCGCAACCATACAAATTCATAGTAATTTTTAAGTTCTAATCCGCGTTCCCATTTTTTTTGTATTCTTCATACATTATCGATAAAAATATCTTATTTAAAAAAAATAGTTTTAAAAACCAGAAAATAATAATTAAAAAAAGAAAAAAAGAAAAATCAGCATCAGGGCAGAGCAGCAATTAATCTGCATAAATCTTGTTTCTTAAAAAATCAGCAACTATGAGAAACCAAATGACAGATTTTCGCCCAGTGCTGGGTGGCTTATCTATGACATGAGAATTTTTCGGCAATTTAATTTAGTTAGAGATTTCGATTTTCACTCAAACATATATTTGGAGACCACTGTGTAGTGTTTTTTAATTCTAGAACTTGATTTAAATTGCTGGGGGTAATTTTATCGAACTGGGCCAAGAGCTCAAAATAACTTCTTGTTTTACAAATCCAGACAGAACAAATTAAATTTAAATTGCAGGAACATGATGAAATATGAAGGAATCCTTAGTTGAAATAAGGTTTCAATTACCTAATAACTCCCCATGTATTTTGGGAGACCAACCAGCGGGCAGTGGCTTGAACGTCGTTGTGATCGGGCTTGGCCTTCGCCTGCATTCCGTAACCATTTGCGCAATTATAAAAAATGAAAATCAGTGCCAAATAAGATTTAATGGCCATTCTTAAACTTCTCTTCAACATCCAGTTCTCCGGCCATAAAAGAAGAAAGTGTTTGTTGGCTTACCTACGATTCAAGAATGGACAAAACAGAATTTCCTCCTTCGCCACGTCTGAATGGGCCCAAGTACGATAAGTTTCTTTTCATGGATAATTTTTTTTGGTACCGAGTGGGCCCTGGTCTTTGCCATGAATGCAATGAAAGGAAATGAAAGTTTTTCATGGCATTCATCGAAATAGCTGAAAGTTGAATTAATGGTTATATTTAAATCGTTTTTAGGCAAGAAGATCCTTTCTTAAGTGATCGTTTGTTTAAAATTGATCATTAATTGTACTCCATGTTGTGCAAGGATGTAAGTGGGCTGAAAAGAGCAAAAAGGTCGGAATGTCATAATTTAAGGGTTGGCGAGTCATTGTGTCAAATATGATGGAATCATCAAAAGGATATTCAATAAGAGAAAGAATGTCATAATTTAAGGGTTGGAGAGTCATTGTGTCAAATATGATGGAATCATCAAAAGGATATTTAATAAGAGAAGGTTTGAAACACCAATAAGGATGAGAGAAAGAGTGAAGGATTAGCTAGCAAGGAATGGGATTTTTGAGCTTTTGGGTGACGAGGGTGTGGTATTTGGGGAAGTGAGATCACAAAATTTCTTAAAGAATAAATGAATCTAACGTTCAAAGGTCATTGTTTTCGAGGGAAAGGCATACTAGGAATGTAAACTAAAAAGTCTAACCATTTGTACACACTTAGGAGTTCGAACATAAAACTCTTGATACTTAGAATATCTGAGCTCTATGAGGTTGGCCATATTAGACTTAGTTCACCAAAAATAGGAAATGGCTTTAGGCACCATAAACATTAATTTGATAAAAAGAGGACATTCCCAGTTTTGTCTTTCCAAAATTTGTTGTGCTCAAGCAATGCATATTAGGATGCTCCAAGATCTTGTGTTCTTCCCACATAGCATCTTCAAGAAGTAGGTTCTTATAACAAACCAAGTATTATGTGATGCATAGTTGGCACACTCGCGAAAAACTCGCGGAGTTTTTTTCCACCGCTAGTTTTTACGAGGTTAACTCGCCATCCTTTCAAAAACGAGTTTTTTCGAGTTTTTTGAAAAACTCGCCACTAAAAACTCGCAAGTACTCGCCAAAAACTTGCAAGTCTGACAAAAAAACTCAGCCGCGTAGAACATAAAGCAGAAAACGTCTTTTTTCAATTTCATTTCATTTCGAAATTGAATGATAGTTTGTGTGAGGAGCTCAAAACCCCCCCCCCCAAGCAAGGAGATATCATTTCCAACGATTTTCCATCGAGGAGAGCAGATTCAAACGCCATTTTGTGTGGATTTTGAAGAGAAATTCGATTCACAAGTAGGGGTTTTGTTTTTGTTTTTTATTTTTGCTTAATCATTTTCTTTCATTCTTCTTGCAAAATACTCATTCCAAATTGAAAAAAAGTCATAATAGAGCACAAAGAAACAATTTTTTTGCATTTACAATCCAAAAAACAAGATTCATCACAATCTTTTGTTGATTTTTGCTGATTTTTTTCATTGTTTTTTGAAATTTTCAGACCTAGGTTCATTTTTTGTGTAAAATGATAAGATTAGTTAATAATGTTAATTTATAATTCATTTAAACACATTTGTATCAATTTAAATCAAATTTAGCTCTATATCTTTTAAGTTTTAAATTTTTAATGATTTAGGTTGTTTTTAAATTTTTTTTGTATTAAAAAACTAATATGTTGTACATATTTTTTGTGTGTGTAGATTGATCATTGAGCATTGAATACACACTATAATGGCTTCTGGCTCAGCATCAGGTTCCAACCCCACCCCACCATGTTCCACCCCGTCTACACCATCATCATGGGTTCCAGGCACTCGTCCTGCAGGGGCTAGAGACTCCTACATGGAAGTATGGTGTGAGAGGGCACGTACCTGGAACAGTTGTTTGCAGTGAGTGCAAGAATACATATCATGGAGGCATAAATCGCCTCAAATACCATCTTGCAGGCATTCCTCAGCGTGATGCCAAGCCTTGTGAGAAGCCCAAAGAAGAGATTAGAAGAGAGATGCTTGCACTACTCTCAATTGCCGAGGAAAGAAAAATGCAAAGGGAGAAGGCAAAAAAAGCCATAGCAGCTGCCATAGCTAGTGGACATGCGCATGCCCATGGCCAAACTCAGGAGCGCGAGGCTGAGCACATGGAGATAGAGTCAGATGAGGAGGGAGATATTGGCATTGTTGGCTCTCTTCGTGGTCCACAGATTCGCGTTCATAACACAGCCACAGCTGTACTGTCCTCTAGGCCCCCCGTTTCCTCTAGTTCAACTTCGACTAGAGTGCCAGTGCCACCACCACCTTCATCTTCACGCAATCCACAGAGTTTTTTTGTGCCTCGAAACACACCAGGAGCACAGGTATCATTAGAGGCTACAGGGTGGAACAAGGAGGTGCATCAACATGCCAAGTCGGCATGTGCTGACTTTTGGTATTTCAATAACATACCATTTAATGTGGCGAGTAGTCCCTATTGGCACAATATGGTCACTGCATTGACAGTTGCGGGAAAAGGCTTCAAGCCACCTTCTCGCAAAGATTTGAGTGGGAGGTAGGTGAAAGCAACTTAAATTTTATGCTAAGTTTATGTTCTTTAAATCAAATTAATTTATAATTTATTATTTATGTTGAATTGAAGCTATTTTTTGTTTAAAACTTACAATTTTGTACTTATTTAATTATTTTACTTTGTACTTGCAGGTTGCTCACAAATGCAACCCAAAGGGCAATGCAAGTGGTTGAACAACAAAAAGTTAAATGGAAGAAATATGGCTGCTCCATTCTTTCTGATGGGTGGACGGATGGGAGAAACCGCACCATCATTAACTTTTTGGTTGCTTGCAAAGGTGAAGTTGTGTTTTGGAAGTCGATAGATGCTTCCAACAGGATAAAAACTGCAGATACATTGTGAACATTGTTGGAAGAAGTTGTGATGGAGGTGGGGATTGCTAATGTGGTGCAAGTTATCACAGATAATGCAGCAGCGTATGTGGCAGCAGGAAGAATGCTTGAGATTAGACATCCATCACTCTTTTGGTCACCTTGTGCGACACATTGCCTTGACCTTCTTTTGGAGGACATAGGCAAACTTGTTTGGGTGGCACCGATTGTAGATGATGCAAGGAGCATCACAAAATTTATCTACAATCACCCTTGGGTTCTTAGCTTGATGAGAGATCATATGCAAGGGAAGGAGTTGGTGAGACCAGGTGGCACAAGGTTTACAACGATTTTTATAACGTTGCAAAGCATTTTGGATTCTTTGGGCATTTTAAAACAAATGTTTGTGAGTCAAGCATGGAATGACTCCTCATATTCAAAGAAGCCCGAAGGAGAGAGAGTTGCTACAATAGTCTTTGACCACTTGTTTGCACAAAAAACTACAAAGATCGTGAAGGTAACTTCAAAACTTTGATTTTAATTTTAAACTCAAGTTGAATATAAATATATATATTTTTTAATTTAACTTTAAGCCTTTCATTATAAATTTCTAACTTTGATCTTTTTGTATTTTTAATCTAGGTGTTGGAGCCCTTGGTAAGAGTCCTTTGCTTGGTAGATGGGGATCAAAACCCCATGGGATATATTTATGAGGCCATGGATAGGGCCAAAGAGGCTATCAAAAGTTACTACATGGGGAACAGCCTGAAATTTGATCCCATATGGGAAATCGTTGATAGGAGGTGGAACAATCAACTCCACCAACCCATCCATGCAGCAGGGTACTTCCTCAACCCTTATTATTTCTTCTCAGAGAGCTTCTCCGATCCTAATGGAGAGGTTATGGAGGGGCTCATGACATGCTTTCAGAGGATGGAATCCGAGGTTGTAGTGAGAGACCACATCGTCATGGAGTTGGATATGTACAAGGAAGCAACTAGTAATCTCTTTTCTTCAGAGATGGCTCTTAGAGGAAGAAACACTCTGCCACTAGGTATAAAATTGGGAGTCTTTAACTTTTAAGTTTATTTCACATGCATCATGATCATATAATTTGATAAAATGTGTTTTACTTTTGACTTTTGAGTCTTTGACTTTGTTTTCTAACTCTTCAATATTTATTTTTTTTGCAGAGGTTTGGTGGAAAAATTGGGGTGGAAAAACCCCACATCTTCAAAAAATTGCCCTCCACGTATTATGTCAGCCCTGTAGTGCATCCAGTTGTGAGCGCAATTGGAGCTTGTTCGAGTCCATTCACACGAAAAAGAGGAACAAGTTAGCACAAAAGCACCTGAATGATCTTGTCTTTGTGCAATACAACCTTCGGTTGTGCACAAAGAGAGTAGAAGAAAAATCACTGGATCCTATTGATTTAGATGAGATAGATCCTTATAGTGATTGGACAGGGCAAGATGAGCAGCCTCCATTGTTTAGCGCGGACGAGATCCTTGACTTTGAGAGACAAGCAATGGAGGATGTGGGTGCATCAAGAGATGTAGGGTTGGAGGACATTCCTGAGCCAGAGCCACAGACACAACCTTCCATGCCAACCGAGGAGCCAGTAGCAGTAGCAGTAGCACCGCAAGTGCAATCACCGCCACCACCTCCACGCACACACGGGAGGGCTAGAGGACCCACCCCTTCTTCCCTAGCTGCTGCTAGACTAGGGAAGAGGAAAGCCTAGCATGTTGTATTTAGTTACTGTTTAGTATTTGCTTCTAGTTCTAGTTTTATTGCTTTCATGTATTAGACTTTCAGGCTTTTAGCCATTGGGATTCCGCATAAGAATGCGATTTTGTAATCGATTTACGTTGAAGTCAATCAAAATTAATAGAAAACACTTTTGTACTCATTTATGGATTCATTGGATTCATCTTGTTATGAATTTTGCAAAAAAAATGTGTTTCTAATGAAATTTATGCAATTTTTTAAGTTCCCGAGTTTTTTTGCTGAGTTTTTTCCGAGTTTTAAAAACTCTCTAGTTTTTGGCTTGGCAAGTTTTTTCTTGGGGCGAGTTTTCCAACTATGGTTGTATCTCGTACGTTCTCCATGGAAACTTTCATGGTTGGCTAAACTGGTTGTGAGAGCTAAGTATCAATTGCCAGCTCCTATGACTCTAAACCCTCGATCAATAGCCTTGGTGAATTTGGTGGAGGGGCATTTGCTGGTAACCCCATCATGCCAAGCCAGTCATCGATCCTGGTGTCGTCTTTAGCCATCAGTGTCTTTTGATACAGCTGGTGGAGGAACTACGGTCGATGATGACATTGCTACTAGTGGTGGTAGTGTTGGCGATGGAGCTACAATTGGTAATGCAACTACAGGTGTTGGGGCCATGGCCGGCTGCACCAGGATGGTGTCCTCAATATCCTCCCGAGAGTATGCCTTGCTTGCTAGTGAGACCTCCTCTGTACTCTATATGGATGAAGATAGTTCTATCACCTCACAGTCGTCCCCACTTGGTGAAGTATCTCTTTGCTTCCTCTTCTTCGCATGTGGTATCGTTGGTTGAGGTGCCTCCTCCCTACCAGCTTGTACTCCTAAGTTCACACAATGGAATACAATTGGCCAAGAAGCATCCAATTGGCCTACTGGCTGGAGTCTTCCCCACTTGTCTAAGGGTACTTGTGTGTAGATAGCATTGAGTAGAAGTTTGATGGCATGTTGTGTCATATAGAACACCTTGTGCTTCAAGCACAAGAACTCTCATATCCTCCCCGATAGTACACTCACCCGATTATAAACCCTTCCTATACTTACCCCAACCATATGCCTGATTATCCATACAACAATATCTAATGCTTTGTTGGCTCCAGTTATTTGGCACTTGATCAAATCTAGAGTACACTTCCATTCAGGAGTGGCAAGGAAGGTTTTTCTAAGATCTTTATTACCCGCACTCCAAATGTTGTCCTCCTATTGGGTAAGGTTTGAGCAGCACACTCTCTGCAAGAGTGACTCCTTTTGCTAGCATTACATCTTTCTAGTGGGCTTACCTGTTGATATTCCTCTGGAAGGTATTCCAAACACTTTGGTAAATTCTGAAGGTGCGAAAGATATTGTCACTTGGCAACCTCTATAATCAATAATCGACTTGTGAGAGTGTCGGTTGTAGTGCACTATCATTTGTTGTAGATAGGGCTTGAAGTCTCGTGAGTTGAAAAATGGAAGTTGAGCGCGGGCGGCCTTTCCTACCTGTGCGTGTCAAAGTGCTACTTTCAATATGTGGTCCTCCTATGTTCCTTGCCACCATGTTCAACACTCACTACCATCGAGGCTCTCCCAAGTGATTGTATCGATTGTGACAATGTTGTCTTTTCCTTTGGTTGCTTTCCTTGATGCAATGTGGGGTCTGAAAGGTGTTTTCCTCTTTCCCTTACTACCTTTGGCAGCCATGTTTGCAACCACTATTTGGCAATGAACTTTTGGCACTTCCCGAACTGTATAATTCTTTATTGGCAATATTTTAATTAATTTTGGTACTTTAATTTCTCTCCTTTTTAATTTTTTAATACTTGTCATCAGAAATATTTTTTATATTTTTATCTTTTAATTTTTTCATATTTTTTGACTTTAATATTTTACTATTTTTCAGCCTTAATATTTTAATACCTCCTTTCTTTAAAAATTTTCCATTGGCTAACTTTACATTTTCTATCATTAAATTTTTTAATTTTTTCAACTCCACTCTTTTTTTGCTTTTTATTCTTTTCATCTTCTTCGTCATTTAATTTTATTTTCTGGCCATTTATTTCGTCGGGTCTTCTTACTTTCACCTTCGACGCATACCACCACATACAAGTAAAAGGGGTCTTTTATAGCAATCATTTTCACATGTCCCCAGATACTCTAAATAAAAAAATTTGTCTACAAGAGTAGGGGCTCCAATACCTTTCTAGTTGCTATCAACATATCACCCTTCGTACTATTGATACCATTTGGCATTCTCTCCTTTGATCATCAATGGACCCATTGGATTACATATTACTCGTCACAGTCCATTCGAGGTCGGAAGTGGAGGGGGCTCCAGATTATGTTCGATGTCATATTTGATTAGCTCTTCATTTCTCGATCGCTTGGCAATGAACATATCCTTTGCCATTATAACGGCCCTAAGGCAAGGTCCTTCCTCTGGATCTTCATCTAGGTCAGCTTCGTATTCGATCGCTTCTTTTTTTCTTTCATTCTTGGTTTCTTTGTTGAGCTTGCATGCCATGTATTCTCTTCTTTCTTCTTCATACAATGCATATAATTTCTAGTGGCCTCATACTCCACAATGCAGGTGTTCCAAACAAAGCATTTGTCAAATGTTTGTGGATTCTTGGTACTGCGATTCCTTCTATTGGCTTCTTGACCAGTCTCTCCTCCACGATTTTCTGGTCTCCTTCGCAATTTTTTGGTCTCCTCCCACTGTCCAATCTTCTTCTACTGCAAATTGGTTCCTAGTTATTACCTAGTCCTCTTTCATGGCTTTGTTTTTTCTTATTGTCTAGTCCTCTTTTGTTGCGTAGCCCAACATATTTATTCCAATCGGTGCTTCCTTTCTTTCCTGGTACGGTTTCAGCTTTGATCCATTGATGGAGTCTTGCAGCAAGGTCTCGTCTAAATTTTCAAGTTGAATTGCTCCATTCTCACCAACTTCTCGGATTTTAAAGCGCCCGAGCCACCTTACCTTGAATTTACTAGACTTGATTTTGTTGCAGCTGTTATATTTTAAAATTAACTGGCTAGGTTGGAATTTCATTCAACAAAGATGCTTGTCATGCCAGTACTTCCTCCTTTCTTGCATCACCTTTGTGACCCATTGTGCCAATATTATTTAATTGTCTAGTTTGAGTTGGAATAACTATTCCTTCAAACTCTCTGTGTCACCAAGTTTGTTCTCTACCACTATCCTCAGACTTGGTACCACATATTTAGCTGGCGCTATTGCTTCTTGACCGTACATTAACTAGAATGGTGTGTACCCCGTCATCACCTTTTATGTCATATAGTATGCCCACAGTACATCAGGCAACTTTTCTTCCTAGTCTACTTCGACTCGACATGATTTGTGGATGACAGACACCATCACCTTGTTGGTCGACTTTGCTTGTCCATTCGCCCTTGGGTAGTATGGATTCAATAGGTTGTGGAAGATTAAAAACTCCGTCATCATGAGCCAAATGACGTGGTTAACAAAGTGCCTGCCACGGTCACTTGTGATCTGTATGGTTATTTCCTACTGTGTGACAATCTGCTCATATATAAATCTTGTTGTGTTGATTGCCATGTTATCTGGGAGTGCTCTGGCCTTTGCCCATTTTGTCAAGTATTCCATGGCTACCACAATGTATCGACATCGATATAATTGGTTGACTTTGAGCGGTCCGATGAAATCCAGTCCCCACCTTTCAAAGAGCTCTTGCAATTGTGAGAACAGAGGCATGTAATCTCTCTTGAGTTGTTTATCAACCCTTTGGTA